>WFMF01001139.1:0-10042 GCA_011033025.1 Beroe forskalii | reverse complement strand
TATATTTTCAATAATCTATATTTCAATAATCTATATTTTCAATAATCTATATTTAAAATTTTCAAACTTTTAACATTAATTATGATTAAATTATTACCGAGTTTGGGTATAACATGGTGACTTATAGCATGATGATTGATTGTGTTGAATATTGTTCATCGGGCTCACAATAAGGAGCAGGTTATACCGTGGGTATAACTAAGTAGAATTATTAATTAATTAATTAATATGAAGAAGCTTCTTGACTGTGCTGAAGGAAAGCACTCAGTCAATCACTAAACGAGGCCACCAACTAAAGGCATAAAAATAGAATATTAAATCATATTCATTAAAAAGTTAAAAGTTGTACTCTCTTAACAGTACATACTGGAGAAATTATTTAACTTATGTACAAAATTATATTAGTTATATTATATTAGTTATATTATCTCCGTAGTTAATAAAACTGCTGTCTTTCATTGAAAGTAACAATAATGATTCAAGCCAAATAACTATTCCACAATATCAACTGACAGTTTCGATTCATAACTTTAAGATTGACTTTATGAAAAGCTATGAATCATCTTCAGGATCTCCGAGGAGCAGCCTCAACACATCCTGAGACAATTAAAGTAAAGCTACTTATAGCGAAAATATATGATATGATTATATTATCTCCGTGATGGTTTAATACCATAATTTATTCTATTTCTATTTTTTATTTTTTATTTCCAACATTTGTAGGAGAAGAGAGATTTTAAAGTTGATTTTTGGCAAATTGCATTGAAAGTTCGGGCGTGTACTGTAAGGGATTGTTCACATATTACGTAATCACCAAGAGGGGGAGGGGGTTTTCGAATGATTACGTTACATGTTATTGTAACAAATACAACTACTGTAAACTTGATTACGAGGGGGGGGGGTTGAAATCGGCCAAAAATTGATTACGTAATATGTGAACGATCCCTATTACAGGCAAACTTGCGATTTGAAAAATTTATAACTTTCACTGGGAGCAACATTTTTTCATGGGGTAAAAACCTACTGGAATCTGGTGTTGTCATCTATAAGAAACAACAAAAACCCGAAAATCAACCTCAGACCCCCTGGCCCCCTTAAAAATGATAATAAAGATGTGTTTTGATGCCTTTGGTAAAATATATATTGTCTGAGCTTAAATGATAATAACTACAGATTTTACTAGGTTCATGTGCAGATGTAAACTAACTATGGACTAATGGGTGAGTATGGAACTATACCACCCCCTGGTGAGGGTAGACAGAGAACTAAATCTCAACGCTCCCACAGGTATGATGCTATTTTCAATTGCTATTTATCAGCTAATTGCTATTTAATGAAACAATATAGTTAATAAAACAATGGTCAATATTTTTCAGCAGTTACACCAAGATTAAATCAAGTAAATATCTTCATCCAGATGATTTGGGGAAATATTAGTTTAACAGTTTTCTTTTGCTATAAATAGCTGTAATCCTATAAATAGCTATAAACCTATATAGATACCTATTTAGCTACCTATATAGTATCACAATATGTTTCAGCACTGCTGGAGAAAGTTTGTATCAAATCTTAGGGCTAGAGAAAGAAGCATCCCCTGAAGAAATTAAGAAAGCTTATCGCAAGGTGCAATGAATGCTTTTATATTTAGAGTTGTGTAATGCTCATTTTCAATGCCGTATTGGATATTTCAAATTGTTATTTAAGTGCTTCACATGAAAAATAGAAGGGGGGGGGGATGAAGCCCCAAAAAAACCAAGCCCTACCCTACTTTCCTGATTCTTGGGCTAGGTTTTTTGTTTTTTTCAACCCCCCCATAGAATAGGACAGATATGAGAGTCGAACACTCAACTCACAGTGCTGTGTTGTGTGACAATCATTTGTATGAAGTGTAACATTTCTCTATTGTACTTAAATTGCTGCATTTAGTATAATGATAACTTCTGAAATCAAAAAAAAAATAGTTTATGTAGTATTGACAACTTTAACATAAAACTATGGATTAACCATGATATCACAAATTAACTGTCATTCTATTTCAGCTAGCTCTCAAGTTCCATCCAGACAAGAACCCTGGGAATGAGGAAGCTGCTGACAAGGTAATTATGTTAGCAGTCAATAATTTAGATCAAAACATTGTTTGCTTGTAAAGATCTAATGGGGATTATGTATAATTCTTTATTTTGTAACTCAACAGAGAGATGAATAGCTTAGAAATGAGAATAGCTGTCATTAGCAGGAGCTCCTTTTATTGAGTTAATTTGCTGATCTTATTTGTTGGATGATGCACTATTGCTTTAATGTAGCCCTTTGAAAATTCAAGAAGTCAACTTAGAGAGCAAGAAGTCAAGGTTGACATTTTATTTATACTATTTGCAGTTTAAGCAGATAAATCAGGCTCATGTCATTTTGACTGATGAGCAGAAACGTCAGATCTATGACAGATATGGCAGTGTTGGACTTCAGATTGCAGAACAGTTTGGAGAAGAGGTAGGTGGTTTGTGGCTTCAGTGCAGGAGTGATTATCGTTTAAAATCACTCATGTTACTCATAACTCAATCATTTTTTTCATTCTTGTTACTCATTTTCCCTCTTTTTGTTTGTTTTTTTTGTGTCATTCATTCTTGTGACCAACTCAGTCACACTCAGTCTTGTTTTCACTATTGAAAATATCACACATCTTTGAGTGTATAATTTATTTTCAGAATGTTGGTGTATATTACTGCATGAACAGTACCTGCTGCAGGATAATTGTTTCAAGGATTCGTTTATTTGATGCTTGTATTGGACATTGGTGTAAATACGGATAAGTATCTTAGGAATCCTTTACTGAGGAGGTCTGAAGCGTCACATGTGAAAAATTTATGATAGTTAGAGTAATAGGATAATCCATAACCTATGTACTTATCTCATAATATAACATTTCTAACAGTCACATTTTTGTGACTTGATAGGTAAGTTGATACATACATTAGACAGCAATTTGTCTTATCAGCTCTTATTTATATCCAGCCCTTAAGGACCAAATGCCCCCTTCAATTCTGATCCACAAGGGCGGTAAAAAGTCCAGATAATTTGAACAAAATGGCATTTTCTGTATTTGCCACATGTGGTATATAAATCCCTATTTATGAGGCGACAGTCATGATAAAAGCACAATTCAGGAAATATAAATTAAAAGAATAAGCAATAATAATAAGCAATAATAATAAAACTCAAATAATCAGCTTCTTCAATAATCAATAAGTCAAATTTTAAGTTATTGCAATATTCATGAAAGTTTTATAAAGATTTAAAACTTAGCTTTTCCATGTATTGATTGTTTTTCATGGACTATTTGTTTCTGGTGAATTGTAACGTGACATTTCTATTTCTTCCACATTGCCATTTCGACTACGGCACCATTTCGTGCATTTTACAAGTTCCTCAATCAGTAACTTGTATGATTCGCTATAAAATATAGGATTGAGTAGACTATTCAGGGGCATGATAATTAAGGCGAAAATCTCATATGTCATACTGGGAACTGCAATATCTTCACGAATTGTGTAGTAACCCGTTGCACCAATAAAGGCTAGCCAACACAGTAACTGGGAGAATATCATCAACATAACTTTGGTTGTTACTGAAATGCGAGGTTGAATATTTTTCTCTTTTCCCTGATTTTGCTGTGCTATGTTTTCTACTTTCCGTCGGGATCCTTTCATCTTGACTACTATAGCAATGTAAGAACCAGTTATAACAATGAGAGTGAAGGAAGTGAGACTCAAGTATGATCGCTGGTATTCCTTAAAAGACTCCTGGCTTTTGAACATGTTGTGAACACACAACCCTGTGTTTCCATAAAAACTTATCTCCGTTGTCTCCCACATGGTCTGGTTTGAAACAATACCCCGGAGATCTCCCAGGATTTCATACAAGTCCGTTGCTTCTGTATCAAAGATTCTGTTACGCATATCTTTGATGAGGGTGTAGTTTAGAGGATTCTTGTTCACAAACGGGTTTTGTCCTAGGGAAGTAAATTGAATTTCGGTTCTGAATATGTTTTGAATGTCAGGCAAAGGGATGATTGGAATGATTGAATTTGCGAGGTTGATGACGAAGCAAATTAAAGACAGCATCTTGACAACTGATTTTTTGATGTAGATAGTGTTGTTTGATAGGCAAGTGATGCATCTTGTTAAACTGATTTGTGCTATGGAAAGCAAGGATCCATGAGAGGAAAATGTGAATAAGATTCCCAAAATCGAACAATAAATACTTGATCTCCATTCTGCTTCAAAGTTGCAATACTTTCCTCTAACCCAGAAGATTACCGATGAAGCTATGATGAGTATTTGATATAGCCCCATGACAAAGTCGTATGATATGATTTGGAATAATACAATTCTGTCAAGTTCTCCAGTATGACTGGAAGATGTGTTTGTGTAGCACCTGTACCCCTGCCTGGCATTCAAGATCATTACTGCTGCACCATGCAATAATGTCAAGACGAACACGATATTCGAGCTAATCAGAAAATCACTCGACGTGAATGCTCCCATAGTGCAACCAGAGCATTCATCAGCCCCATTTGAGCAATCCTTGACGTGATCACAAAGTTTTCCAGACTCCACCCACTCGAAGGAGCTATCGCCTGAGCAATAGAACCTTCCAGGACAGCCTGCCTCATCGGACCCTTCGAGACAATCAACAGTTCTATCACACAGCCGCCACAACTCGATATAACCATAACCGGGACACAGAAAAGTAAGGACGGATGTTCCCATTCCTCCCCAACCAAGTCCATCACAAAAATGATCCCATGACTCATTCCTGAAATATGTGGAGCAGTTTTCTTTGCAAAATGTTTCAAAGTTAACTGATGAGGACGTGGGGTGGTAACTTTCAAAGCATATGGAAATAGGGTTGAACTCACCTTGCAAGCTATTGGTGTTCTTTAGTTTTCTACACGTCTTATTGATTTCTTTCAAACCTGAACATTTCATTAGTAAGTTTAGAAATTCTCTGTGCTCATGGGGAGCCCTGGGTTCCCAAAGTAGGTGACAAAGAGTATCTATAGATGCACAATAAGGTTTTATGAGCTCTGGACATTTCAACTGGATGAATCCCTCACAGATGCATTCATCACTCCCGTCCTTACAGTCATGTACTCCATCACACGTGTCATCTAAAGCAATGCACCCTGACTTATCAGGACAGAGGAACTGAGTCCCAAGTTTCCAATCCTCTGTTGACTGACATCCACATTCATCTGTCAAGCACATTGAGCTTCCATCGCAACTTAGAAAGTTTAGTGCATTCAATTTATTACAAAACCACTTTGAATCACTGATAATCTTGGTAATCTTAGGTGATAAGTTTGTCGATGCCTTCAACTTCAGCATATCAACGTTGAACTCGCAAAGTGAATTGTTTGGATCCTTTATGAGGAAACGATGGTCGTTTAGAGCCTCTTTGAAATAACCACTGCCACTGATTTCATTCATTATTCGCAAGCAGGTAGCCTCTTCCTTGGGGAATGGTCCTACACCAAGGAAGCCATTTATATCGAGAAGCATATTATCTGCCATGATACATGTGAAAACAGCAGAAATCATAACAACCGTGAAAACCATAACTGCAAAGAACCACGATTATTCAAGTATATTAGTATGGTTTTATAATGCATGATACAATCTGGGGTTGTGTTGAGAAACTGCCTGGACTGAACAGAACCTCTTAGCTTCAGTTCCTTGTTTAACATGTCGTTCAGCAAGGACATCCACTGGGCTCTCGCCAGACTAGGCTCACATCCGAAAAACTAAAGGGACAAATATTGGCTTTATACCTTAAGAATATTCAAGACCTTTCCTTGTGTTTGACAATTGATATCAACACAGTACTATTCTCTTCAATCTTGATGTTAAATAAGCTAATCTTTATGTGAGATAGGATGCGGAAGGTTGTATGCACACCTGTTTTACGCAATCGGTCATATCAAAGGATACCAAGTTTTCAGGCATATCATAACAATTAATATTCAATACCTTCTTTGATACCTTCAATACCTCACTTTGATCACTGCGCAAACTACTCCGACACATTGGCCGCAATCAGTGCAGTTCTAAAAGTTTTAATTTGTTCAATGTATTTTGAGCCACGTTAGACGATTTAAAGGGGTAGTACACTCTAGAAAAAGTGACACTTTTTATGTTCTATTTTATCTACCATTACTGCAAACATATGTTTAGTGAAATCCCTGTGTTTCTAAGTTACTCTGATCGCGAGAAATCGCACCTTTATGTTATGGCGCGATGACGTCACGTGGGCACATCACCGCAACAAACGCTATTAGATACGCTATGTGAAAGGTAATATTAAATATATGTGTTTTTCCTGCCGAAAATTTTGTGTATTTTGAATTACTTTTTGTTTTTCATTATTGAAATTAAACTTTCTCTGAACCCATGATGTAATGAAGGTACTTATTAACACAAGCAATAAAGAGGTAACAGGATTCAAGGTGGAAAAAGGCACCTGAATATTTTTATCTACATACTACAGTACGGAAGTGCTAATCATGATCATTAATCATCCGTGTCACAACTCACAATAAATTTCAATAATGAATAATATTATGTAATTTTACATCCTGTATGGCACGTATGATCATGATTCTGAATGTTAATTTTAAAATAAATATCTGTGGACACAGTGAATGTGTAAATGTAGATCACAGGAATGATACTGTAGTACCACACACGCTTAGTAATTCAGCTTTCACAACACCCATAAATGTATCTGACAGTAATTTATGGCACTTTAATAAAGTTTATACAAAACACCACAACACAACTATGATTAAACTGTGATGATGACCTATAAGCTATTGTTATAAGTAAGCAGGTATAATAGTATAATAATTTCTGAAAGCTGTGACGGTCACTCCCTTTCAAGCTGCTCAAAAGAAGATAAACCCGACAACTTTACAAGATTCAAATGACTCAAATATTATAGCAGGGAGTGAGTTTGAAGACAGGACAGCAAGGAACACGGCAGTACTAACTACTGGTTGCTACGACAATATTATTAGATTCTAGTCTCAACCAAGGGCAAGCTGCTGACGAAAAGCTGGCTTCAGTTGATCAGTTGGGTATGAACGTTAACACGACAGTTCAGAGAATGAGGTGACTAACACAGGTGTAAGAAACAGTAAAGATGATCTTCCGACGATCTTCCGCCTGAAGATGGCTACTGTTGTCGTGTCAGCGATTCTTACCACATTTTTATGGGCTAGAATCCTACAACAGACACCAAGGTTTATTTAGATGTGGTAGAAAAACAGGGCAATTTGATACAACTACGATTCTCACAGTAAAGGTAGTAGCACATACATGGCCAAAGGGCAGAGATGGACAATAATTTATGTATTTCTATGCAATCAATTTTTATTTTCTGATAAATTGTCAGTCTACACGGCTATGCACTGTTGGATGAAAATTTATCAGAAAAACAAAACATTGTTGAATGATGAATCTACGGCATATGACTCGATAGGTAGGTACAGTCTACACATATCATGATTCAAGAAGTATACTATATAGCGTGTAATCATTTTGCAACTAAATATGTGTGTTATCATAATGTTTGGTAAATATTACTCTTTTCTTGCATACGACTACTTGAAATTTATAGTTCAATACAATTGCAAACATTAAAGAAACAAAATTTTAAACGATCAACTGAAATTCCGACAGTTGTACCCAATTTAACACCTCTATACTTCTATATTAAATCAGCACAATACATAGATTTCACACGTATTGTAACGCTGCGCGGCAACCTGTTGTGCCCACGTGACGTCATCGCGCTGAAATCTATAAACCGCAATAATTCGCGGCCTAATTGAGATAGAGGCATGGGGATTTCACCATTGTATAACTTGCAACGTGAGAAGTGATAAAATCATAACCATTTTAATTTTCTTTAAAGTCAATTCTATAGTGAACTACCCCTTTAAACAAATACACAGACACGCGCCTATCAGATCTATTTTGGGATACTTCCCGAGGGACGTGTCCGGTTAAGACCAACAGCCCGAAGGGCGAGGGTCTAAGTCAATGAGGATGCTTTGAGACTTGTAAAAGATAGGTATGATAAAACGTAAGTAGAACTGTAAAATTATTAACTGAATTACAAACTTAAATACCATCCGTCAGCGCGCTGCTATTCAACGCGACCCAAGTCAGCTGCAGTACTGTGGCCCGTGGGTCTTGATTGCTCAATCCTGTACCTTTTACGGAGCCTTGGATTGATAGGTGGAATTAAGAGGGTTTTTAAAGAATCTATTATGCTTGATCTAGTGACGTGCTTTTCATAACCTTTTATTGTAAATTTATTTATTTTGACTCAACCTGAACATTTCAAGCGTTGAGGAGTCAAATTGAAAAATACTCTCAGTCACGTAATTTGAAGAATAACGGAATTAAAAAGTTTTCATTTCTTAATTTGAGCTTATTTAAATTCAATCTTACTCCTGAAGGTTTGAATATTCAATCTTCGCCCTAGAGAAAGATCGAGCAGATGTCGAAATTTTAGTCCAAAATTCTTTTTTTTTTATTTCAAGACGTCATAAATTATTATGGAAAGGTGGATGCAAGCTGCAAATTGATTCCTTTGACTTCGTTCAATTTTAAAGATGAATAAATCTTTGCTCTCGGTTGCCTGTAGCTAAGGTTTTTCTTTTCTGGATGCGCTGGTGGTTGGCATCCTAGAACGAGCTTTTTTAGGTTTTTGTGGATTTTGAAAAGAAAAACCTTTCCTATATAGGTAATGTCTACATCTCATAGATATAATAAGCATTTTCTGTCCAGTGTCTGTTTCGGCAGCACGGACATAATGTAAAAAACACACCTTGCTCAGTACCTTGTTTTTCAAGCAGTAAAATGACTGGCCCTTATTCTACCTGTGTTTAAAAATCAAAATAAATTATTTAATTTGGTCCAGAGAACTGAGACCTGTTGCAAAGTCCTGTTGATGAAACTAGATTTCACTAACCACTGGATGAAATTTGTTCAGAAAGGCCGGTATATTTTCGGGAAAAATTTCCAGTTGATAAAGACAATGAAGGGGGTTTTAGTTATAAGATCATTTTATTCCAATGTGACAAATTTTCGACAACCTTTTTATTTCAATTTTATTTTATTGTCAGCATGCTCACCTTTTGGAAATTTAATTCGATGGGCTGTTTTCAAGTATTTAAGTTTACTGTAAAATGAAAATTGTATGGGCGTTGGCTGCATGTAGAGTATAGACGTCGTCTTGTTTTGCTTGTTCCATTATACGTATGCGATATACAGCAATGTTCAATACGTGGTACCATGCCAATATAGCCCTCTCTCTATACGTCTTTATGCGACATGCGTCTACACTAGAAAGCCGGAGATTCTGTTTTGGCATTTGTCTAGGTTAATGCTGAACTTACACGTTTTGCTTGTTCCACTATGCGTAAAGAAGATTAAAGAAATTAATTCACTATTTTCTTATTAAAACTCTGCTTCTCACTGCTCAAGAGGTGTTTTTATCCATCAATTTGATCCATTATATACGTATGCGATATAATGATATACAGCAATGTTCAATACCGAACAAAACATAAGCTACATGTTTAGGTAGTTTCGCTAATTCTCATGAATTTCACATTTTTTGCTACAAAAGTTGTGAGTCACAAGTATTCATAGAATAACTTGTTGCAACTTTATGCGGGAGTGAGTTATATGTTCAACTGCGTGACGCAAAAGACGTGAGTTTTTTCGTGACTGAATAACCAAAGTAAACAGCCGAGGTCTCAGTGAATCATTGGTTTCGTGAATCATTTGAATGTGAATCATGATCAACCCTTTCAATTGCCTATAACTCATCCGCCCATCTGGTTTAACAGTTTAACGTTGTTACGTTACAGTACTAGGTTTTAATACGCTAATAAAACACGGGGTATATAATTATTCCCCAATACTTCAATTTATGTTTTTTGAATTTTATTAATCGGGTTTTGAAAATTTTT
>WFMF01001138.1:0-10062 GCA_011033025.1 Beroe forskalii | reverse complement strand
TTAACTAAATATCTTACATAGTTAATATTCTAGATATCATAAGAGCATAAGGAAAGTTTATCAATGTATTGTAAAAAACTCAAAACTAGCTGATAGATTCTAACTTTCTAAACTTGTAGTCTTAATCTAGTTACTAAACTTTGTAAATATATGCTTTATAGTACCCACTACAACTCTAAAATGAATAGCTCATTGTAAAAAAGATTGAAGAACACTAGCTTGAACAGACCCTACAATTGCAAATAATTGATAATTTATATAAATACAATTATTAATTAAATATAATTAATTATAAAAAGTACAAAGCTATTTTGAATACCGTGAACTGTTTAGTTCACGGCGACTAAATTATATTCTCCAACAGTTACTATTGTGAGTATTGTATTAAAAATAAACAAATAGAGAAATGACCTATGAAATGATCTATTTTCACATGAAAACAACGAATTATTTTGAGATAATAAGCTTGCTAATAAACTTTAAATAACAATTCCCGCAATATGGGGTCTTTACAATAAAGATTTAAAAGAATTTTTATCAAATAATTTTACATAGGTATTATAGAATATCAATGTAATACCTTGTTATTGAGATGATTCCTGAAATTATCTGAACAATGTGCTGTGTTTGTGTACTTAAATACTGTGTAGTGCTGACTGAAATTTAAAAAGAAGAAGGTACCATAATAATATTATGAATATTGATTATCATGCTTTAGTAGATGCTTAGATAATAGATATTGTATTTCTATCTCAAAATACTTTATGAAATTAAAACTTGTAACTAGTCAAAGTTATTCCATGAACATTGTTATTGGGGTGGAGTATTTTCTGCCATAGTATTACTATATTATACTTATAGTACAGTATGTCATGTAAGCCCCCTATGATATATGGTCAAACAGCTTTGATGAAACTGACAATTTGTCAAGATAAACAACATAACTATTGTTCATCATGAGAAAATAGCTGGGACTATTGAAGTATTGCATTATGATTTCAAACTTTTAAACAAAAGAACTAAACAACTAAGTAACTAAATCTGCTAGTCTGCGGGGGATTCTGAATGTTTTCTTTTACGCGACACTCCCAACTTATCAGCACATGGAGTGTTTGATATTTCTGAATCACACGTAACAGCCTCTTCTGTTTCCTTCGTTAATTTCACATTTTCTTCCTCAGGAACATCTACCAAACTAGAACTACTGACTGTGGTGGAATGTTGGGTCCCCCCTGGATCATGTTCATCGCCCCTTATTGAACCATCCACCATGTTCAGCAAGTTGAGTATGTGCGTGTTTCGGGAACTCTCCGACTCATTATCAGATGAGAAGTGAACGTCAGCATCCAAAGAGAAGCTGACACTCCTATGTTTTCTCCTCCTATACGCGCCCCGGTTGTAGGGTGATGTCTTGAGTATGCTCCGGTGAGCAGAGACCGAGGAAACGGCACTGATATCTGACTCATTGTCGGACTCAGAGTGTTTCTTATTATCGTGAGATAGGACGCTACTCGAGTCCTCCAGGAGTTTCAAGAACCCACCCCTGCTTTGTAGGTTCAATGTTCCCTGGCATGGAGATGATTGGAAGGATGGCATCTGGGCGTCTTCATCAGGGCGGGGGTTGAATATGGGTTCTAGGACATTGGTAAGGGCTTCTGATAGAGAGGGCACAGTGGGGGCAGGATCTTCTAAAAACTTGAGTGATGGTAGATAGGGGTCGTTTTCTTTCTCAGACGCACTCCCAGAAGGCGATGCCTTCATCTGAATGTAGTCACTGTCAAGAGGTTTACGTTTAGGAGTCTGAAAGTTGTCAAAAGTCCCAGCTGCAAAAAGCGTTCTGATCGGAGAGTTGTATATCTTAGGAGAGTTATTATAGGTCAACTTCTTGACGAACTTCCTTCCTGACTTGGGAGTACCAGGCGGGGTAAAGCTATGCTGTGAGCTGTGTTGTGAGCTGTGTTGAGAGCTATGCTGTGAGTCGTGAGGAGGCGTTACTCGGGGCACCTGTTCCGGGCTCCGGAATAACGAGGGAATATCCTCGGTTGACGAGGAGGGGGTCATGCGTTGCGAGGGACGGGTGGGGGTCTTAAAACCGTCCTTGACAATGAAGGACCGCATGGCAGGAGGTTGGTTCTGACTCCCGAAGAAGGAGGAAGCCCGACTGAGAACACCCCGGACAGGGGATTCCTGGACGACGGGGGTAGGGGAGGTGCACTTCTGAGGGGTGACGTCCACCTTCTGTCGGTCTGCCTCGGTAGGGGTGGAGTTCTTAACCTGCAGAACATATGGGCTGTGAATTTTAATTCGTTATTGAGTTATTGTTAATTCTGTTCGTAAAAAGAATTTAAGAAACAATCAAACCGAAATGGTAGCCCTTCAGAAATAAAAACAAAACAAACAGCAACCCTCGCTAACCTGTTTCTTGAGAGGGGTATCCCTCACAGAGTTCTTCCTCGTGAACTTCCTCCGTTTAGAGCTCTGCTTCACCTCATCAGGAGTGGTGTCAGAGGACAGGTGACGGCCACTTCCAGTCTGCTTCTGACTGCTTCCAGTCTGCTTCTGACTGCTTCCAGTCTGCTTCTGACTGCACACCATAGCTGCTATCTTGTTAGGGTCATCTCTTGAACTGCTCTTACTCATGTACGAGGAGTGCTTCTTTTTCTTTCTCTTACTAGAGGAACTTGGCACCTGGAAAATGTAGCAGAAGTTGATTTGACTTTTCTACTGAAGATCTTACGATGCCGCATGAGCACATGCTTACGTGGCAAACAGGGTAGGTATAAAAAGATAAAACGTTACAGCGCATTGTACAAAGTACAATATTTTTGGTGAATGCCAGTACAAGATAGCAGTCCATTGACCGCTCCTAGGCCACTGTGTTCATATACAGTAGACCAGAGTGCAAGCCAAGGACTAAAAAGGACCTATGCTACAACTCTGCAGTGAATCTATTGGTGCGCGCTACCTTGATGGAGAAGCTGCTCTGAGAGAGTTGGCAAGGGTCCATCCAGCTTCTGTGCCTAGTAAAGGTACTTTGGGAGGAGGAGGATAGAGGATCATTAGACTGGGAGGATGTGGTGTCCTCGCAGTAAAGAGGCGCGTTCAGCAGCTGCAATGGGGGAGGGGGTTAAACGCCGGGATACAAAATGTGGGTTAAACTGTTAAAAGACAAAGCAATCCATAAATACTAAATAGGCAAAACGCATTGGTTAATAAGACATTCAAATGGTTTTAAATTCGCGTTTCAACATTCCGTTATGTTAGCAAGTTAGTACACGTAACATGAACACGACTCAAAACCACTCTTAATTTCTTAAGTCCTTATACTCACATGTGTTGAGAGAATGCTGCTGTTCAAGCTGATGGAATCCGAGCAGAGGATATCAGGGACTTCCACCAGAAACCCATCTTCGTAGAGAGACCTCAGCAGGTCCCCACAGTCTCCATGAAACTCTTCCAGTATCTGGTAGGGACGTAAAATTACGCTATTAGTTACAAACAGTGACATTATCTCAACTTGACACCAGTGAGCTCTGATAACAGTCTGATTCATTCCTGTTTACGCCTGGATGTAACCACAATTTATGCGCCATCCTTAGACCTTACTGCTTGTACATGATGTTTACTCTTGTAATAAAGTCTCACGTAGCATTAGTATCTGATCGTTAAGGAATAGGAACATATCATTAGGTGAGGTAAGGAAGGACAGAGATCGTAGCAGGGAGAGGGTTCCTTCCTTAGCTGTCTCCAGGTCTTCTGTGGTACAGTTACTGAACTCAGCGTACCAGACCAGGTGCAGAACTACCTGTAGGTAGTTACTTAGTGAGAAAACAGCTTCAATAACGAAATAACGAGCATATGAGATAATAAGTCGCTGATCATTACACCTCATGAAATTCGTTTTTAATTACACTCGAACTATGACCTTACAGGTACTTATTCATTTCTTCTAAATACAGAACGTTGTGCACTAGCGCACATCGATTCATATTAGAAACAAAGTACTAAATTAGTAGAATTTATTACTTAGTTATCTAACCTCCATAATAACCGGTTACTTGAACTCCTTATTATTTATTACTTAGTTATCTATTACTTCAGTTATCTAACCGACCTGTATCTTATGCTGCTTGACTAGCGCCCCTTTATCTTCAGGGTACTTCTCCTTGAGGTCCCCAGGGTTCATCAGCTCTAACTTGACATCGTTCTGGTACTTCCTGACTAGAGAGGCGATGTTTCTGCGTTGGTAGTAGATGGGGGAGGACTGAGTGATAGCTTCGTCAGCAGCGCATCTTACGGCTGCTTCACTGCCGGCACTAGTCTCCAATAGATCATCAACTTCACTCTTCTTCAGTCGAATGGGCGGATGAGAGGTGTCAGGGGTGAGAGATGTCAGGGGTGAGAGGTGTCAGTGGTGCATTACTGCATTGTGGCGACTCAGCAAATTGCATCTTGCATTCTCAATTTTTCAATCCAACATTGTGGAAACTACACCACCATGCAGCTACAACTCTCAATACTTCAATATAATCCGCTAATCCGTAATTTATTGACTCGGAAGAAAAACGCTGATATAAGTATCGATGCTACCTTCTTCAGTCGAGGTTCTGACACAATCTCAGGACGCGTAGGAACATCCTCAATGTTCAGGCTGTGGAACTCCTGAATTTGATGCAGCAGATCTGAGTCATCAAAGGTCGGTAAAATGTTTCTGAATGGGGATGGTATGCTTTGATAAGGACACGATAAGAGAATGTTAACTAGAGAAATGATGGATCGAGATTCGAGACAAATGGTCACAGTGTTCAAAACTGCAAAAAAGGTGATAAAGTGATTATACGATTATAGCAAAGATTATTAATAGGTATGATTTAAGCTCTAATGGTTACTATTTACCAATATTTATTCATTTAGGGTTAGGCCTCAGTGGTCCTCGCTTCAATTCGATGGGGATTGAGATTTAAGAGTATAAATATATGTAAAAGTTATCCTTAAATTAACAATACTTATTACTTTCCTACTAACCCAACTTCACCCCCGTCTCCCTCATACGAGACATCATGGAAAGAGAGCAAGTCATACGGTGCTTCACTCCCCTCTCCTGTCTCACTGAGCAATGTCTCATCACCCTTCGTCTCACATTGGAGTGTCTCAGGTAGGGGTGTCTCACATTGGGGTGTCTCAGGCAGGAGTGTACTCGTGTGTCTCCACAGAGACCTGGGACAGTCCCCAGATACCTGATACATGACCCCGCACACCCCAGACAGATGCTTGATGTAGTAGTGACGGGGCTGTGTGTCCGTAGACTCGGAGTCTTTACACGATACCTGGGGAAACAAATCGTTATATTTATTAAAATATTAGTTCTTTATGAGTATATGTTATCTTATTTATTAACTCTTATCAATTGTTCGTATTTTTAAAGAATTTGTAAATTATTCGAGAAAAGTAACTGTTTTCTGCGCATGATAATTATAAGTGGCAGTGACATATGGAATTCCACAGAATTTGTGTACACCGGACTGACTATCTTGTAATTTGAGAAGATGCCAATATACACACAACACTGGGTTAAAGTTACAGGAACGTGTCTTATCTACCACGAAGGCTGGGAAGGGGTCAGATGACGCGGTACTCTGCAGGGCTCCTCCAGGATCCAGTACCACCAGGTAGCAAGACTCGTGGTGCAGGTACTCTGTGATCTGATCGTGACGGATCACGTCACCCTCATATGTTAGGTCAGTGATGGGAGACTCCTGCTGATCTTTTGGTGACGATGAGGCGTCCAAGGGAAACACCTGCAATGTCAGGTGATCTGATCCAACGTGATTTGATCCTTGGCGATCTGATCCCTTATGATCTGATCTCTTATGATCTGATCCCTTGACAGGGAAGTCTTTGTACAGGGTGACGCTGTGCCCTTGACTTTGAGGCTTGCTTAGCAAGAATGCACTGAAAAATATGCAGTTTTTAGTCAATATTTTAGTCAATATTTTAGTCAATATTTCAGTCAATATTTTAGTCAGTATTTTAGTCAGTATTTTAGTCAATATTTTAGTCAATATTTTAGTCAATAATATTAATCAAGTCATTATGTATTATGACCTTATGACTATTACAATGTTTGATAAACGATAAACCAAACGAGTCTGATAAAATTTCATAAGCTGATTATCTGATACTAACCTGAACATTTGTCGGAACCAGAAGAAAGCCATATCACATGACAGTACATCGGAAGGAATAAGACACGGAGTCTGTCTGGAGTTTGGACCGTGCACGATAGTTTTGATAGTCTCACAGTCCATCCTTGTTTCACTAACACCTTCCAAGAAACCGATGTCAACATAGACAATCTTAACTTTCTTTTCCTTCTTCAAATGCGAAACCATCGATCTGATCCGATCACTGATAAAGAGTTAATATAATAATATTCGTAAGCTTAGAGCATGTCTTGGGAGTTGGGATGCCCTCAGGCCTCATTGCAAACTATTGCACAAGTTAGGTGTTTCAGTTGTTGAAAATATTTGATCACGTGATATAGCAGGGCAATACTTGCTACGCCGAGTTATTTGTACCTCTTACACCTATAATCACTAATACATACATTGGCAAGCATAATGCATAACATTGGACCATGGATTAAAAACCGACCTGCTTCCAATAACTGATGACGTCATGATGAAGAGGAAGTTGTCAGCATCCTCTTCCCAGTTAAAGTCAGAGGACACAATGGTCAGGACTTCTTCCCAGCTCCTTATAATACTCTTCTTCGAAACATCGTACTCCCCAAACCCATCACTCGAGTTGGAATTAGAGTTGGAATTAGACTTCGAAATAGAACTGAAGCTGGATTGACACTGTGTAACGTGTTTCCCTTTCCGCTGGTCACTCACTGCCTTGGTAAGGTCGGACAGTAGTCGTTGTGCGGGTTTAACTGCAATGTTTTGCGGAGGCAGCTTCTTGTAGGAGGTGTCCACCCAACCAGATCTAAAGAGGTGGTAGCCCCATTGTATCTGAAGGGGGAAATTTGTGAAAAGTCAAGTTCAGTAAAGTTTTTCAGTAAAATAGTATTGATTTAACATTAAATGTCGTGAATACTTATTAAAAATTCAATAGGTATAAAACGTGATAGGAATTCAGTTCAGAGATAGGTACATCCGTGAAAACATGGCATGCCCAAACGAATAGACGGCTCAGCAATGCCCAATATCCTACGTATTAGAGAACTAACATTCTGATGGTTGTAGCAGAAGTGCAGGAGTATTCTGACGATCAGCAGGTGTAGTTTCTGAGCAAGATTCCCTTCCTTCACATGTTGGACATTAACCAGGAATCCCACTTTCAAGTCACTCATCACATGGACCCACCATGACGATGTGCTGGTATATATTTAGAAGAACTTGGTGGATTTCTGAGATGTGTTACGATAATAACCAGGAGTGTGCTGGTTTAATGTTCTGTTTATTTCACATAGTTCTCTTTCGAGATGCCATGAGTGCTCTAAACCATATCACATGACCTCAGAAGGGAGAAAATAACCGTGAATTAGATGGGAATTAGAATTTAGAAGTTAGAAACTTAAAAACTTAGAGCGAATATCATTTAACTACCGATAAATATGAAAAAAAGTTCAGTAACCGAAAGTAACCCAATGATAAAGCATTATGATTAAATTTGGGATTCATATACTCAAATAAATAGCGGTTAACTTGTTAATTTGTTAAGTTGTATCCATAAAAGATAAAACATCTGTTATAATCGATACAAATATGATGATGATCCAACAATTCATAACGTTATGATAACATATTAAGATATTATTACTTATGAATAAAATAAAACTTCAATAAAGGGTAATTAAAAATATTCGAGTATCTAGATTGTTCCACGATTAACATCGCCAATAAATAATTAAAACCTTCAATAATGCATAAGGCAGAAAGAAATTTAATCTTTCATCATAACAAAGGGTTGGTGAATCTGTCAGAGGGATTGAGTTGCATAATGCTGGCATTCATGATCGTTGTCTGAATGAATAACTTCAAAGAAATGATATTTAGGAATCACAAACCGTCACCTAATTTCCTCTGTTTCTTCAATACTTTCCTTCATCAGCTTCTTAATTCCTGTAGCTAGTCTGAGACAAGCCTCCCAACTTGTCTCGATACAATCTTTGGCCTGGGATTGCTCAATTCGTCCAGTCTGCTTGAGGTATGATATCTGTGAAAGAGATGGAAGAATGGCCATGTGAAAGCCAGCTCCTCCGAGTATTCTGCTGTGTCGACCATGCTCCTCCTCGCCATTTGGATCCACCAACAGGTTTTCAGCATCAAAGAACCGCAGAGTGGTTCCCACAACCAAGTCTTTGATTTCAATATTGGCATTTCCCACAGCCACTGATGCAGCAGTAAGTGCTAATGGCAGGACACCACCATCGTCTTCAATAACTTGCACTGATATGTCGACTTGGGCTTTTGGGAATCGTTCGAGCAATATGACCCCTTCCATGGCATCGCAAATACATTTTGAAATGATTTTTTCTTCAAAATTCTGTCGGGGTTCACAGTAGTGAATTTTTGCAAAGGGCATGAATTTGAACTCACAAAACACTTTACCTTTCAGAGAAAACTCTTCCCGTTTCACAATTTCTTTGGGTCCATAAACTGCTGCTATTAACTTTGTGTTCCCCATCTCCAAGTAAACAGACCCCTGTGCTTTGGTGATGATTCCTGCCTTCATGAACAACGGTCTTAGTTCATTCCATTTCCGACCATCAGGCCGAGTTTTACTTTTTTGTGGAGCCTTATCTGAGGATGAAAATTCCTTTGAAAGCACAGGTGGCTCGATGGCATCTTCAGGGCCACAGTTTCTTTTAGCATCAGGCATTTTCAAACTCAAAAATATTTTAGCAATTTTTGCGAATTTGAAGGAAATTATGAGATTGAAATGAGCAAGAGAGTTTTCCCAGCATCATATCGTACTGTATACTTGTATAGTAAGCAATTTGTTTTACTTTATTTATATATCCACTCGCGTGCGCTTTTTGAAGACATTTTAGGAAGCGGGCGCGCGCGGCCCGGTAAAATATCTGCACGCTAAATTTGATATACCCACCGGATATAGCCCGGCCCGCGAGAGCAGTTCTACGCCGGTTGCAATATAGCCCGCCTCTTGGAAGAAAATATTTTTTGGTGCTATACTGGCTGAGATCATTGAAAGTGTCCACAACAACAATTTTAGCAGTAAAATATCGATCATGAGGCAAAAACTGGCAAATAGAAGGATTTTTGTGGAGTTGATTATCGACAAAAACATCGAGGCGATGGAAAGTTAAGAGTCAAAACACTGAAACTGATATTCATCATTGTTCAGCAGCTTACTGAATCATGAAATTATGAGAAGTAGTTCAACTTCGAAATAGAATTGGATAAAATTGACAGCAAAACAACATAGGTATCGATAATTAATAAATATTCAGCAAAATATGGCCAACAGTAGACAAAAGTCGAGTCAAATAGCAGAAAACAGTGAACTGCAGTGATAGCAGTGATAGCAGCAATTCTGTAAAATTCTGTAAAAGCAATCATTCCGAGAAAGAGAATTAAAAAGATACAAAATCAAAAAACGAGAGAATGAAATACAATATCATGAAATAAAGTCAGGAATTTGCATTTGTGTTGATCATTAATTGCATTGCCATGTTGTCATGGTTACACATTCTTCGGAAATAGCAAGAGGTGAGTGAGAGCAATACGTCATTATCATTAGTAACAATGGTGCATTATTTTTTCTCACAACAGCGGATACGATGTAAAGTAAATGCCGCCTAATTACCGCGACACTCTGATACATGGTGCAACTTCTCATGAGAAAAATTTTGAGGGACACTTTATTCTACTGACTTACCATATTCAACCATGGTAATTACGTCATTCTCATTTGTAGCTATTATAACAGTGCTGCAGAGTTTCACCTAATGTAAATACGCTCATTTTAACCCATTTTCTTTCATCGTTTTGTATCTCTTTTCAAGTTCTGCTGTAGAATAAAACAAAAATT
>WFMF01001137.1:0-10064 GCA_011033025.1 Beroe forskalii | reverse complement strand
GTCTTATATAATGTTTATTATTAGAAAAGAATGATAATGACGCGATATACTAGCGCTACACTTTTTACATGTAGGTGGTTGAATGAAGTCATGATTAGGTTTTGAAATGGTTTATTGGTTTCCTCACACCGCCTAGTTCGTGATCAGTAAAACCGACGAGCGAAGAACTGGTATTTCAACGTCACCAAATCACTACATCATGCTGTCATAATGACGTCATCATAACCGCCTATTTCTCGAGAGAGTTCATTGTTCGTTATATATGTTTAGTATTGGCTATAGTTTACAAGCAATAAAAGGAGACTGTGTACACTGTGTACAGTGGCTTTGCGAAGAATAGAGTGATCTTGAGCAATGTAGGCAAACTTAAGAGAGCAAGTTTAAAAATTAAAACGTTCAATGATACGATAAAGTATAAAATCAGGGGCTTTTGTCACCTTTTGACCACTTTGAACCATGGAAATGATTTCACTGCACCCGTAAGCAAGGCTGGAATGCGATACTTTTGGTTTTATGAGTTGACTAGTTTCGTCACTGGTTTATGTAATAAGGATGATTTCTATGACTCCTCACTATAGTGCTTTAAGATTGAGATTTTTTCATACGGGACAATTATTTTGAGTGCTCGAAAATATGGTGATTTTTTTCGTAAAATCCCCAAACTCCGTTCCACATGAAATTTCTCACAAGGTAGAATATAAGTTTTCGTACACAAGGTGGGTGCCCTATTCAAACACTCCCTGGAGACCCTTATTAGGAACGAGACCCTTATTAGGAATTATAGTGGACACACTCAACCTGTGTACACACTGGGAGTATAATGCTGCATTTAATGCAATAAATCAGCATAATATGTGCATTTATATTCCCTATTGTGCGCGTGTATTCGAGTAATGTACATGTTTTTAGGACTCCAATATTTCTCATAATATGCTTCGAGACTTCAGATTATATCATTGCGTTGAGGGCAGATACGTCCTCCTTTCAGTATCAGATATCATTGCCTTTTAGCATCTTCTGCAAATCTTATTTCTCATTCCATATTGCATTGATTGCATAATCAGTTGTACGTTTTTGGGTACTTTTCTATAATCCTTGGAGCTTGTAATAAAATTGTTATACAAATTAAACGCGTGGGGCACCTTTAATGATAGCTGTCTGTGTAATTTGTACCCTACAGGCCCCTTTTTACCAAACATCATTGAATGAGTATTATCTCCTTCAACTGAGGAGCTAAGATCACGCAGTTTCAATTTTCTGACAGACAAGGCCCATTTCAAATAAGAAATGTTGACTTTTCCTGGTCAACATTGATTACTCAGATATGCTTTGACCTCAAAAATCGCATTTTTTGAAAAATGAAAAAAATATTTACTTTTCATTTATATTTGGAGTTTTAGGACATAGGGTGAATCGAGAGCCCCAAAAATTTGCTCTGCTTGACTCATTACCCTTTTTTCTATCATTACAAATGATTTTCTTGGCGCTCAGATCACTGAAATGTGGATTATAGCAAAATGAAAAGGTGTCCAAAATGTCCCTTCAAGGGTACATTTTATGCTTCAAAGCATATGACCCTTTTAAAGTGGTAAATTACGCTCGGTTTTTATGAAAAAGTTTCAAATATATTTTTTGAGTATTATACGCCACAAACATGACACAATTTGAAAGGTAATTCTGAAAATTTCATTCTGTACAGGCCTTTTTGCTTTTTTGTAACATAAATTTTTCAAATATTGTATTTCAATGCTTCCATGGACTCCAATTCGTACATTTGGAAATGGTTTTCATGGTTTTTGATGAGCCAAGACACTAACAATCTATCATCAACCACTTTTTGACTCAAGGAACTAACTTTAATAAAAATCAACCCAATGAAAGCAAATTTTGCCATTTCAAAATGGGTCCTAGAAGGACATTTTATTATTTTTCCATAGTGAAAAGTCAGAAGCAGTGAAAACTAACATGTATCTTTTTACAGTGATCTTCAGTTAACCATGTTCAATGAAAATTGAAGGCTTAATAATATTTTATTTGCCATTTTAGAGCAATTTAGATAGCAGTGCTGAATATTCAACATCAATTTTCAAAATTCAGATCCATTTCTTCCAGTGAAAGGTATCAGTACATGTTATTTGTCATCACTAGGCATCTTACACGATCCTGTAACACAGAAACAACTTCAGAATCAAGGCAGGGACGGAATATCAGGCATTTTCTATCATCAATGAAATGTACCTTCTAGGGACATTTTTCAAATTCTTCAACCTAAAATTTCTCGTTTCCTTTTAAAAAGGGCCAGATGCACCGATGTTTTTCTTAATAAGCTTTATATGTAACATAAAGTAATTATGCTTAACCAGTGAGCTGATTTAAACATGTTAAAGTGTGAAGCAAGACTACTATAAAATGTCCCTTAGGAGGAACATTTCTCTTGAACATGTCCTCTTGTGCCCAGAATTTCAAGATATATGATATAGAAAAACAGTTGTTTTTGAAATCATTCTTTTTTACTGTCATATTTCATGAAAACTTTAGGCTGCCCATATCTGAAAAGGGTGCAGTAAGTAACAGCAAATACGAAATTGGTCATTTTTGGGGCAGTACTCAAAATGGGCAAGATATAACATGAAGTGATGAATTTGCATAGAATTTTTCATCAAATACTGTGCTATTAGTGTCTCCCTTGAAATAAAATAAGCCCAGACATCACAGGATTTTAGCAGAAGGTTAAAATAATGAAGGAATTATGAAGCCGGTTTTTATGGTTTTGAAAATGACTCATTTCAACATCAATTGCAGAAAAATTGGGGCCAGTGCAACAAGAGGAATTGTTCCAGGTTTTGCCTACACCATTGACAGAGAGTGTGAGGCAAAATTGAAACCATAAAAGCTTGTTCCAAACATAGATAACTCATGTTTTGTAAAAAGTACCATGGAAGGTACATTTTCTTGAAAATGTACCCTAGAAGGGACATTTAGACAGTTATCATTAAACCCGCAAGCAGATTCCCAAAACCCGCAGGCTGATTCTCAAAACCGTAGACAGACTCTCAAACCCGCAGGCAGATTCTCAAACCCGCAGGCCGACTGGATTCTCAAATCCACGCAGTTATATACTTTACGGCAGCGCGAACGCCGAATCTCATACATTTACTAATTATGCAACAGAGCATTACTAAGCATTATATTTATGATTTTATATGTATTGATTGAAATGCGATTCAATAAAATCTGGCTTTATTAAAGCTTTTGTTTATTATATTCCTTACCACTCGCTCTTTACCACACACGATCCAAGTGAATACGCTAGTTAAATCACGCTACCTCGATTACTCCCTAACACTCACAGAATTGCTTACAAACAAACAAACACTCCCATGACTTCTCACGGCTGTATATAATTACGTAATTAAGTAATTTGCTAATTGTTACAACTTTGGGAATGTCACCTGCGCTTCACGCTAACTGCCCAATTTATCGATCTCTTCTCTCGCGATTTTGTTACGGAAATTGCTACCGGAAATAGGTGCGACTAAATAGAGCGCGCACGAATAATTCCCACTTGATGATGACGTCATTATCATGGGTTAAAATGGTCAATTAATGGTGTAAAAGTCTACCTTCATATTTCCATGCTACAAGTAGCAAACTAGAAGTAGGGTTATAACAGTGTGCTGATTATATTTATTTATAGCCTATCGCAATCATGTCTTTTCTGCATTTTGGACTCGTTCCAACCCCCAACGTTTGATGCGCCTACGCCTCTCTTTTACATTAACACAAAAAGTTGAGAAGTTGCCTCAAATGAGTGGGATAGGAGGACGAGAGTGAAGTCTTCATTATCAGGGTTAATAACAGTGAATTGATGACGAAAAAGCGACTTTTCCAGTTCAGGGTGGTTTGACGTAGCAGCTGATGAATATCCACTGCTTATATATACCGACTTCAGTGTGTTAGAGGCTCAGTCTTCTTAGAGCTAAATGTTAAAAGTTATCGGGCTGAATGTTAGAATATCATTGCTTTCCTTTATTGCGTCACAGATATGGATGTTCTTAAGGCGCCCATGACGAAAATGTGAAAGAGTGACATTTTGTGTTCAATTTTCATATCATATTTTGCGCATTGATAATTGATATTTTTGACACAATACAAGACACACCTTTTTCTTAATTGTAATGTTAAAAGTTTGCGAATGTTAAATAATAGTAATGTTAGTAAGGGGAAAGGAGGAGTGTTGAATGTACAGCATCATTAAATACATTTATACATTTTATACTTACGATTCAATGGTCTCTCCTGTGAATAATAATTATTCTGTTTTTTTCTTCACACACTTCTGCGTAAAAAAGCAAAATAGAGTTTGTAGATAAAAGGATATAAAGAAATTTGAAAAAGAACCCTCGGCTTTGTTTCAATTACCAACTATCATAATTTGCACTCAAATGCTAAACTTTTTTGTTAGAAATAGTACTGCAATAATAGTGCTACTGATATATGATAGTCGACAAGAATTCTCGAGGGAATCAGGTGACAACTATTTGAATACCTATTCAAGTGGACTTGTAAGACATGTCAAGAATGCAAATTATGCTACTCGGTGCTGATTTTGTTGTAATCAAGTTGGTATTTGTTGACCAACTATTGCTAGCCTATTCGCCGCATCAAAGTATTTTATTTGTTAATGGAATTTACTCAAACTTTATTTCGATATTATTATTGTATTTAAATTATATTCTATTGTTTTGAAGCCCTTAGAGGTACGCCCCTGGCTTTTATCATCATATTCAAATCCCTCTTGGGCTTCGTAAAAAATAAAATGAAAAATAAGAAATATCTTGAATCTAGATTAAGTATAAGATAGAAAGTAAAGGAATTAAAAAAAGACTACACATTTTCATTGATCCGCAGGTTGACAGCCGAATCAAGCGTCAGTCTGAAGCAGTTGATATCTCTCAGTTCAACCAACCGACCAGTATTAAGATTGGGGGTAGCTCCCTCAAACTAAACTTCTACGGATTCTCAGGTAATTAGCTGACGTTATCAGGTTATTCTATGAATACTTTACGATTTATGAGGCATTTTGCGATGTTACAAAAAATCGATAAAATTTTACCGTTAAATTTTTCATGTATTCGAATAAATTATTACATATTCACAGCGGCAATGACTTTACGTGATGACACCATAGAATTGCCGTGTGAAAAGGATATACTTCTCTAAAGTGAAATGACTTTTTTTGTACTTTATTATTCAAGTTGTGCCAAATTCTCGAATAATTTCACATGGCCAATTAGACATACTCTTAGGATTTCGTCGCCTTATTAAACAGCCATACGAACTACTGAGAATCCTGGCAATCATAGCGGCATTGCCAAATGTAAACTTCACAAGACTACTTCGTACTTTTCTACTTTTCTACTTTTGTACAATCAATTTGAGTTTGCTATTACGATTATTAATGAAACATTGAAACATGGATCCACTAAAAGATATAATAACCGAGAGGAATATCGCCAGATTTGTTTAAAGTGATGAAATGATGATGACAAACTGCGCCGCGTTTTTTCCTATTTTCTGATTCTTGAAAATATAGCTTTCAAACCGGATTCATAAGGAGACATATATAAGATCCTGATACAGTGAAACAGTCTCTTTCTTAGGTTTAAACGGCAATTAAAACTCAAGGGATTGAAGTTTAAACGATAAAACTTCAGCTGGGTAGATATAATGACGTAATCAACTTACAACATTTAGCTATGATAATGACGTCATCAAATTACTACTTCAATATAACTTACGATAGAACTTCTACTGGGCAGATATAGCAGAGATATACGCGTTGTATCCATCTAGAGGTCTTATAAACATTAAATCGCTCTAAAAGTCAGAAACTTGCAGATTCAAGATTACGTCAGTATTATAGCTCAATATAGTAAGCTGATGACGTTTTCCCGCCTATTTTTCCTGTGTGCCAGTTGAACTGTACATGTACACCGCACTATTGAATGTGGTTTATACCAGATCTTGGATTCATTCCAATTCTTTGTATCATTATTTCCATCCCTATCTCTCGTACTGTTTTTTCTAAGTGAAGTTTAGTGGTGAGTAGGTAAACAATTAAATGGTTATTTGATGATTTAATGGTAAAGAAGGAAGTCGTTATGGTTATTTAATGGCGCCATGTGATTACGATTTGAGACTGTTAACTGCTACTAAAAAGAAACTTTAAAATAAATATAGACGGGAAAATAGGATCAGCAGATTTTTCTTCAATGGTAAATGAATTGTAATGAACAAAGATATAAGGACCATTTGCGCTTCATACAACCATACTTAAGAACGTGCTATGAAAATGTTCCCTGTATACTGTATAGGTTAATTAATAGTGTAATTCGAAGCATAATTTATGCCGAACCATTAAGTTTTAATGTTCGGTAATAATGTCTCAGTATTTCTGAAATATTCATACGGCCTATCACGTACCCACTTATGATTTCGGTGATAAATATTAAATTACTTCGTGCGTTCCACCGCTGTATTTCTATCTAATTTAACCGTGAAAGCATGGGGGCCTTCTGGTGTTTGAATTTCCCCGCATTAAATTACAATGGTATAACATTAGGTTTACCTTTCGTTTGTAACATTATGAACGAATTTGCCGCGTTTTCGGTGTAGTTAGATAGAATTACAATAACAAATTGGCTCTTTTGCCACTTACGACAAATATAACAACAGAATTAGCAGCAAACTCAACAACAGAATATACAACAAATTTAACAACTAAAAATTCCACAACACAATTGATAACAAATTTTCAGCTCAAATTAACACCAAATGTCCAGGTTGTCTGAGTAACAGCTAAGTAATTACCTATTTTACCAGCTTTTACCACTAACAACTAAGTAATTACCTATTTTACCAGCTTTAACCACTAATAACCTCAAATAAACACCACCTGTTCAGGTTGCCTGAGTAACATCACCATCAACGGACTGGACCTACTGTCTCTAGCCACATCTACTGAAACAGACTCGGGTAACGTGGTGGTACAAGAAGTTAAATTAGGTTCGTTCGGATAGGGGTTAATATATAACTAGGTTTAGGGTTTGTAAACAAGAAGTTAAATTAGGTTCGTTCGGATGGGGGTTAATGTAACTAGGTTTAGGGTTTGTAAACAAGAAGTTAAATTAGGTTCGTTCGGATGGGGGTTAATGTAACTAGGTTTAGGGTTTGTAAACAAGAAGTTAAATTAGGTTCGTTCGGATGGGGGTTAATGTAACTAGGTTTAGGGTTTGTAAACAAGAAGTTAAATTAGGTCAGTACATCTGGGAGTTAATGTGTTGGGTTTTGGGTTATTTTAGCTTACGGTTTGTTAACAAGCATTCCAGTTCCAAATTGGTCGTATTGTAATAAAATAAGTGAGGCTTGTTTGTTTACTTGTTTAGACCGTATTTTGCTGGCTTCTTCAACGAGTTTTTATCCGTTTTTAGAATGTTTTCTTGATCCTATAGTTCACATTTTCTGTGAGTATCTCTACTGTCCCAGTTCTCTCTGTGTATTGGCGTAATAACTTTGTAACTGTCTGTTTCCTGTCTGCATAGTGTCTCCTCTACTTAACACTCTGTCAACATGTCTGTCAAAACACTCAATCAACGCCTAAACTTTAGCACCAGATTCAGCTGTAAAGCAGTGATGTCATTATCATAGCTGAGAATGGTGAAATTTTTCAGCAAAACCGCCCTTTTCACCCTCACAGTTCATAACATAGTATACATATTATGCTTAGTAGAGCTTTAATCCATACACAAACTTTTAAAACAATGTGTATATCTTGACAGAGACTTCTAACACCTTAAACTTGACACATACACATACTATACGGTATTGTCATGTTTGACACACATTCCTTATTTGAATTCCTCGAATAGTTGTTTCCTTAAGGGGGGGGGGTTCAAGCCAAATTTTTGGGAAAACATGTTTAGGGGTTGTACCCAAAAGATAGTGGGCCAAATTTTAGGTTTCGTTTGGCGGCCAAATGGCCAATATAACTAGGCACAAAGGGTTTTTAAAAAAGCAAGTTAAATTAGGTATGCAATCAGATGGGGGGCTAATATAATAGGGGTTTGAAGGGTTATCTCAAAAAATGGCTGAGTTATGGATTAGGTTCGTATGCAGATGGGGGCGTACGCGTAGGCAAGCCAATTTTGGCCAAGAAGTGCAAATATCAATATTTTCAATGAAACAACTTTATAATTAACGTTAAATAAGGTTTAGGTTTGTCAAAAAAATTCTCTAAATTCGTTCTTTTAGGCTTTAACTTCGGCTACGATTGATATTTTGCAAAATTCTTTTTTACGGCTTGTTATACAAAGGAATTTTAAAGTTAGGTTCAAAAATTTTAAAAGCCATTTTTGGCAAAAATTTGGCGCTTTTGGCGCCAAAAATTTTTGAAGGCCTAACTCAAAAATCCGAGTCCATTTGTATCTGAGGAATTTAGTCTAGTTTCACGTAAAAAAAAGAATTATGCAAAAATATCAATCGTAGCCGTTTATAAGTGTTTTGAGTGTTGCACTTTGGAAAAAACGCGAACTGAGAAAATGGCGATTTTGTGGTTTTTTAGAGATTTTTTGGACCTCAAATCGCCATTTTAGCAACAATCAAGCCCAAACTTGCAGAGAATACATTATTTAACGCTACTTATCGAATAAAGTTGGTTTCATTGAAAAATATTGATATTTGCACAAGTTATGGGCCAAAATTGGCTTGCGCAACGCGCGTACGCCCATATATGGGCATACGTTTTTCGGCCATAACTCAGCCATTTTTTGAGATATCGACTTCAAATTTTTTATGGTAACTCAGGGGACCATTATCTATCGATTGCACACCTCAGATCCCGCCCAAGTTGCTTTTGAAAAAATATGCCCATTTTGTGCCCATATTTGGGCATGGCACCACGGCGGCGCCAGTGGGTCTGGGGGTACCAAACCTGGCCAAAAAGTTGGCCCACGGGGTATACCTTTTGGGTCAACCGTTATCTCAGAAACGTGTTTTCCCAAAAATTTGGCTTGAACCCCCCCCCTTAATGAGGTGATAACTTGTTTCTATTTGGGGAACTAACACTTGGCAACACTCTTGACAGCCCATTTCTCTTCTTTGATGTGGGAGCTCACAGCTTGAAATGTGTCAACAATTTTGACTGTCAAATTATCTGGCATTCAAAAGTATGGATATTATTTCCTGACTCGATGTAAGTTTTTATCGAAGGATTCGCACCAAAATCATCACCCAGTCATACGATAAACACCCTTATAACCTCTAGTGGTGTTAATCAAATTAAAGGCCACCATTTTCACATAATTAAATGATGTAATGGGGCAATGTGTGTATGTTACCTGACACCATTTAACCAACCAATTAAATCATTCGCAGAACTTATTAAATATGTACGGCCTTAGCGACCAACTGAATACATCAACTATTTTCACGGTTTATTTATGAATGGCTTATTTTAACTAACACTTTGCACAAGAACTGAACGGCACTTCAATGCATCATTAAAATAGTTTGGGTATTTGCTGACTAGAAGCGCAATATTCAGTGTTTTCTAGGCAGACTTATGGAGCCAAGAATTGATCTAAAGCCATCACCGCATTCGCCCGCACTATGTGAAATTTCGATGTGTAATACGATAATACCGCTACGAGTGTATGTAGTTTTTCTCTCTCTCTTTTTTCAAAAAACAGCGGAGAAAGATTTTAGAGCGTTAGTCGAACGATGAGCCCATTGTTCAGACCAAAATTTTCGAACTTTACGGAACGCGCGCGGATACTTTTGTTGGAATTTACGCGCCACGCGCGTTTTTATTTGAAATTTTGTCGTTTTGTCAGTGTCACACCCTCACAAAGATTTATTGAGAAGATGTATTATTTGTATATAGCAACAGGATCCTGAGATGCATGCGGCTGTAACACTGTTCCCTCAACTTGTGCGCACAAGTGAAGCAGTGTGGGTCAGGGACGTTGTGGGCCTGAGCACCCCGACCCTGCGGCTGCCTTGGT
>WFMF01001136.1:0-10073 GCA_011033025.1 Beroe forskalii | reverse complement strand
GGTAGTCATTTAAAAAAACTTTTTTAACCCAAAAGGGTTAAAATTTGGTTAAACTTTTTAAAATTTGGAAGCATCAAAATGACATTGTTGGTTGATTGTATTTGTGAAAAGATTCATCTCTTTACATTTAAATCATTCATCATTAAAAAGTTGTATTTCCTGCAGACGGGTTTGGAACTTGGAAGGCGGATTTTTTATTTGCATTTCGCATTTTTTATTTGCATATTGCCCTGTAAGGTTGGGTTTGGTTTATTATAAAGGGTAAGGCTGGGCGGGCAGGGCATAGGGGAGCCGTCAAGAGTTGGTTACTTCCAATATTGTTAACGTACCTTATTAACAACAGCAATTTTATTAACAACAGTACCTATTGACAACGGTACCTTATTGACAACGGTACCTTTTTTTTTTAACAACGGTACATTATTAACAACGGTACCTCTGTTAACAACTTCCTTTTAAAAAGGTCCCTTATTAACAACGGTCCCTTAAAACAAAAATTCCCCTTTTTAAAACGGGTACCTTATTAACGGGACCTTATTGAAAACCCGGTCCCTTTAAATTGACAACGGTCCCTTTTTTAACAAGGTCCCTTAATTAAACAAAAAAGTACCTTTTTGAAAACGGTACCTTATTAACAATTTTTACCTTTTTAAACCCAATTTTTTTATCCGTATTTTTTAAACAACGGTAAAATTTCCTTATTTTCCCCAAAGGGTCCCTTTTATTAACAACTTTTAACCTTTTTTTTTAACAATTTTATTAACAACATTTTTAAACTACCTTATAAAGGTCCCTTTTATTAAAAACCCATTTCCCTTTTTAACAACTTTATTAAAAATTTTAAAGAAAAATTAAATTTTAAAACAGAGAACTAATGAGGGGAAAAAGGGCCCACACCTTTTAAATTATTAATATATTTTCCATGCCCACTCTAAAACCCAATCAACATAAATAACCTTCCAAAACCAACTCTATGACGTTGACACCCTCTGCACCATAATTTTAAATGAGAATACAGGTTGAAATTCCACATCCCAAACCCTTGACGTTGACCCATTAGGGCCCAACCGGGGCCGACGAAAATGAATCGTGCATAAAAGAAACATGCCCATGTGACCCCCAAATTTCGGCACCCCAAAGCCGACGCGCGGGTTTTAATAGGAAATTTCCTCCCATAAACCCAAAATAAATTTTTTACTATTTTGGGGAAGGGGAAAACAATCAACCTGATACCTTTGGTTTATTTTTGGTATCCACCCAAAACAGCAAACGTTTATGAACTCATCTTAAAATTTGATAAAATTGGATCCCATTCCCCTTTTCCGGGGTTAAAAGATTTTTTGGGAAATCACTGCAAACTACTTTAGATTTTGTAATTTGAGATCCCCTAAAAATATTCCCTTTCCATAACCTATTTAGCTTTAAAAACCCAGATATTTATTATGCAAATAACTAATCAACGGATGGTCCAATTCAAATTTTCCTTAAATAGTAATAAGCCCCTTAATTGAGAGAAGATCTTATTAAAGCAACTCATCTATAAGCAACCTAAATCCCATGTTATCTGACCAGATGTAAAAGATACTTCTATATAATCCAATTAAGCCGAAATGCAACTTTTGAACCAAATTCAGTTGTTCTGAGCCAGGACGCAACAAGGGACGAATTTCGCATGAGAAGAATTGGGATTCAATATAGGCTGTTATGGTTAAATATCATATTAAAATGTTGAAAGATGCCAGGCCATACCATAAGAACCACGCCCTACCTTGAGTCAAGACCCAAAAATCTCATGATGGTCCATGCAGATCAGTTGCAACCAATCAGCATCGGACAGTGTGATGGCGATTTGAGCCGATAATCGCCTGAACATTTTTTCGATCCAAAGTTAATTTAGGTTCAGACCAACCATAAATCAACCCTGATTTCATCGCCTCATAATCGTGTCGCAGCTGTTTTGACAAAAAAATGTCGCCCTTAAAGGGCTTTGGGGTTTTGGGGCCCTCAAATGGGGCGATTGAGTTTTTATGGTTGTTATTTGTTTGAATTCCGGGAGCCAACCCCCTTTTGACCGCCCAAAACCCCTTCCCCTGAATCTGGGGGGACTTGGACTGGCTTTTTGGAAAATCAAAAATTTTTTTTTCGCCCAAACGTTAATTTGGGCCCGGCCCTAAATCAAATTTTTTTTTTCAAACGCCCAAAAGTAAAGGGTCGCAGGAAAAATTTGCAAATTTCGGCCTCAAATGGTGATTTTGGGTTGTTATATGGTTAGGTTTTTCATGTTTAAACCATCATAACCCCCGCCTTTGGGGCCATTTAAAAGTCCATCTTTCCAAAATCTTGGTGAAAAAAGGGACGGGGCCCATGGGTTTTCAGAAAACCCCAAAACATTTTTTTTTCGATCTAAAATTAAATTTGGGGGTTCCGGACACAAATCCCATTTCAGGCCCCACCAATTCCCCCTATAAATGCGCAAAAATAAAGTTCTAAAAAATTTAAAATTCCCCGGGCGCCTGGGGCCCCAAAAATGGTTAAGTTTGTTAGGGTTTATCATTTTTGTTTAAACCTGGGCCCCCTCCCTTTTAAAGTCCCATTTTTCCTGTCTGGTGACGGGGAAAAAGGACATGGCGTTTTAACGGGAAAAACCCCAAAGTTTTATTTCGTTTCCAAAAATTTTAAATTTAATTTTCCCAACCCTTTCCCTCAGATTCCCCCCCGGCAAAATTTGAAGCGGACAAAATGTGAAGTCCCCCCAAAAAAGGCGACATGGGGTTTTGGGCCCTAAAATGTGTTATATGGGTTTTATTTTTAAGTTAATCTTTTAGAGTTGCCAGGCCGCAAAAACCCGCCCCAAATTTTTCCCCCTTTAAAAAGGGTCCTTTTTCCCTCCGGGTTGGAAAAGGGGAAAATTGGCATGGTTTTTTGGTCCAAATCTTTTTATTTCGATCGTGTTAATTTAGGGTTTTCTAAATCAACCATTCCCAGCCAGTGGCCACGCGGTTACATAACTCATAATTTATAACTCATACGTGTGATATCGGTGTGACTAAATGGGTATGTTCAATCGTGAGTCCCGAGGTCCATCATGTGCTTAACGGAATGTCATTTTTCCTGCCATTGATATGTGGGACAGTGGACATGAGAGCTGCCGAAAATCACCATCATTTATTTCGATCCTGTACCACTTAGGTTCCTAGACACTAAATCAACCATTCCCAGCCCGTGGCCACGCCCAGATTCCACGACCCATAAATGCGCGAAATGTCGCAAGCTGTGTGACAAAAATGTGACAAATGTTGCCTATTCATTCTATTTTGATCATAAAAGTTATTTTAGTGCTTCTGGACACTAAATTAATCATTCTCAACCAGTGGTCACGCCCCAACCTCGCCATAAAATGCACGAAAAGTCGCTAGCGAAAAAGGGAAATGATTGGCAGGAAAGAGGGACTTTAAGTGGCTCAAGGTTGGGCGTGGCTCCTATGATGGCCTGGCAACTCTCAAACATGATATCTAACCATAACAACTCATATCAAGCACATTTGAGGCCTTAAACCCCATGTCGCCTCAGGCGACATTTGTCACATTTTGTCACACAGTTTGCGACATTTCTATGCATTTATGGGGCGTGAATTTGAAGAGGCCACGGGGCCGGGGAATGGTTGATTTAGTGTCAAGGAACCCTAAATTAACTTTTAGGATCGAAATAAAATGATTTGAAGTGATTTTTCGGCTGAAATCGCCATGTCCACACTTGTCCCTTTTTTGCCACCAGTTTGGCAGGAAAAATGGGACTTTTGGGCGTGGCTCAAGGTTGGCGTATTCCTATGATGGCCTGGCAACTCAAACATGATATCTAACCATAACAACTCATATCAAGCACATTTGAGGCCTTAAAACCCCATGTCGCCTCAGGCGACATTTGTCACATTTTTGTCACACAGCTTGCGACATTTCGCGCATTTATGGGGCGTGGAATCTAAGCGTGGCCACGGGCCGGGAATGGTTGATTTAGTGTCAAGGAACCCTAAATTAACTTTTAGGATCGAAATAAAATGATTTGAAGTGATTTTTCGGCTGAAATCGCCATGTCCACACTTGTCCCTTTTTTGCCACCAGTTTGGCAGGAAAAATGGGACTTTTGGGCGTGGCTCAAGGTTGGGCGTGTGGCTCTATGATGGCCTGGCAACTCAAAACATGATATCTAACCATAAAAACTCATATCAAGCACATTTGAGGCCTTAAAACCCCATGTCGCCTCAGGCGACATTTGTCACATTTTTGTCACACAGTTTGCGACATTTCGCGCATTTATGGGGCGTGGAATCTAAGCGTGGCCACGGACCGGGAATGGTTGATTTAGTGTCAAGGAACCCTAAATTAACTTTTAGGATCGAAATAAAATGATTTGAAGTGATTTTTCGGCTGAAATCGCCATGTCCACACTTGTCCCTTTTTGCCACCAGTTTGGCAGGAAAATGGGACTTTTGGGCGTGGCCTGCTGTCAGGCGTGGCCCTATGATGGCCTGGGCAACTCTCAAACATGATATATCTAACCATAACAACTCATATCACACATTTGAGGCCTTAAAACCCCATGTCGCCTCAGGGCGACATTTGTCACATTTTTTGTCACACAGCTTGCGACATTTCGCGCATTTATGGGGCGTGGAATCTGGCAGTGTACACGGGCCGGGAATGGTTGATTTAGTGTCAAGGAACCCTAAATTAACTTTTAGGATCGAAATAAAATGATTTGAAGTGATTTTTCGGCTGAAATCGCCATGTCCACACTTGTCCCTTTTTTTGCCACCAGTTTGGCAGGAAAATGGGACTTTTTGGGCGTGGTTCGGGTTGGGCGTGGCTCCTATGATGGCCTGGCAACTCTCAAACATGATATCTAACCATAACAACTCATATCAAGCACATTTGAGGCCTTAAAAATCCCATGTCGCCTCAGGCGACATTTGTCACATTTTGTCACACAGCTTCGCGACATTTCGCGCATTTATGGGGCGTGGGATCTGGTGGCCACGGGCCGGGGAATGGTTGATTTAGTGTCTAGGAACCCTAAATTACCTTTTAGGATCGAAATAAAATGATTTGAAGTGATTTTTCGGCTGAAATCGCCATGTCCACACTTGTCCCTTTTTTGCCACCAGATTGGCAGGGAAAATGGGACTTTTGGGCGTGGCTCATATTGGGCGTGGGCTCCTATGATGGTCTGGCAACTCTCAAACATGATATCTAACCATAACAACTCATAGAGCACATTTGAGGCCTTAAAACCCCATGTCACCAGGCGACATTTGTCACATTTTTGTCACAAAGCTTGCGACATTTCGCGCATTTATGGGGCGTGGAATCTGGCGTACACGGGCCGGGAATCGTTGATTTAGTGTCAAGGAACCCTAAATTAACTTTTAGGATCGAAATAAAATGATTTGAAGTGATTTTCCGGCTGAAATCGCCATGTCCACACTTTTCCCTTTTTTGCCACCAGTTTGGCAGGAAAATGGGACTTTTGGGCGTGGCTCAAGGTTGGGCGTGGCTCCTATGATGGCCTGGCAACTCTCAAACATGATATCTAACCATAACAACTCATATCAAGCACATTTGAGGCCTTAAAACCCCATGTCGCCTCAGGCGATTTGTCACATTTTTGTCACACAGCTTGCGACATTTTTCGCGCATTTATGGGGCGGGATTCGGCGTGGCCACGGGCCGGGGAATGGTTGATTTAGTGTCTAGAACCCTAAATTACCTTTTTTAGGATCGAAATAAAATGATTTGGAGTGATTTTTCGGCTGAAATCGCCATGTCCACACTTGTCCCTTTTTTGCCACCAGATCAGATTGGCAGGGAAAATGGGACTTTGGCAAAGGTTGGGCGTGGCTCCTATGATGGCCTGGCAACTCTCAAACATGATATCTAACCATAAAAACTCATATCAAGCACATTTGAGGCCTAAAACCCCATGTCGCCTCAGGCGACATTTGTCACATTTTGTCACACAGCTTATGACATTTTCGCGCATTTTATGGGGCGTGGAATCTGGTGGCCACGGGCTTGGGAATGGTTGATTTAGTGTCTAGGAACCCTAAATTAACTTTTTAGGATCGAAATAAAATGATTTGGGAGTGATTTTTTCGGCTGAAATCGCCATGTCCACACTTGTCCCTTTTTTTGTCACCAGATTGGCAGGAAAAATGGGACTTTTTGGGCGTGGCTCAAGGTTGGGCGTGGCCTCGCGATGGTCTGGCAACTCTCAAACATGATATCTAACCATAAATAACTCATATAGAGCACATTTGAGGCCTTAAAACCCCATGTCGCCTCAGGCGACATTTGTCACATTTTGTCACAAAGCTTTGACATTTCGCGCATTTATGGGCGTGGAATCTGGGTGTGGCCACGGGCCGAATGGTTGATTTACTGTCTAGGAACCCTAAATTAACTTTTAGGATCGAAATAAAATGATTTGGAGTGATTTTTCGGCTGAAATCGCCATGTCCACACTTGTCCCTTTTTTGCCACCAGTTTGGCAGGAAAAATGGGACTTTTGGGCGTGGCTCAAGGTTGGGCGTGGCTCCTATGATGGCCTGGTAACTCTCAAACATGATATCTAACCATAACAACTCATATCAAGCACATTTGAGGCCTTAAACCCCATACGCCTCAGGCGACATTTGTCTAATTTTGTCACACAGCTTGCGACATTTCGCGCATTTATGGGGCGTGAATCTGGTGGCCACGGGCCGGGGAATGGTTGATTTAGTGTCTAGGAACCCTAAATTAACTTTTAGGATCGAAATAAAATGATTTGGAGTGATTTTTCGGCTGAAATCGCCATGTCCACACTTGTCCCTTTTTTGCCACCAGATTGGCAGGAAAAATGGGACTTTTGGGCGTGGCTCAAGGTTGGGCGTGGCTCCTATGATGGTCTGGCAACTCTCAAACATGATATCTAACCATAACAACTCATATAGAGCACATTTGAGGCCCTAAAACCCCATGTCGCCTCAGGCGACATTTGTCACATTTTTGTCACAAAGCTTGCGACATTTCGCGCATTTATGGGGCGTGGAATCTGGGCGTGGCCACGGGCCGGGAATGGTTGATTTACTGTCTAGGAACCCTAAATTAACTTTTAGGATCGAAATAAAATGATTTGGAGTGATTTTTCGGCTGAAATCGCCATGTCCACACTTGTCCCTTTTTTGCCACCAGTTTGGCAGGAAAAATGGGACTTTTGGGCGTGGCTCAAGGTTGGGCGTGGCTCCTATGATGGCCTGGCAACTCTCAAACATGATATCTAACCATAACAACTCATATCAAGCACATTTGAGGCCTTAAAACCCCATGTCGCCTCAGGCGACATTTGTCACATTTTTGTCACACTTTTGTCACATGTCGCGTAAAACATCGCCTCACCAAAGCACACTAAAGAGCCCGGCCGGCCCTTATCTCTGCCATTCAGTGCATCTACAAGCGCGCGTTGCGTACGTACGTGTGAGCGCAAAAGCGGTATAGGAAGTCAAATATTATCGGTTCGGCGTACGCGCGTTCCAATAATTCCAAAGAAAGGTCCTAAAGTGTGACCGCCCCACATCAAAAGATGGAGATTTCAGATTTGGTAATCAAGAATTTGAGGATTTTGAAACAATGAAAGTCGTATATGGCAAGCTTCATTTCAATTGACAATTATATAGTGACAAAATGTAACAATATAAACAAAGTTAATACATAAAAACACAATCATCGAAACACTCAAATTTTGCCTGGTCATCAGAAATAGCACCCCAACCCTCTCCCCCCAGTATGTAAAAGACAAAACAATTCCTGTTCCTGTCGAAAACACAAAAAAGAAAATAGCTGCAATATGTACCTTAATGAGTCTTTATTTGCAACGTGTGAAAAGGCGAACAAACGAAATAATAACGGTTCACCATTTGAAACTAGAATAACCAATGAACAACGATGTTACTCAAGACAGAAAATTCTTCCGATCTCTAATCATAACATTATAAAAGCAGAAATGAACATTTTGAGTCTGTGAAGTCAAAAATATCGAAGTTGAATATGAGCAATATCATTGCTGTAGTTAAAAACAATTCGAGACTCAAGAATTCGTTTTTTCATTAATGCTCATATCAATTTTTCGCAGTCAATCATATGATCAGCGTATATTGGAATGATTTGTTGTCTACTGTTTCCTAGAATTGGCGTCCTAGAGGGGTCAGGGTCTTGTCCATGAACTTCCTTCTGGCAAAGCAAGTCCACCACTTACTAGGTTTATCATCGTCTCCGAAAACCTAAGGTTTAGCGTGTTGTTAATATGTGATACGATACCGGGTAGATAATATGATATGGAAGATATGATATCCAAGTTGCCTGACACACTAACTCGATAGTGGAATTCTACTAAGTGTGTCGGCCTGTTGGGCAACTTGGATACTGTTACGCCCTCGGGAAAAATCCCAACATGGACCCGATTGCCACCTCTCTATGTATTTTATATTTTCTTTGCAAAAATGCAGATTTAACCGATTTAAGGCTAAAGATGGTGTTATAATAGGTTAAAAAAAATTAGTTGCAAACAACAAGGATTACATCTGGTTCCGAACTGACCTTTTCAATGATTCGTAGTCCCATTTCTTGACGGCACTGAGTCAAATACTGTCTCATTTTCTCTGAAAAGAGCGTAATTTGATGATGCAAAGTTCTGCTTGTTGAGACGGGTACACAAACCTTTCAAAGCGTGACTCGTGCAATATAATTACTAGAATTATTCCTTTTTAAGCTACATTCTCGGAAAAGGAAAATATACTACTGTAGTTCTGTACAATGTCATAGGTATGTTACCAATGAAATAGGCAGCGCATGTCACCAAATACATAGGCACGTCACCAATGACATAAGCATGTCACCATAATGACATAGGTACTACTTACCGACATCGTTCCCGACTGGTTTTGTATAGACAGCGTTGAGCGGGAAGCCATGATCTCCTGGCAGATCGAACTTTGATATGGCGAGGGAGTGCATCTCTTTCACAGCTTCCTTCTTGCTGGGACTCCGCTGTAACTTCACGATGCAGTCCGTGGCGTAGAGAGTCAGGTATATCAGCAACCTGTCTACCGTGTTCTGAAGGGGAGCGAGGGATACTGTCAGCAATGATATCATGTAACATATTCAGTTATTAAATATTCTCTGTTTCACGTTACAGTCACGTGATTACCATGTCAATCGGCAATCGATTCCTGTTATCAAGCGACAAAATCTTGTTGTTTAAGTCCATCTAAGCGTTTGGCTCATGGTGAAATAGTTACTGCATTTATCCTGCCAATTTAAAATTCGGCCTGTAAATGCATACACTCCGGACGATAGTATAATATGGCCCCACAATAATTGGATTCTTTGTACCTTGACTTCGTAGTTCTTGAAAAAGACGTTGGCTTTGAAGTACAGCAGAGTTTCATCAATGATGTCTTCCTCGTCATCTGAAATTATTCTGTAATTGTACACAGTGATTCGGCCCGGAGAGCATAATTCTAGTTTAGGTGCTCTTAGAAATAATGCAAAAAAGAATTCAGTTTTGAACTTCTGAACACTTAAAGTTAAGCATATCAAGCAGTCGATTCTGCCAATTTCGAATCATTGTTCAGCAAAAAGTCCTATGGCTTTAGTCCAGTAAATATTAATTGTTGGAGGAATGTCAATGCGCAATGTGACCCGGTTGAAGTCCTCAACACGTTTAAGGCTAAGCTAATGTGTGCCGTATGATAATAGTAAGTTTGTGACGAGTTTGAAGAGTAGCCAGCTATCATCTGTTCTAGGGGCAGGTCCCTTGGTGTTAGTTCTCAGCGGTAACATGGCGATGTTACCGATAGTCGGCACCTCGTCAGTGTAGTACTTCGAATGGTAGGCAGGCAGAGATGCCAGGTAAATCTACGTGATATCTAAGAATCTCTGATTTTAGAGGTACCAGGTAATTAATTGCAAAGTAAGTTAAATCTTCTACGCGATATCTCAGAATCTCTAATTATTGATGGATTCAAAATTCAAATCAAA
>WFMF01001135.1:0-10102 GCA_011033025.1 Beroe forskalii | reverse complement strand
AGGGCCCCCAGAATCCCCGAAATCAAAACATTTTCTGTCTGTTATGAGTTAAAATCGCGTTTTTCGGCTTAAAAACTGCCCATATTGGGCGTAGATGTCTCATGGGTGGTCAAATAGAAGTGTTTCTGGTCATAAATCATGCGCCTGAAACCACTGAACCAATGATATTCGCCAGTTTTCCTTTTTTCCTGCTTAAAAAACCTATTTTACCTCTCAAAACAGTGATCCAGGATGTATTTCTTCATTTCTGAGCTGGGATCCCGAAATCGAAAACTTTGGCCTATTGAGCTGAAAATTTGCACGCCATCCATGGACGACCTAAGAAAGACATACCATTTGTCCAAAATCAGCCATTTTCTGTCTGGGGGGGGGGTCGCGTTTTCGGCTTAAAACTGCCTTTTTCGACCCTTATTGGGCGTAGATGTCTCATGGTGGTCAAATAGAAGTGTATCTGAATTCTTAAGTATGCGCCTGAAACCCTGAACCAATGATATTCGCTTAGTTTTCCTTTGTTTTCCTGTAAATCCAAAAAAACCTCTTTTTACCTCTCAAACAGTCAGGATGTTATTCATTTCTGAGGCACCCAAGATCCGAAATTGGAAAGCTTTGGCCGATTGAGCTAAAAATTTACGCCATCCATGGACGACCCTAAGAAAACCCATACCATACTTAGAATCCCGAAATCAGCCATTTTCTGTCTGTTATGGGGGGTTAAAATCGCGTTTTTCGGCTTAAAAACTGCCTTTTTTCGCCCCTTATTGGGCGTAGATGTCTCATGGGTGGTCAAATAGAAGTGTTTCTGGTCATAAATTATGCGCCTGAAACCACTGAACCAATGATATTCGCCAGTTTTCCTTTGTTTTCTTGTAAAATCTAAAAAACCCTATTTTACCTCTCAAAGCAAGTGATCAGGACGCTCTTCATTTTCTAAAGGCACCCAAGGTCAAATCAACTTTGGCCGATTGAGCTACGAAAATTTTTTTCATCCATGGACGACCTAAAAAGACATACCATACTTTAAATCCGAAAATCAGACACTTTTCTGTCTGTTACTTAGGGGGATTTAAAAATCATTTTCGGCTTAAAAACTGCCTTTTTTCGCCCCTTATTGGGCGTAGATGTCTCATGGGTGGTCAAATAGAAGTGTTTCTGGTCATAAATCATGCGCCTGAAACCACTGAACCAATGATATTCGCCAGTTTTCCTTTGTTTTCCTGTAAAATCCAAAAAACCCTACTTTTACCTCTCAAAACACTAAAACAGTGATCCAGGACGTTCTTCATTTCTGAAGCACCCAGGATCCGAAATCGAAAAGCTTTGGCCGATTGAGCTGAAAATTTGCACGCCATCCATGGACGACCTAAGAAAGACATACCATACTTCAGAATCCCCGAAAAGTCAATATTTTCTGTCTGTAATAGGGGTTAAAATCGCGTTTTCGGCTTAAAAACTGCCTTTTTTCGCCCCTTATTGGGCGTAGATGTCTCATGGGTGGTCAAATAGAAGTGTATCTGGTCATAAATTATGCGCCTGAAACCACTGAACCAATGATATTCGCCAGTTTTCCTTTTACTAGAGAAGCCAGCTGCAGATGTGTATGCATTTCGTTGCCCAGAATTTTTGACCATTCCAGGTTGTTCTTTAGGCAATTCTGGACCAGAATCATCTTGGTACATAAAATGTATCGCTATTCACATGCCTGTGGGGCCACGCCCATGCCACGCCCTTATGCGCGTATGAGTAAAATTCATATCTCGGCCCAGGAAGGTCGTAGAGACTTTGTTTTAGCTCAAACGAACCGTGGCCATGTTTATATTCGACTTGTTAATAAACATATGCCCTAAAATGCTCAGGAAAAAAGTTATGGGCGAAAAACTGATTTTTAGACCATACGCGAGCCATGTATTTGATGATTTTTCGTATCTCGGCCCAGGATGGTCGTAGAGACGTTGTTTTTAGCTCAATAGAACCACAATAGCCGCATTTATAAACAATTTGTCAATCAAAATATGCTCAAAAGTGCCCAGAAGTAGAGTAATGGGCCAAAAACTGGTATTTTAACCATGCGTGGGACATGTATCAAAGGATATTGAATTTAAATTGCCACAGGGACACGTTTTTAGGTTGGGTTTGACCTGTCTTTGTGCTAGAAACAATTTGGGACTACAATTTATTTTTCATCTGCAATCTGTAGAACTAATTATGCTTATAGTGAAATAATTCAACTTTGTTACTACTTACTTCAAAAGTTCAGAAGAGCTAAATTACTACATAGATGCATAATCAGCAATTCACCAGTACACTTAGTGACAAATTGAGTTACACATTTTGATACGTTATCACTTATCAGTTTTATTGGTTGTTCTTGACTCACAAGAGTTGCAAATACCAACATAGACTGACCCACTGGACATTTGGCCTTTAGGCCAAATGTCCAATTAGGCCAGATGACCTCGAACCTGCTCCAAAAAGTTTCAATCTTGCTGAATGCTGGCAAAACATACATCGTTTTAGCCCATTTATTTCAAAGATAATTCTTTAAGTTCAATTATAAGTGACAACTGAATTATCCCAAACTTTGGAGTATTTCGTGATATCACAAAATTTGGTTTATTGAGCAGTGACTTGACTATTAGCTCGATTTTCTGTCACTTAGAAGATAAATTCAAAATTGTGTGAGTTTTAGGCGTTAGAACGCCTAAAACTCACACAATTTTGAATTTATCTGTCTTCCCTGACCCTAACCAGCGTTAGGCCAAAATTTGGTATGTTTTGCCAGCATTCAGCAAGATTGAAACTTTTTGGAGCAGGTTCCAGTTAGGCCAAATGACCGAATACCTTTGGAGCATTAGATAACTATCATTTGGAGCTTTTGTTAATTCAGAAAGCCTCAGAAAATCTAGTACCCAGCTATCTTTTCGAAGCAACTTGATAGCACTAAATACTGTTTAAGGTCTTATTTACCAATTAATTATTGGCCTAACACTTTTGGTCTTTTAATGTAAACAGTTTGTGATACTGAATGCATATTGTAGTGCCACAAATCAGCAAAATTGACTAAATCTATGATGAAAATCCATTTGTACTGATCTTGAGCATATTCTTTACTTTATTGCCAGTGTCAAGTTCCAGCTCATGCAGGTAATCACATTGTGGCATGTTATGTAAGTAGTGCTTATTAATATCAGTAAAATTGGCTTTTTTATTACAACCAGTTTTTGGTGTCGATATCAGCTACTGAAATGGGTCACTGATTTCATCAATTATCTTATTTTACAGTTATCTGACGACTCGAAGATAATTTTATTCAGAATATGATAAATTTGGTGAAAATTTAGTCTAATCCTTTACAAACTTACTCGCCACTTGCTGTGGCCTGTGAGTTTTGGCAGTGAGTTCGGCTCATCTATAGTTGATTAAGCTCCTGGGCAATCTCATTTACCTATGTTTGATGTTGATTGATTGATTGAAAACCCCGAAGGGCACCACAATGGACTTCTAAATATATGCTAAAAATTAACATCAATCTTCACTTTATACACATCAATCTTAAGTAAAATTATATTATCCTGTCAAAGTCGATGCTGGGATAATTCTGGCAGTGAAAAAGTGTCTGTAGGCCACATCAAAATAAAACCAAATGAAATCAAAACCGCGAAAACTTATCAGTTTTGTGTGGGAAATGATTGTCATAAAACTGCTCGATCAGTGATGAAACAAAACACACAAAGTTTATGGTACTTTATGTAAATAAAAAGAGACAGTATACTTGTATAGCCATTAGCCTACCTATCTATTCTGAAATTTGAATTAGATGAACGAATTTAAGATTTTATTCCTCCAGTTCTTGATGCAACACTGAGATGATATTTCATAAATAATTTTGTGTTTCCTTGTAATCCAGTAGATATGCGGGGAATGGTCATATTTTATTCAGATCGCAACAAGTCTCATAATATTATTTCAACTCATAATATTTCAATTCCAGAGTAAAGGTCTGGGGTAAGTTAAGGGTTAGCGTCAGGGTTAGTGTAAGGGTTATAAAGGTTAGGGTCAGGTTATGAAATGCCATAATACGTGCATGATCTAGGTTATTAATCATGAAATAATAGGTAGTTGGAAACAAGATGCTGTGAGAAATTAAACCCTATTGGCTGTGACTGTATGTTGCATGTAGTAATGTCACAGGACAAGGGATAAAGATGCAGCTCGTCAGGTATCCTGTACAATATAAGTGGTTATAAATAGCGAATGACTGAAGGGAAAGACGCAAGGAACTGAATTCAGTCAAATATTGAAAGTAAGTTAGAAAGTTAGAAGATTTGAAATAAATCATCCGAAATTTATGATAGGTAATGCCCATTATAAGCATGATCTTCCATTACCAAGTATGTATGTATCCATATTATGGTTTCTTGTGCTAGAGAGCCGAAAAACAGTACGTGATACACTTTGTACCCCATAATCACCCTTGCTCAACTGATGAAGTGATGACACATTGTTAGCCAAGAGCACTAAGTGGTCATGTTTTTTTAAATTATTTTCATTTGTTCCCTCATTAATATACAAGCATGATAATATTTGTCTTTTAGTTCATTCTTTTTTTGCATTTTACCTACTGTTTTCCTACTAACTTTCGAGACACGGTTGATTGCTGATCATACTTCAGCACTTCCGTACTGTAGTCTATAGATGAAATATACAAATCATCAAGGAAGATTGTACAATTTACATCATTACACTGTGGAGCGTGAGCAGAATGGTCTTTGATTACTTGATTGCATGCCGAAAAACATGATTCAAAGTCCTCGCCTATACTTTTAGCTAATTTTGGTAGGTTCATCCATACAAAAATCATTCTTTACATGCCCCATGCATGGTTGAAATACCAGTTTTTGGCCCATTACTCTACTTCTGGGCACTTTTGAGCATATTTTGATTGACAAATTGTTTATAAACGCCCCACATCCAGAAACACGCGAGTCCGTGAGTCTGACTCGGAGGAAATTGATTTTGAGAGGAAATTTTTGGTCGTTTGAGAGGAACTTTTTGTATGAAAATGTTAATTTTAGATTCTGACGGCAGAGGAAAATGTTCATATTTTTAAGTCAAGGCCATAATGTATTTTATGGTCAAATCCTTAGGTATGCTAACATTTGTACTGAATTTGAAACTTTCCTTTTCAATCTTAAAAAAGTTTTCCAAAAACTGATTGAAAGAGGATATAGTAACTCCAATCTTGTAGACATTATTAAACGCTGCCTTAATAAGAATAGCTTAGTTTTTCAAAAATATGCAATTTTAGATAACAGTACAATTTTAGATCAATTTGTTTAGGTATTGGCACGCGAGGTTCGTCACATTCTGTACTGGTTAGTTATGCAGCTTGTTGCTGACCTCAAATAACTTGCTGTATGATTAGCCTGGGACTGAATGTGGGGCTGGACAGGCAGATGCCTGCAACCTCCCTTTTATTTCAACGTACAAATTCAGGTTTTAATAGCTTTATATTAAGATATTCCACACGATTATAGCAATCATTGATCTTTCACCTCTACTGAACTCTTTCTTTTTTCTACCCCTTCCCTCTAAACTGTGTTGCTCAGGAATCCGGAGTCCTGGGTGGCCCAGCCTTGCAGTTGTAAGCTGTGAGGGGTACGTGGGCCGAAACCCCTCCGTTTCCCTTTGTCACCTGCTGATGGTACACCTACATCGCAGATGGCAGGGAGACCTACAACTGTAGGGTAACCGCTGATGATTCACAGTTTAGTCTCTTCCGCCTCTCATGTCAATCCTTGAATTAGAAAATCGATATGCAGTATTTTGTTATGTTTGTAGTTTACCCATACACCTCTATAGATAAGACATTGGATTTCATTCATGAGCAAAAGGAATATGATGTGATTCTAAATTGAATTTAAAGGCAGATTTCGTATTAAGATGCAAAAATTTTCGCCTGCGGCGGGCTGTTGTGATCAAATTGGTCTTAACTCTTAGACACAGCCACAAGACGTGTGAACTGTGAAGTACATCAAAAATGTTCGTGTGCGGCGGACTGTTGTTAAATAAAACTATCAATACCGAATTGATTTTACATTAGAGGCAGATTCAGATGCAAAAAACCCTAAAAATTTTCGCCTGCGGCGGGCTGTTGTGATCAAATTATGTTATTCAATTAATCAAGACACAGCCACCTGCCACGGATGTATAGCAATTAAAATTTTCGCTTGCAACGGGTTATTCCAATCAAATTGTTCATTACCAACTTACCAAATTGACTTAAGAGGCAGATTCAGATTAAAAAAAAAAAAAAACCATAAAAATTTTCGCCTGCGGCGGGCTGCTGTGATCAATTTGTGTCAATGAATTGGTTTCAGACCCAGCCACAGATGTGAAACTTGAAAAAATTTTCGCCTTTGGCGGACTATTGTAAGCAAATTATTGATACTGAATTGACTTTTGAGGCAGATTTCTTATTACGATACAAAATATTCTAAAAATTTTCGCCTGCGGCGGGCTGTTGTGATCGAATTGCGTTGATAAAATGATAAATTGGACTTAGACACAGCCACAGGAAGTGTGAAGCGCATTTAAAATTTCCGCCTGCGGCGGACTGCAGGACTGCTGTAATCAATTAATTATCAATACCAAATTGAATTTATATTAGAGGCAGATTCAGATGCAAAAAAACCCTAAAAATTTTCCCCTGTCGTTGGGACGTGGGCTGTTGTGATCAAATTATGTTATTCAATCAACCAAGACACAGCCACGGATGCGTAGCAACCAAAAGTTTCGCTTGCAACGGGTTATTTCAATGAAATTGTTCATTACCGAATTGACTTAAGAGGCAGATTCAGATGCGAATAACCCTAAAAATTTTCGCCTGCAGCGGGCTGTTGTGATCAAATTGAAATTGTGTCAATGAATTGGTTTTAGACCCAGCCACAGGTGTGAAACTAAATTTTAGCCTTTTTCGGACTATTGTAAGCAAACTTTTGATACCAAATTAACTTTAGAGGCAGATTCAGATGCAAAAATTCCTGAAAATTTTCGCCTGCGGCGGGCTGTTGTGATTCATTATCCTCCTAAACTGGTCCTAGACATAGATTTCGATGTGAAACTTTAAAAATTTTCGCCTGCAGCGCTCAGAACGATCAGTAAGGACTAAAAACTAGAATTACAAATATTGTCGTATTATCGTTCCTTGTATTTATTGGTGGTCTTTTTTGCAAGCGAAGCGAGCAGGTCACAGAAATCATGAAAAATGGGTCTCAGAGGAAATTCAAAATTTTCTGGATGTGGGATAAACGCGGCCATTGTGGTTCTATTGAGCTAAAAACAAAGTCTCTACGACCATCCTGGGCCGAGATACGAAAAATCGTCAAATGCATGGCCCGCGTATGGTCCAAAAATCAGTTTTTCGCCCATAACTTTTTTCCTGAGCATTTTAGGGCATATGTTTATTAAAAAGTCGAATATAAACATGGCCATTGCGGTTCGTTTGAGCTAAAAACGAAGTCTCTACGACCTTCCTGGGCCGAGATATGAATTTTACTCATATGCGCATAAGGGCGTGGCATGGGCGTGGCCCCACAGGCATGTGAATAGCGATACATTTTATGTACCAAGATGATTCTGGTCCAGAATTGTCTGAAGAACAACCTGGAATGGTCAAAAATTCTGGGCAACGAAATGCATACACATTTGCAGCTGGCTACTAGAGTATTTGTTTTCCTGTAAAATCCAAAAAACCCTATTTTTACCTCTCAAAACAGTGATCCAGGATGTTATTCATTTCTGAGGCACCCAAGATCCGAAATTGGAAAGCTTTGGCCGATTGAGCTAAAAATTTGCACGCCATCCATGGACGACCTAAGAAAGACATACCATACTTCAGAATCCCGAAATCAGCCATTTTCTGTCTGTTATGGGGGGTTAAAATCGCGTTTTTCGGCTTAAAACTACCTTTTTCGCCCTTATTGGGCGTATATGTCTCATGGGTGGTCAAATAGAAGTTTTTCTGGTCATAAATCATGCGCCTGAAACCACTGAACCAATGATATTCGTTTTCCTTGAGCTCTGTAAAATCCAAAAAACCCTATTTTTACCCTCAAACAGTGATCCAGGGTGTTTTTTATTTGAGGCACCCCGGTCCGAAATCGAAAAACTTTGGGGATTGAGGGGAAAATTTGCACGCCATCCATGGACGACCTAAGAAAGACATACCAATTAATCCCAAATCGCCTTTCGTCTGTTTGGGGGGTTTAAAAAATTTTTTTTCGGCTTAAAAAACTGCCTTTTTCGCCCCTTTAGATGTCTCATGGGGGGGTCAAAGGGGCTGGTCATAAATCATGTGCCTGAAACCACTGAACCAATGATATTCGCCAAAGTTTTTCCTTTGTTTTCCAAAACCAAAAACCCCAAATTTTTAAATTTCTCAAAACAGTGATCCAGGACGTTTTCCTTTCACTTCAAGATCCGAAACTTTGGCCGATTGACCCAAAATTTTGGGCACGCCATCCAGGGACGAAAGAAAGAAAACCATCCCAGAACCCCTGAAATCAGCCTTTTTCTTTTTTGGGGGGTTAAAAACCGTTTTTGGGCTTAAAGATTGTTTTTTTCCCCCTTTTTTATTGGGCGTGCCCCTTAGGGGTGGTCAAATGGGAAGGGGTATCTGGTCATAAATTATGCGCCTGGTCCACCGGAACCAATGATATTCCCCCGGTTTTTTTTTTTCCCGGAAAACCAAAAAAACCCTATTTTACCTCTCAAAAGGGTGATCCGGGATTTTTTTTGAGGCCCCCAAATCCGAAATCAAAGTTTTCCGATTGTTTTTAAAAAATTTAAAGCCATCCAGGGACCACCCAAGAAAGAATACCAAATTTCAGAATCCTGGAAAATCAGCCATTTTTTGTCTTTTTGGGGAAAAAATCGCTTTTTTTCGGCTTAAAACTCCCTCTTTTTCGCCCCTTAGGGGCCTGATGTCTCATGGGTGGTCAAATAAAAGGCCTTCAAAAAATCATGCCCTGAAACCACTGAACCAATGATACCTCGCCAGTTTTCCTTTTTTTCCCCCAAAACTAAAAACCCTTTTTCCCCTTAAAAACAGTGATCCGGGAAAGTTCTTTTTTTTTTGGAGGCCCCCAAGATCCCAAAAAATCGAAAAGTTTTGGCCGATTGAGCGGGGGAAAATTTTTGCACGCCATCCATGGGACGACCTTAAGAAAGACATACCATACTTCAGAATCCCGAAATCAGCCATTTTCGGTCTGTTTTGGGGGTTAAAAACCCGGTTTTTCGGGCTTAAAAGGGCCTTTTTCCCCTTTTTGGGGGCAATGGTGGGGGGTAAAAAGGGTTCTGGCAAAATTAGGGCCTCCCAAAAACCAATGATTTAACCTTTGTTCCCCCAAACCAAAAACCTTTTTTTTACCTCCCCAAAAATGGATCCAAAAAGTTTTCATTTTTTGGGGCCCAAACCCGGGAAATCGAAAAGTTTCCTTTAAAGTTTTAAAATTTTGGTAACGCCAAAAACCATACCATTTCAGAATCCCGGAAACAAATTTTCTGTCTGTTATGGGGTTAAAATTTGTTTTTCGCTTAAAAACGTTTTTTTCGCCTCTTTTTTGGGGTTTTTCGGGGTGGTCAAAAGGGGGTTTCTGGTCAAAAATTAGGGCCCTAAAAACCACTGAACCAATGATATCTCCCAAAAGTTTTTTTTTTTTTTGAAAAACCAAAAAACCCTATTTTTCCCCTTCAAAACAGTGATCCGGGACGCCCCTTCATTTCTGAGGCACCCAAGACCCGGGAAACGAAAAGTTTTCCGGGGGGAGTTGAAAATTTGCACGCCATCCATGGACGACCAAAAAGAAAAACCATACTTCAAAACCCCGGGAAATCAGTCATTTTCGTCTGTTAGGGGGGGTTAAAAAATGGGTTTTTTGGGCTTAAAACCCCTTTTTTCGCCCCTTTTTGGAAAAACCATGGGGTAAAAAGAAGTGTTTTCGGTCATAAATTATGCCGGGAAAACCACGGGAACCCCAATGATTTTCCCGTTTTCCCTTTTGGGTTTTCCTGTAAAATAAAAAACCCTATTTTTAAGTTA
>WFMF01001134.1:0-10168 GCA_011033025.1 Beroe forskalii | reverse complement strand
TCCTTTCAATCTGTCCAGTTGGTGAAGCACACAGACAGAAGATGAATTCTCTCTGCTCAGTGAGCTTCATGGCTCATCTGACCTTTCATTAGACAGCATCAGCATAGCGAGGGATAATCCCAGTTTTTACAAACACCTCAAACATCAACGAGGATCATTATTCCAGGCACATACAAATAGTGACAAGGGCCATCAAATGTATGTATAATTGTGCCCTGAAATACAAAAAAAAAAAAGTCATCAGCTTATCAATGGAACCTGATTTATCCATCTTCATTCAGCAACCAGTTCTTCCCTTTGCTCCAGCAGCCTTTTTCCATTCTATTTCTTCTTCCTGGTAGCGATGATGTCTAAGTGTCCCAGTTTGGATCCCAGATGGCTGAGTGGAAAAGAGGGGGTGTTTCCGACTTGCGCTGGTAGTGATCCAGCCACCTGCTACATATGTGGGAAGCGGGTGCCCCTCCGATGCTCGCCTGGTTGCGTACCGTTGGGCTCGTGTCCCATGCGTGGGGGCATGCAGATCAGGGGATGTCATCGTTACCAATCATCTTCTTCCTCCCAGTTCTTCCATAGCCTATTCCGCCATCAGCACCCCATCAGTTTGCGTCTCATCTGGACCTGTCCTCCCCCCTTCAGTCGCCAGAGCAGGGGTCTCCTGTCGACAGGACACTGACTCCTACAAATTTGTTTCCCATGTTGCTTACCCCACCCCTGTGCGCTCCTTGACCTTCCGATCCCTGCTCCAACCTATCACCTTTTGCCTGTTCTACCTCTTAGTTTCGCTCCTGCCCTTTCCCCAATCCGTGAATTGCCTCCCTTCCCTGTCCCCACTTCCGTCAGCACACTGGTCAAATCACATTTTAGTATCATAACTCAGCTTCATCAGTTTCAGTTTCTCTGAGGTTACCACACTCACTTGACCTCTCTCATCTGATCATCAACGCACCATTAGTTCATATTATCACCAACTCACCACATCACTGTATTTAACATACTGCTGAATTGTATGTGAGATTTGTATAACAATGCTTTTGTTATAAATTATATTTAAAATTCCTGTTAAAAATTCCACACCAGGAATCCTTGACACCATTACGTCAGACTACGTATCAAACCAGGAATGCTTGACACCACTACGTCAGACTACGTACCGTACCAGAATGCTTGACTCCATTACGTCAGACTACGTACCGTAACAGGAATGCTTTGACACCACTACGTCAGACTGCATACCATGCCAGGAAATACTTGACACCAGTATGTCAGACTTTGAACTTTAGCAAGAATCCTTGACACCACTACGTCAGACTACGTACCATACCAGGAATCCTTGACACCACTACGTCAGACTACGCATCAAACCAGTAATCCTTGACACCACTTCGTCAGACTACGTATCAAACCAGGAATGCTTGACACCGCTACGTCAGATTAAAAATTCCGTTCCAGCAATCCTTGACATCACTACGCTACGCATAAGTACGTTTCATATTAGGAATTTTCGACACCATTAAATACCACAACACGAATTTATGAATGTATTATCCATTTGACACTCTAACCAAATCGAGACTATGAAATAAAAAGATAACATGAGTTAGAGCCTTGGGAACTCACAACCAGCGTGATCAGTGTAGCCCTACGACTTACAACTATCAAGATAACAAGATGTCATCTACAATCAAATAACTTGAGTTATGACTCGTACCTGCTATTTAGATCATAATTCTCTCATTTCGGATATTTTCCAATGTCTCGTATAATTATACGTTAATGTGATACATGGAAAGAGCAGATTTGGAACATACTGCAGACAAGACATGTCGAAATATGTCAACTATTTCTCTTTGTACCGGGTAAGCAGGTATTTGAGCATAATGACAACAACAGACATGGAAACAATTGATTCAAATCAAGCATAATGACAACAAGGGACATGGGAACAATGGATTCAAGCTGGTGTCTTGACAAAGGGGATGACGTATTTTATGGTAATGTGTACATGTTCACCATGGCAATTGTGCTAGAAGTGTAGAAGTAGACACATCTCTAACGAATAGCAACACATAGAAACTGACTTTTGTTTCGAGTGCCAATCTCAGGAATCTCATAGTCTTGTAATTTGATAAAGGTAGTCCCTCATTCCCTCAACCTACTATCAGATTGGAGAAGTAAACCAGTGTGCTGTTGTAAACAGATGGCCCCTCTCATCAGAGTAATGATATTATTATGTTAACGAGGTGAGGCAGGTGTTGATTAAAACATGGGACCTGATTAGCAGCCACAATGAATTGTTACATGCACTGTTACATCCGAAAACACCTGGATAGAACCCGTGTACTGTGGTATGTAGAACCCGTGCACTGTGGTATGTAGGAACCTGCGTACTGTGGTATGTAGGAACCTGTGCACTGTGGTATGTAGGAACCTGTGTACTGTGGTATGTAGGAACCTGTGTACTGTGGTATGTAGGAACCCGTGTACTGTGGTATGTAGGAACCTGTGTACTGTGGTATGTAGGAACCTGTGCACTGTGGTATGTAGGAACCCGTGTACTGTGGTATGTAGGAACCTGTGTACTGTGGTATGTAGGAACCTGTGTACTGTGGTATGTAGGAACCTGTGTACTGTGGTATGTAGGAACCCGTGTACTGTGGTATGTAGGAACCTGTGTACTGTGGTATGTAGGAACCTGTGTACTACGGAATGTTAGCTACACTCCTAGTGGTGTTGTGTTGCTAATGAGTACGTGTAACAGTATCATGCGCACTGTACACACAGAGCATAATAAGAAGATATGGTATGTGAAGCTGGTTATAAACTACTAAAACGAGGGTAAAAGTGAGGGCAAATGACCACATTGCAAAATCGCCGACTCGGCGCCGATCGCGCCGATCAGCGCTGATCGGCGCCGGACGGGCGCCGATCGGCGCCGAGTCGGCGATTTTGCAATGTGGTCATTTGCCCTCACTTTTACCCTCGTTTTAGTATTTTATAACCGATCGGCGCCGATGGGAAAATCACGGGGAAATCTGGAATAAAATGCACCAGACAGCTTCCCTTATACAGGTGTTTTTATCGGCGCTGATCGGCGCCGATCGGGGGCTGGCCGGCACTGATCGGCGCCGATCGGCGCTAATCGGCGCCGATCAGCGCCGACGACCGCCGACGAAAAGATGCCGATTTCCCATCGGCGCCGAGTCGGCGATTTTGCAATGTGGTCATTTGCCAAAGTGAGTAGCGTTTCTAACAAGGCTGCAAGGGAAACAATATTACACAGTGCCAGTACATGCATATCTGAAAATAGCTCGGTATGACTTGTTTACGCTCACTAGAGAAATAGGCGGTTAAGATGTCGTCATTATCATATCGCGACGCAGTGTGTTGAACCGCCTATTTTTCTCCCGCAGTTTCCAATAGTGACATTCCACAGAACTTTCAACCCGTGCAGTTTACAACAACTTATACTGACAACTTGATCTAAAGAAAATGATATTATGCAACACAAAGCGATGAAGTTTGGAAAAATGCAGTGAAGATTGAAGAAGGAGAAGTGATTATGCAACATTCCAATCAAATGAAGCAGTGAATTAAGCAAGTGAGAATAGTGCATGTAGCCAGTAAAACAGGGAGGGTATGTTCGTTTGTTTGGTCAGCATATAGTCAAAGTCCAGGCCACAATGCCCTCGAAGCTTCGTGACTATGATGAGTTGCAATATTTTTTTGTTCACCTTTTGCTGATGATGATAAGCCGTAGATAATTGTTTATAACCAATTTTCTCCAAAAATGGCTTAACAATTCCAAGTTCTAAAGAGTACAATGGGAACCAAATAATAATGGGCAGAGCAAAAATAGATTTCAATTTTGAAGATGTAAATGAGATTTTCGACAGTATAATTACTGATTAATCTTCTAATTTTAGAAGAGTTTCTCTTTTCCAAAAACATGACAGTCACAAACAAAACAGGCTCTACAGAAAGACGTCTTTACTCCAGTTTATTTTTGTAATAAGATGAACACTATGATTTCAGATTTCCCTAATTCATTTTAGTTAAAGGGCTCTGAAAGAGACTTTCCACAGAATTTAAACATGGTTACAACGTGTTAACGACAGAATCTGAACAGGATTATAACAGCCAACAGGCTTTAAAAAGCTCCGGAAAGGTTCAAATGTTTTGACTGACTTGACAAGGCACCGCTTGTCAGAAGACCTCCCAAAGAAACCAAGATGATTTCTTCTGATATAAAAAAACGGTGCCATTATGTTGCTAAATATGTACTGTTGAAGCATTCAACCGTCAATTGCAATTATTTTTAGCATATATTACTAATTATCGAAACTCTCCTCCCATTGTTTCGGTGAATACAAATAAAAGAGATCTATAACTACTCGGCTCGGTGCCAGTGCGCACAATAACAAGATTGTATTGTTTCTAAAAGATACAAAGAGCTAGTAGCATAGAGCTGCAATGGATATAATATCGCATATTGACAAGCTTATAGCAACACCACACAGCCGTAATATCATTTATTGACAAGCAATCTAAGAATCCACAGAACACATGATGATGTTTTAAGTGATGGCTGGCTTCGCAAGCAACACAGCAGCTGTGAGCTGCCAGGGGCATGGGAAGTCTTCACAACTTTACTAGACAGCAGAATTAAAAGCATATAGATAGTTAATTGTGTCACAATTGACATAAAGATGCTAACTTCAAACCCGGGGAAACATTTAAACTTTACTAGAAAGTAGTAAAGTACGCTAGGGACGCTTTAGCATCCTTACATTTTATAACATTAGTGTGAACTGTGAGCTTTGGTGTTAAGATGTATCATAAATGTACATTGTACAATGTACTATATACCTTAGCTATAGCCATAAAATGTGTTGTGATTAGTTGATAAGCAATGGTTATGGTATTTATGTTCCTTGCACATGAATCGGTATGACTAATAAGTAAGTTAACTTCCAAATACATATTACATAGAATTAGGAGGGCCAAGTGTCATAAGACATGTAAAGATCTTCCTAAATACTTAAATATTACAATTTATGTCGCCTTCTAGTCCTTCAGTTACGGGTGCTTAAGTTAAGGATGAACCAGACTACCTCGAGAAAATGTTGGATTATGGAACTGGAATTCAGATATCGGACAGAGAAAGTAACGCAACTATTGTGGCATTCAACCGAATAACAGGAAAAAAACGAAAAGTTGGAACAGTTTTTCCGGTGAAGTGTTGATGGTGCAAGATGTACTATCACTTCTACTCATAACCAGATTCGTGAAACGTGAGCAATCAGCAAAGAATTTCTGAAGAAAAGAAGAAATAAGCAAAGTTATTATTCGTTACGTACACAGAATAAGTGAAAAAAATACAAGCGCCTTACTGCTATCTTATCTTTTTATGACTTATACAATGCTTATCTAATCGCTCATGAATTCAGCTCTTCTTCTGAAGCGGTTAATGCCTACGTGGCAGGGATAACAAAGAATGAAAGAACGCAACTCAGTGCCCACCTCGGCGTATGAATTGCAAAGCAACAGACGGATCTTTTGCCAAGGAAACCGGGACATAATTTGTGTGAGTAGGAAGTAGAATTTCCCTGTCTAATTCTACAGAATTTCGGACGTGGGAAATATTTGTGTAATTCAATTTCTTCATCCGTATCATGTAATTACATATAACTCAGTTATCAGCTTTTATCTTCATACCAAAGTGCAGAATTACTGTCTCCATTCTGGGACCTTTAGGCTATATGAGCATAATTACGCATCATGTTAATGAATGTGTTTGCAGTTTGTGTAATTGAATCATGTATCTAATATTTCTATCTACAAACCAAAGTACAGAGGTGCTGCAATCTGATCAATCCAATGTCAATTTGAAACCCATTAGCAGTGTTTTTACAACACCAGTTGGCATATCAATACAGCAATAGGAACAGAGTGTACAACAACCAGAGAAGTTAAGCAGTGAGTACCACAAAACACCGGCACAGCATAACGCAACTCCTCAACTCTCAAGGTGTGGCTGAATTCATCCCCGATTTAGTGATTTGAGGAGCACTTGATTAATTGCACCACCTCCCAGGCAGTAGAACAGTAGTATAGTAGTGCAATAGAAGTAGGTAAGCGGCTTTACTAGAGACTAGAGCATCAGAGATTGTACCGTAGGTAGGCACCTACTATATACTGGGGGTCCGGGGTTATAAGAGACTCCTCAAAAAGTCAAGACCTAAACTCCGAAAAGGAGGCTCTGTTTATTGCAGCGAAAATAACAAGAACAATTAAACTTCTTTTTGATAATAACATTCGCTGAAGGTAGGTAAGTCATCCAATTCCTGCAAAGCTTGTAGCAAGTTCCTATATTGAAAATATCTCTAATTTGCCTAAATGCGACTATAATCACTCACTTGTAAATTGAATCTTCGCAGCAAAGTAGGTACCTAGGTAGGCACCTACAAGCTATTCAAGGGCAAATTAAGTGAACCTAAAAACAATTCCATAAGTGTGCTCCTATGTATTTGATTTAGTTGAATCTTTAAATCGAAAAAAATACTAAATACTGAAGTACTGAATACGGTGGTGAAGAAATTTGTCGACAACTTAACATAACGTAACAACGCGGCAATTGCTGTAACTTGATACAATTAATTCTTTAACATAATGCAAGGAAGCCCCCTGTTCTCAAGAAACTTCATTAGATTTAGAGAACTCTTACAAATTCCTCACATCTTCAGCTTTTCGAAGATTGCTAGCCTTTATCAAATAATTAGGTACCATACTGCAAGTTTCAGTCGTGAAAAATCAATGAAGTGACTTCATTGATTTATCATCCATGACGTCTTGCAGCAAACTTCATTCAAGTTTATTCAGGGTGATACCTAGATAGGTACCCAGTCCCCGTAAAGGATATTAGGTATAGGCTTGCTGCCACTTGCGAGATCATATTTCTTGAATTACTGCTGTGTGTTCTGTGGATCAGTGATACTACTAAGAAAGGTACCTACTAAAGTACTAAGGAGTGCTGTTCAGTACTTAGGTACTGTGTGACATTACAGATGAAATAGAATTGATTTCTCCGACCACTTGGGTCATAGCAGAGGTCAGTCAACTGTGATAGAAATTATGTCGTGGTAGTAATGTAGACATGTTGTGGTAGTAATGTAGTCACTAGTCGTGGTAGTAATGTACTAATGTAGTCGTGGTAGTAATGTACTAATGTAGTCGTGGTAGCGATGTGCAATCTGTTATTCCGATATGGCCGTGCTGTGTAGAACCAGTCCATTGGCATACGCATGCCCGTAATTTTCTAAAAAATCGCCTGCGGTGGGCATGCTTGCCACTTTATGGCTCAACATAATTTCCCTGTCCCCTCCATTTTTTCTTTTCTTTTGGGTATACGTATTATGGACATTGGTCAGTGGCTACTCTTAAAACGGATGACAGCTCTTAAACTAATAAACTGTAGAATAAATGGAATGAATAATAGCCATTTCATTATTCTAAGTACAAAGTATTTAGTAGAATTTACAAAAATTAACAGCTGAACATAAAATAACGTCCAAATACTTACAGTGATTCAGCAGGAATGATAGATGATATCTTTCTCAAAACCTTCATAGACGCTCTTTGAAGCTAACAAAAAGTGAGAAGTAAAAGAGAATAGAAGATAGAAACATACTTTACATTATTGAACTTGTTATGATCCATTGTTGGTATCTAATTAAGAAAGTGATATGAAGGCATCTACTAAAGCTAAGATTTCATGAATTCCTTAGCTGAAAAGTCGGAAATATTTATTTTTATTGACGTTATTGTTCGTGGAATAGTTGGCAAAACTCCAGCAAAGATCGAGAGATCGATTATCGACATTGTAATTGCACGAAAATGAAAAGATAATGTCGGTCTGGGTTTTAACGTAACACGACGATCGATCAGCGCAAAACTAGCAAATAAGCAATACGAAAGTAGGTAGGTACGCTATATTTTCATGCCATCATTATATACGGGCACTGAATGAAGTGTACAATTTAGGTACTAACAAGTGATTTACTTAGCGAGGATTTAACAAGTTAAGAAGCCTAAAACCCGGGTTAAATGTCATCAGGTACATTGCTTCATGTAGTCATGTGAGGGAGGCAGGCAGAAAGGCAGCGCAAAGTGAATATCAAATAACGGGTAATGTATGGGTTCTCCCGGGAATCAATGACGGCAGCAGCAGTTTATCAACTCGTTATATTGACATGGGAGTGTGGCATATGATCTGGGTTCATGCGACAACTATACGTCACGGTACTAATATACACGAAGGGATAGGTATATCACAGCAGGATAACTTGCTTTAAATCAGGTGCAATGCGGGTAGGGAACAAAATCAGCGTGAATACTAAGGTGAAGAGTTTCAGAGCTGTACGCAAACAATGTCTAAATAGTAAATTGTTTCCATATTCGCAATTACAGATCAAGGAGACAACAGGCATTACAATTCTTCACAACACACACAGTCGTACTCATTGCATGTGCCTATTGCTAAATATCAGGAGCACCTGCCTATACCAACAAAGGCTAACTACCAGAAGGCAGCGGAATCGTAACATAATATTAATACCCATCACAGTAATAGGCTAATTAATAATAATACAGTTAATAAACAATAATAATAGGTAGTATAAGAGATAAGATGAACATAAGAAGCAACGTAGTGAAGTAGTAAGTTAGCTATGTGGAGGAATTGGAAGTTAGGAAATGATACCTACCTATGAAAGTCTGATGCTAAAGTAAGCTTTACAAAGTTACAAATGTGGACTTATGGAAGGAGATAAACACGGCCATAGAAGGTTGAAACTTTGGAGGGGAGCAAACTGCCCCATGAATAATGTATTTTGCATTCATTATCAAGTCACTTCAAGCTTTCGGAGACCGCTTTAAAGGAAATTGTGATCTAAGGCTCCTTGAGAAACGGAATTTCCGTTTTACCACTTGTCTGAAATCAGCTGCATCATACATATTACAACGTTGATCGTGAATTTATTCACTTCAAGAGATACAACCTGACATATTCAAGCAACAGTGTAACACAACGTGCTAAACAGTGCACTCGATCTCAGAGAGAACTACTTTAGTGGACACCTAATGTCCTATATAGAGTCCTGTGATATATCAATGCAATAATGCATTAATATTCTTTGCTATTACATCGCAAGACTGACATGCATTAAAAGTCAGGAGCACCTACACGATTAAGGGATACATACTAAAGTACTACAATATCAATGTGGTAACAACGCCTGAAGTAACACTTGTACCACCGTACTCTCGCAGATTCATTAATCATCACATTAATTTCATGGTAGGTATCTGGAAACCCGCCAAAATTAATAAACCAATCCCAAATTCCTAGAATTTGTAAGATAACAAGAAATACAGTCTCTGATGTCCGGAAATAAGGGAACAGGATGACCAAAGTAGACAGCAATGAAGTGTAACACAGCCAAATTATGAAATAGGTAGTGCGAATTTCTTTCCTTAAAAGCTTAACACCTTAAGTTACATACCTATTTGTGAATTTCTTATTTCCAACGAACAAGACCTTGGTGAAACTTAATTTATTTGAAACTCTACTGACCCCTACTGACCCCTTACTGACCCCCTGGTGAACCCCTACTGACCCCCCCCTCACTGACCCCTGCTGACCCCTATTGACCCCCTGCTGACCCCTCTACCGACCCTGGTGAACCCCCAGAACCCCTGGTGACCCCCCTGGTGACCCCCCTGGTGAACCCCTACTGACCCCCTACTGACCCCCCCTACTGACCACACTTCCTGATCATAATTTCTAACATATATCATGAATGTTTTAAAAGCATTTAAAATAGCACTCAGCCTTATAATGACGCTTTTTTATTGGTCAATTGCCACTGATCAAGGCATAAACGCCTAAAAAAATAAACAGCGTTATATTTTCATGTTTGTTTTGATTTGTTAAATCAGTCAAAAAAGTCAGAATAGTTAGTCAAGCCCGAAAAAAAAATTTTTTGCAACCTGGGGTTTTAAATCACAAAAGCAATTTTTTGGGAGGCAAAAAAATTTTTCTGAGGCACGAAAACATTTTAAAATTTTCTTTGCAGCATCCCAAAAACTCCCCCTTTTTTTCGTTTAAAAA
>WFMF01001133.1:0-10175 GCA_011033025.1 Beroe forskalii | reverse complement strand
AAATTTGTTTTTTATATTTTCAGATTTTTTAAAGTTTGATGTTTTCAACTTTTTATTGATATTGTACTTTTTTAAGGGTTTATACATTGATATTTTTTTTTTTTAAAATTAATGATTCAGATTTTTTACTTTTCTTGCCCCGCCCCTGACTTTTCAAAATTGTTTATTTGTATAATTTTTTTTTGTTTTTTAATTGACCCAGAAGATAATTCCAGATAGAAACGTTTCATTTGAGTCTGTTGAATTTTGAAGCCTATATATATATATATATGATTTTAAATTTCTCGTACTCAAATAGCTAAACATTAAGATATATAACTTTCGTTGTCTGTCTTCTGTGGATCATCTAATAAAAGACAATAAACAATGGTAAAAACATCTGTAAAATATAACTGGAAAAGTCCAAGTGATAATGTCTGATCAAAACTAAAATGCAATTATAACAATCTCAATGAATCTAAATGCAATCAAAGGAATAACAACACCTATATATATATAGAATATCTGAAATCTACTAATGTAGAAAATGAAACTGCAGGGTTGGAGGAAATAGTGGTGTTGAAGGTACTTTAAACTCAGATACAATTCTTTATAGCCTATACAAAGGTTAATAGAGCCATGTAATTAATCATTCAATCAATTCACATAATTTATTGGTAACTGTAATACATAATTCATAAAATCGGAAATAAATCTAATATCATCAAATCAATCATGAATTCGAGATTAACGTATATAAATTAGTAATAATTATCAAATCAAAGTTTCCTGATTAAAACTAGAATCTAGTAAAACAGAAGGTGAATTTGAAAAAGTTGAAAAATTCTGTAAAATACTCCGAGAAACTGACAGACTTAAAAAACCAACAGGTAAACAGAGACTATGTTGGGATGTATGTGACTAAGGCCTGTGTGAGCAGCAAATGACAACTAGTTCCTATTAGTGCGTTTGTTTATGCCACCGAAAAGTCTAGTTGCTTTCAAAGCTCCTTGCCAGTAATTTCTCTCTTATTTCACAGCTTCTTTTCCTGCTCTTTCCTGGTATGCTATCACATTCGATCAATATTATGCTGAGTTGCTCTTTGAAAGCTGTGAATTTAGCATTGGTGGACTGTCTAATTTGTGCAGGCCTGAACTATGCTTAGTGAAGTGGAGTGAAAAGTCATTTCACAGGACTTCTTACCATTTTAATATGCGACTTATGATTCGCCCACCTCTCACTTTCATGGTGTCACATGTGCCAACCAACATAGAAAACTTTTTCATAAACTTTATCATAAATTACATAGACAATATTCTGCGTGTCACATGATATGCAGGATTTGATATTAAAGTGTCTATTTATATTTGGTAATTGAATTAAACAATCAGAAAATTTTAAAAAGTGAACGTTTTAACTTTTAAAAACAACCATGTTATTCCACTTTGTTGTCTATATTCATCTGGCTTTTAGCTACAGTCTTTTTTCTTTTTTTTTTTTAAATTAATGACTTCAAATTTTTTCATCTTTGCAAAAAGTTACCATTAAACAATTTTTTTTCTCAGCTGAGTTCTAAAATAAAGTTTTAAAATCGACTGAAATAATTTATTGTTTCTAAAAGGGTTTTTTTTTGAAATGGTTTAAATTTTCTGATTTTTTACAACCCCAAAAGGGTTTAAACCCTTTTTCCTCCCACTTTTTCCTTTTTTTTTCCAAAAACTTTAACCCCTTTTTCTAAAACGTCAAACCCGTTTCGACCCCTAAAAAAATTTTTTTAAAAAATTGTGGGATGGCATGATGGGGGAAGAAATGTCTTGCAAAACTTATATTTTTTTTTTATCTGTCATCCAGTATAACAAAGAGATCTAAAAAGTGGTCCCCTCTTTTTTCTAAAGTAATTTTTAAGGGGATTTATTTACCAGTTCCCTTAAAACCCCCTCTGATAATCCCCCAAATAAAATTAACCCCATAACAAAATACTGGTTGAACTGATTTTTTTGGAATGTTTTTTTGAATCACAAAAGCATCCTAGAACATGACGGGCCCCCTTGCATTTAATTTTTTATGACAGGGCTCCCCCAAATGAATGTTTTCCTCCGTGTTCAAAACCAAAATTTTGAAGGGGGTTGTTCAGGGGTTTAAAATCATTTCCTTAATGCCCAAAGGGCATTTTGTATGTTAGGTTTGCAAATTCCCCAAATGCAATGGATTGGTTTTTGTTTTATTCCTCCATTGTACTCAATGTTTCCCGAAATGGGGTGATCTTTTTAAAGGGTAAAGGGTGCTCCCCTCAGGGGCTAGGTGAAACTCGTCCCTTTTTAAAAATGTGGGGGAACGGGTGACGTTATCAAACGACCAGGTCCCCTTTTCTGGTTTTGGGTATACAACAATAATAATAACCCATGTCCCTTTTATTTCTATCCAACTTTAAATTGTCAGAAAGACAATCTTTATATCCCGTTTTTTTTATTCATTGTTTTTCAATCTCAATGTGGGTTATCCCAAAAAAATTCTGGGGTTAGGACCCTTTTTTTACACCCTCATAGTTCCTCATCAAACCTATCCTTACCCTTTTATATGGCCTTCATCTTTCCCTGACCTTATGTCTTTAAACCAATCTTTCTTTTTGAAGGTTATCCCACTGGCTCTTTCTTTATGGTTTTTAAACCAAACGACCTTTTGAAGGTTTAAAAATGTTCTGGTTAAGGGATGTATTGATTTCTTCTCATTAAAACTTTTCTAAAGTTTTTTTACTTGGTTGATTTTTCCCCTGGTTCTGGTTCGGTTGGGGAGGTGGGGAAAAGGGCTTTCTTTCAACCTTGATAGGCCCCCTTAAAAGTTTTTTCCCCCCAGTGTTTTAACTAGGTCAGGGTTTAGGGGGTGGGAAAAATTTTGGGCCCCTTTAAAAAAGTGCCCCCCTGTTGTTTTTAGGATTTTAAGCTGGGAGGAAAATAGGGAAATTTTAAACCTGCTCTGGGGTACCCTTTCTCTGGCGCAAAATTCCGTTTAAACTTCCCACTGGGTTTCCTCCTTTAAACACCTTTTAAAACTTCATCCTCCCTTTTTGGTCGCCTTTTGGAAAGGGTTTTAAAAACCCTTATCAAAACCCCTTTGGTTTCTTTTTTTTAGTTTTTTTGCGGGGCTGGTCTTTGAAGTTGGGAGGCACCATTTCAAAATTTTTGGGGCTAGTGTTTTAAAAATCATCCCGATTAAAGATTTTTTCGAAAATCAAGGGTTCGTTTAAATGTGAATAACGTCTGGTCCCGATATAAATGAAAAATTTCAAAAATTTCCCCATGAGAGTTGGGGAAAAAAAATTACCCGGGTCATATTCCTTTTGGAATGCAACCATTTATCATACAAGATTTCATGTAAACCAATTGATTAGTCAGTCTACTATGTTTCTCAACAGTTTACCATATATATATATATATATATGGAAAAGACCCCCGGGCCCGTTCAGATCCCGTAACCCCAAAACGACCCGCCGTATCGCCAGTATAGGCCTCCCCACGCCACATATCGCCCACGCCAGTAAGCCCCGGGGCCCCACCCCAAAAGCGGCGCCATCGCGCCAGACACGCTTTACCACCCGGTAGTACCCCCCAGTTGGCCCCGGGAAATTCAAATGGGGGGCCGTATGCCAGTAGTCTGTCTGGCGTCGGCGCTCAATGGGGTTCCGGGGTATACCTGGGGGGTTTCTGGATAGCGCGATCGGCGTCGGGGCTATGCCAAATGCTACTAACTGGCGGCTTCTGGCGAAATTTTTGGGTAAATTTAAACCCGTGATACCTGAGGGGTAACTGGCGTGATCTGGTCCCCTGGGGCGGATATGGCGCAATACTTGACGGATCCAATTTCCTAAAAAATTTTTTTTTTTTCTTTACCCTCTTTATACAATCAAATTTGGTATGACCCTTTGAAAGTTTTATGGAAGTTCAGGGAAAAAATTCTTCATTTGGTCCTTTAAATTTTTGAAATATAATATATATATATAGAATTTTTAAAATCCAATGAACGAAAAAATTTCGGGGTTGGAGAGGGAACGGTTAACTCAAATATAATTTTAAATTTTCAAAAATTTTGGGGAAAAAAATTTAAAAATCAATTACAATAATTCTTTAATCTGTAAACATCATTTAATAATCTGAAATAAATCCATGTCATCAAAATATAATGTATGTCAATACAACTGATAAATTAAATCAGTATTACATTAGAAAAACCCAAAATGTTAATGATGAATATAGCTAAACAGGGGTGCAATTTGAAAAAGAAAATCTCTAAAAAGCCTGAAAAAGTCACAGCTGGCCTCTACAAAGCTTTACAGGGCCATGTTGATGCAAAGCGATAAGGCAGCCTGTGACCAGGAGACAAACAAATGTGCATTAAACTACTGTTGGTACGTTATTAATGCACCGAAAAGTCTAGTAAGCTTTCAGGCTCCTTACAAAAACTCTAATTCATACCTCTTTCATGCTTTTACACATTTTAGGATCACACATTTCAATCAAGAGTATCTGGGGTGGTTTTTAAGAGGGCTGATGGCTTATGTTGTGGATTGGACTTGTCTAGTTTGTACAGGCCTGTACTAACAGTGAGGTGATTCGACATTCTACGGACTTTACCATGTAACTTGTAGTTGCTAGTTTATTATCTCACTTTCATGTGTCTGTATAGCAACATAAGTTTTCACAAAATACATCATAAATACATAAATAATTTCTGTGTGAGTTTGATTAAAAATATATTAATATTTGAGGTGAAAAATTGGATCAATCATAAAATTTTGCAGTACTGTTGGACATACAAACAACCATGATTGATATTAGTTATTTTCATTTCATCTATTACTAACAACTAGTTGCTAGCTACAGAAGTTTATTAAAACTTTGATCAATTTTAATTCCTTCTGTCTATATGGCTTAGAAAAGATTTACAATTGACATTCTTTTGTCTCAGATGTGAAGCTTAATATGTGAGTGTCTCTGATAATCTTCCCATTTATTAATAGTAATTTCTGAGTTAGATTTCTTGACTAGGATACTGTTTATTAATAGGATTGGAACTTCTAGAGACCTTGTCTGCTCAACAGCTCTCCGTGTGCATTATAATTTGCCAGACTCAGTGGCCTCACAAATTTTCCTCGCTGTACTGCTTCTCTCAGATATACAAACTGTATTCTTTTTTTAGCCAAGTGTGAAGTCAGCCTCTTCTGCATTCTTACTTCACCCTTCATGACCTATGAATATTTTATATAGACTGGGTGTAGAGAACAGGAGAAAGTCTTCATAGCTGTCCTAGAGCTTACTATAGACTAGTTTTATGCTGTTGTCCCAGTACCTGCTAACAAACAAGGTAAGAAAGATGGTGCCCTCTGTGCTATACTCTAAATAATTTTTCTCGATGGCAATAGTTGCTCAAAAAAAACAATAGGCCATGATAACGGGCTTTTGAATAGGAAGACAAAACAATGCAAACTATAAAAATTAAATGATTCAAGAAAGCCGATGAACTCTAATTTAGGCGTCGCCGAACAATTTAATAACTACTTTTCTGGTATTATTGTTGCTACAATAAAGAATAACGAAATAGCGGCTGAATTTGATCCGGGCGAAGTTTCAAAACCTTTTAACCAATCTTGCCAGAATTCCATATTCTGAGGCCAGTCGAATCCAACGGGGTTCATGAAATAATTAAAAATTCAAAACAAATCCACTAGATACATCGAGCCATTAAAGTTAGCTAATGATTACCGTGTTTCACTGAAACGGCTAAAATGATTAACACGCCCTTGAATTGGCAAGGGGTCTTTCCACAAGCTCAAACTCAAACTACCGTAGTAGTACCTATTCACAAAGAAGGTTCTCGTAATGACGCTTCAAATACAGGCCAGATATCCTTGCTAAGCACGGTCTCCAAATCTGAAAAATTCGCCACCTAGCAGTATACAATTTCTCGACAGAGTGTCTTCTCTTCGAAGTCAGCCGTTTCCGTCCAGGCAGGTCTTGCTGAACATACTCTACTTAGTCTAACCAAGGTACTACAGGCATTGCGGTAAAAACAGATGTTCTTAACTTCGTGATTTTCTAAGGCTTTTTGACAGTGAACACCAGATCCTGCAACTTCAACATATATGAGAGGTGATTGGTTTAAGTCATATCTCCCAATAGAGGCAATTCGTATCGTCAACAACTCTAAATCCACTCCCATTATCTGGGGATTTCAAGGTGCATAACCCTCTTTTTATAATTTTTAATTAATGATAAAATTTTTCAAATTCCCCCGGGTTCCTTTTCCGACGATGAAATTATCATAACGGGAAAAAGCCTCTAAGTGATGCAAAAAAATTCATTTAAAAAACCCGTAACAGGGGTGGTTTCAAGGGTTTTGGGTTTAAATCTAAAGAAAACTAAGTTTTCTTCAAGACGGCAAACATATCTATCAACATTGAATTGAAGATAAACAGTGTAAATATAGAACGTAAAAGCGAATGCTGTTTTTCTGGGGGTCATAATGGATGACAAATAAACTGTCCTTATCATTGCGGGCAGTTAATGAAAATGTCAAGGTACCCCTGGGATAATGTTCAGATTAAACACCGATTGCTCAGTCGGAATACGTCTTCTCAAATTCTTTTCCATTCTTTGTCCAATCATCTAAATACTGCTCATTAATCTGGGGATTTACAAGACACATATTCACCTTTGTTTATCAAACAAAAGCGAGGAATGCGGCCGTCATGCCTGGTTTTGTCAAATACTTTTCAAATGAAGGTGAAACACCAACCCATACAAAAAATTACTTCAAAGAGTCTCGAAATCTTAACAGTGCACGGAATTATTAACAAAAATACCTCTTCATGCATAAAGTCTTACATTTCCCGAACTCTACTGCCATCGTCCATTGTGAAAACAATCCCAGACAACATCCCAAAAGTTGGGGAAAATCCCATCATCATGATTGCTTAGGACTGGCTAACTGTATATAATGGTACCTTTCATATTTCGTGTTCAATAACAGGGACGAAAATCTCAGTGTGACGAAAATCAGTGTCTAACGGTCGAAAATAAATCATCATTATCAACATATACAAATCAGCCATCAAAAGAATGTTACCTATGAATCAATATGGCGATGCTGACAATGAGGAATGGCCATGTGCTTTTTACACAAAATCAACGGGTTGAGAAAATCGGCCCGAAATACACGATCTAAACAGCACATATAAGCACATAGTGAGGCATTCATAGCACAGCGCATATCTGCAGCTACTTATCTCACATTCATTACCATCTTAACTGCCAACGCGTGCGAACGTCATCAATTAAATTGATAAAAGTGTCGCGCTCAAACCTTAAATGTGCTAATATCACGTATGATACTTATCCAGATTATCAACATAAAGATCTCTAATTATACTATTATAGTAACGAGTGTCATGGGGGTATGTTAGATTTGAGAATGAATAGCGAGTTCAAATCATAACAAGTGATTTTGACATAATGTCACCATAATAAAGACGGTGAGCCGGAGATGGCATATATAGCTTGACTTGAAGTTTTACTTTCCATATTTTTATTTGATTGAGTGATTTAACGTTTATAATAAAGTGATTATAGTATATCCATATATTTTTTGAATGTAAAGTACAATATAATATCATATATTTAAAAGCCCTTAGCGGTGCCCTCACGAGGGTTTTCAATCGAATTTTAAACGCGGATGTAATCCATTCAGCCATGTGTCAAACAACCTCAAGTCCTCCTCTGTCCCAATCCAGGCACAATAAATATCATCCCTCAGACGAGCCCACAAAAGAAATGGTAGAACTGATGAAAAAATGGTTGGTGTCAGACATGACCTTCTGATCTATAGCATAGTCAGCTGCCGCATCTGCATAGAACAAGCATGACTAGGGCCCATTGCTGTTCCTTTTCGATTTGCTTGGTGACTAAGTCACCAAATTGGGCAATGTTCTCTGAGGGTTATGAGCAAAGCCTCTATGATGGACTCTGTCGAAGGAAATGTATGAGTGTTTATTGAGTAAGTCTGTACATGCTTCGATGCCCAGGTCATTTTGGATGTTAGGGTACATTGCCTCAATGTCCCAACTGCAATGAATAATTGAATGGGTTTTGTTTCCTTCAACAGAATTATAATCAAGGAGCTTTCTGAGGAAATGTGATGAATCTTGAAGTCTGTAGGGTAATGAATCCATCAGGGGACCTAAGTGAAATTCCAACCATTTAGAAAGATTCTCAGTGGGGGAGCCACAAGCTGATGTTATCAAACGACCAGGGTAGCCCTTCTCTGGTTTGTGGGCCTTGTACAACAAATAATAATATCCACACGAAGCATTCTCATTAACAACCCAATCCCTAAGGTTATCAGAAAGGGACTCTGGATATTTATCTATCCAGTCCTTGATTCTGGTATTGATCTTCACAATTCAGATGTTGATCATCAACCACCTCACATACGCTTGTGGATTGAGGATCTTTTCTTCACTCTATTCCTCATAATTAACTACATCATCCACCACATAACCTATTCCTTTTATCATAGGGTCTCACAATAACATCTTTCCAAGATCTCATATCTTGAGAGCTGATCTTTCTTTTGAAAGGTTATCCCCACTAAAATTTCTTTCTTTGTGGTCTTTAATACCTATCCACTTTGTGGAAGAACAGTTCCAAGGCATGGTTTTGGTTGAGAGAGCCATGTACTGAGATTTCTTCTCATTACGTAGGGCCTTTTTCTGCATCAAGGAGTTTCTGCACATCAGGGTTGATGTCCTCTTCAGACTCTGGTTCTGGTTCAGGAAGGGGAAGTGTGGGCAAAGGAACTTTTTCAGCCTTGCCGTATTCATGATGATAAGCCCACCTGAGACGGTTCTTCCACATAGTATAGTCCTTTTGAAATTCTGCCAGATCTGGTTTAGGAGGTGTAGGGACACATGCCTTAATTGGCATCTCTCTGTACTTGTGGTTTATCTGATATCATTATTGTAAATATATATATATATATATATATATATATATATATATATATGAGATTTCTAGATTCTAGAGAGTCAAATGAAACACACAAGTTTGGACTAGATCCTCGACATCAAGTCTTTACATCCAATCATGTTCTCTCAAATTTGATTGTATATATATATATATATATATATATATATATGTATTTTTTTAGTATGATCCTTAGAAGATGTAATTTATCGAAGTTCCAGATCAGTTAATGATAGCTGTCTGTGTAATTTGTACCCTACAGGCCCCTTTTTACCAAACATCATTGAATGAGTATTATCTCCTTCAACTGAGGAGCTAAGATTACGCAGTGTCAATTTTCTGACAGACAAGGCCCATTTCAAATAAGAAATGTTGACTTTCCTGGTCAACATTGATTACTCAGATATGCTTTGACCTCAAAAATGTATTTTTTTGAAAAATGAAAATATTTACTTTTCATTTATATTTGGAGTTTTAGGACATAGGGTGAATCGAGAGCCCCCAAAAATTTGCTCTGCTTGACTCATTACTTTTTCATCATTACAAATGATTTTCTTTATGCTCAGATCACTGAAATGTGGATTATAGCAAACAGAAAAGGTGTCCAAAATGTCCCTTCTTCATACATTTTATGCTTCAAAGCATATGACCCTTTTAAAGTGGTAAATTACGCTCAGTTTTTATGAAAAAGTTTCAAATATATATTTTTTGAGTATTATACGCCACAAACATGACACACAATTTGAAAGGTAATTCTGAAAATTTCATTCTGTACAGGCCTTTTTGTAACCTAAATTTTTGTAAATATTGTATTTCAATGCTTCCATGGACTCCCCCGTATTATTTGAAATGGTTTTTCATGGTTTTTTGATGAGCCAAGACACTAACAATCTATCATCTGTCTTCACTTTTTTGACTCAAGGAACTAACTTTTAATAAAAATCAACCCAATGAAAATTTTTGCCATTTCCCAAAATAGGTCCTAGAAGGACATTTGATATTATTTTCCATAATGTGAAAAGTCAAACTTATGAAAACTATGTCTTTACAGTGATCTCATTAAATGTTCAATGAAAATTAAGGCTTAATAATATTTTTTTGCTTTGACAATTTAGATAGTGTGAATATTCATCATTTTCCATTTAGTGAACAGTCAGAAAGGCATTTTAAAGAACGTAAACA
>WFMF01001132.1:0-10217 GCA_011033025.1 Beroe forskalii | reverse complement strand
GAGCAACCATGCAGTTACTACAGCAACCCTGCAGTTACTATAGCAACAACATAGTAACCATACAGCATGGTTTCTATAACAGCAATATTACAGTTTCTATCGCAATCACATTCAGCACAGTAACCATAGCAACCACGCAGTTTTTAAGTGTCTAGTTGAAATGTAGTTTATATTGAGTCGTATGGACATTCAGGGGCGTAGCCAGATTTTTGAAAAGGAGACGGCAAGTTACGTTCACGACCTATTGAATGTTTTATTTTGCTTGACTCAAAGCTCTCATCTTAATAAGATTAACAAAAATTGTCATATTGATTTTCCAAAAAGGGGGAGACAGCCGCCTGTGTCGCCTTCCCCCTGGTTACGCCCCTGATCACATTCTTGTAGGAAAGCGGAGAAGGGACTGGAGGCTACGCTAAGGAGATGTCACCGGAATTCATTGCTGCGGAAATGGAACTATTTGCTAAGCAATGTCAGGACGTGGATATTATCATCACTACCGCCCTTATTCCTGGCAAGAAGGCACCTGTACTCATTACCAAGGAAATGAGGGCTGTTTTCACTTATACACCGCGCGCGAGAAATAGGCGGGTAGGATGACGTCTCACGTCATAATCATAGCTCAATGTAGTGAGTTGATGACGTTGAACCGCCTATTTTTCTTACGCAGCGTTTAGTCTTCAGTAATTCAGGGATTACACATCACCCTTTGATATAGTTGGATGAATTAAGGAAATAAGGTAAGCAGACTTTGCAATTCTGCGTATTTCTCATTTTGATGGTTTCAACGTACCTTTACCAAGGAAATGATAGAGTCCATGAAGCCTGGTTCTGTCGTTGTGGATCTTGCAGCGGAAGCTGGAGGCAACATTGAGACAACCCGACCAGGTAAGGGTTGTCATAGCAACGCGTGATAAGGTGCATGTTGCTTTTGTAGTGCGTGAAAAGGTGCATGTTGCTACAGCAACGTGTGATAAAGGTGCATGTTGCTATAGCAACGTGTGATTAAGAAAGGTTTGTTGATAGCTCAGTGCTGATGAACTCAAGGGTTCATAAGCAACGAAATGTCTTCTTAGGAGCTAATCAGTCATCTGTTAACTCCCTCTTCAGGTGAAATCTACACTCACGCCGGCGTTACACACATTGGCCTCACTGACCTGCCATCCAGACAAGCCACTCAATCCTCCACTCTCTACGGGAATAACCTCAGCAAACTACTCCTTTCCATGGGAAAGACCCCAACTAGTCGGCACATACCGCGGTACGTATATGTATCGCAGTACGTACCGCGGAATTCATGAGCAACAGATCTGATTGTAATTCAGTAATTCAAGGAATTTATCATGTCATCATGATATTTTCGAAAATCTCAACTTGAGAAACCTGATTCCTGAGATTGCCAGTAGTACAGTACAGTAGCATTAGAGATTGCCAGTAATACTGTACAGTAGCAGTAGTGCGTAATCCAAGGTCTTATAATCTATAAAGGTGTATGGGTATATGACACTATGACAGACATAAAATAAATTCTGAATATCAATTTTCTCAGACTTTTAAAACTCGTTCTCTGCAGGCAAAGACAACGTCCACGAGGTGGACCTGGAGGACGAAGTAGTACGTGGCAGCATTATCCTGAACCAGGGTGAAATGATGTGGCCTCCTCCTCCCGTGGAACCATCGCCTGTAGCTGCTAAACCTACTGCAGGGGCAGCAGTGGTGAAACCCAAGGAGAAACAACCCGTGAGTAAACAACAAAAACAAACAAAAACCTGAAACAATCCGGGAGCTTTACAATTAATAGTGTTGCAAATTAATGTGTTTTACAGAGCTTAAATGGAAAATAATTAATATATTTTATTGCAAATTATCACATCTTTAAATGATGGATTTTAAGCAGAATGTTCCTATTGAGAATGACAGGTAAAGAAGCATTGTTCCTTTTTCATTTCAGGTTTTCTGGGATACTGTACCTAATAAGATTCTTAGCATTTCCTAAATTATTCCAGGGAGACGGCTGATTTTAGAGTAAAGGCATGATGAACATTTAAAATTCCTGAATTTCAGGTCACAGAATACAAAATAAGATAAGTTTTATAAATTGATTGTTCGTGGACCTAAATATCTCTCCTATGATATAGCGAAGCCCTGAAGCAGATCAGAGTTTTGGAAGTTGAATAAATCTTCGAAATTTGAGATATTTTTTGATAGCAAGTTTCTCATCTTTGACCCTCACCTTTTTTGCTACGGAGCAATTTAAAGAATCAATAGTTTTTGTTACTCCAATTCAATGAAATTTATCTCTTTTTTCGCTATGATAGCTGAAGGGATCATCAACTTGAAATTTCAGGTTTCTGCGACCGGTGTGTGCAATTTTCAGATTATTACTGTCCCCCATCCAATGTTTGATTCATGCCGAATTAATAATTATAACCTCCCCACCCCCTACAAATTAATGATACTGATTATGCATTTGCCACAAATCAGTCTGATTTATGATGCCACCAAAATTCCGCTCGGGTTTGGTGGAATGTCAGTGCGGTTAATTACTTTACCAGAAAGTATCATAAAGTTTTTAGCTCGTGCTGGAATTCCACCTCAACCTTCCCGGAATTTTGGCCGCAGTGAGATTGAAAAATATTTCCCCGACCTGTATTTATGTCGTAGATTTGAATTGTGATGGTAGAATTATCCATCATGAGAAGAGCAGATACTAGGCTTGTTATCTTTAAATGTTAAGGGTATTTATTTCTGAATATTTGTTGTATGTATCTCTAAATCTGTTATCCCCCTTTCAGTTCAAAGACACGCTCATCAGCTCCTTGTCCTACACTGCGGGTTTAGGGACACTGGTGACTTTGGGAGCCTGCGCCCCCAACCCTGCCTTCACCACCATGTGCACTACATTCGGGCTCGCGGGCATCTGCGGTACGTTACTCTTACACTTTAGTTAGCACACTGTGTTACCATGACAACCCGCAGGTTACCACACTTACACACTGTGTTACCCCTGCAGGTTACCACACTGTGTTACTATGACAACCCGCAGGTTACCACACTGTGTTACCATGACAACCCGCAGTTACCATGACAACCCGCAGGTTACCACACTGTGTTACTATGACAACCCGCAGGTTACCACACTGTGTTACCATGACAACCCGCAGGTTACCACACTGTGTTACCATGACAACCTGCAGGTTACCACACTGTGTTACTTGACAACCCCGCAGGTTACACTGTTGTTAGTGACAACCTGCAGGTTACCACACTGTGTTACTATGACAACCTGCAGGTTACCACACTGTGTTACCATGACAACCTGCAGGTTACCACACTGTGTTACTATGACAACCTGCAGGTTACCACACTGTGTTACTATGACAACCCGCAGGTTACCACACTGTGTTACCATGACAACCCGCAGGTTACCACACTGTGTTACTATGACAACCCGCAGGTTACCACACTGTGTTACTATGACAACCCGCAGGTTACCACACTGTGTTACTATGACAACCTGCAGGTTACCACACTGTGTTACTATGACAACCCGCAGGTTACCACACTGTGTTACCATGACAACCCGCAGGTTACCACACTGTGTTACCATGACAACCCGCAGGTTACCACACTGTGTTACCATGACAACCCGCAGGTTACCACACTATGTTACTATGACAACCCGCAGGTTACCACACTGTGTTACCATGACAACCTGCAGGTTACCACACTGTGTTACCATGACAACCTGCAGGTTACCACACTGTGTTACCATGACAACCCGCAGGTTACCACACTGTGTTACCATGACAACCTGCAGGTTACCACACTATGTTACTATGACAACCCGCAGGTTACCACACTACTTTACTACGATAACCCGCAGGTTACCACACTATGTTACTATGACAACCTGCAGATTACCACACTGTGTTACTATGACAACCTGCAGATTACCACAATGCGTTACCATGACAACCTGCAGGTTACCACACTATGTTACCATGACAACCCACAGGTTACCACACTATGTCACCATGACAACCTGCAGGTTACCACACTGTGTTACTATGAGAACCTGCAGGTTACCACACTGTGTTACTGTGACAATCCGCAGGTTACCACACTGTGTTACCATGACAACCTGCAGGTTACCACACTTTGTTACCATGACAACCTGCAGGTTACCACACTGTGTTACTATGACAACCTGCAGGTTACCACACTGTGTTACCATGCCAACCCGCAGGTTACCACACTATGTTACTATGACAACCTGCAGGTTACCACACTGTGTTACTATGACAACCTGCTGCAGGTTACCACACTGTGTTACTATGACAACCCGCAGGTTACCACACTGCGTTACCATGACAACCCGCAGGTTACCACACTGCGTTACCATGACAACCCGCAGGATACCACACCGTGTGGGGAGTGACCCCTGCCCTGCACTCGCCCCTAATGTCCGTTACTAACGCTATCTCTGGAATTACTGCTGTGGGAGGCTTGTTGGTGATGGGAGGTGGATATCTGCCCACTAACTCGTGAGTAACATTGGAAACTACATCACTAGTTAGCATTTCTATTCATTGTAGGCATGTTTACTGTGTTATAGACACCTCTGCAAATTCTGGATTTTCGTGCGGGTCTATAATACATATACAGTTGGCTGATCGGGTCCATATTTATTTAGACCCTCGCCCTACGGGCTGCGGTTCAAAACCGAATATTTTTTTGAACGGTCTCAGAACCCACAATCCACAGACTTGTAAGAGTATTTAAGTTATCACTTCCCATGATATAAAATCATACTTCTTACCTCTCCTATCCCTCAGTGTGCAGAGTCTAGCAGCAGCCGCAGCCTTCGTCTCCTTCATCAACATCTTCGGTGGTTTCGTCATCACTCAGAGGATGCTGGACATGTTCAAGAGACCCACAGACCCACCTGAGCATAACTATCTATACGGTATGTACCCAGGATGGATTTTCAATCCTTCTTAAACCCTGCACAGGAGAAATAGGCGTGTAGGATGACGTCATTATCATATCATGTGAGTTGATGACGTTAAACTGTCTAATCGCGCCCGGCGTATAATTCTGCATTTTCCATCATTTCCTCTCCTCCTTCTCCCATTTCCTTATACACGCCACCTATACGGGCTCCCTGCTGCCACCTTCCTTGGTGGCTACGCGTACGCCGCCAGTCAGAACATGGCTGACATTCATCAGATGGCTTACTTCGCCTCCTCTCTCTGCTGTTTAGGAGCCTTGGGCGGCCTCTCATCCCAGGAAACTGCCAGGGTGAGTGGAATGGTATTAGTTAGTGGTATTAGTAAGTTTTATTAGTTAGTGTTATTAGTGAGACGTATTATTAGTAAGTGTTATTAGTAAGTGGTAGTAAAAACAGGAAACAGCCAGGGTGAGTGCCGAGTGGAGTGGTATTATTTAGTGTTATTACAGTAGTTGTAATGATAACACTTTATCTCAACCATGCCTCGATCTATCACCCCGGTACAGACGATAGAACCACTCTCCGGCTCTGCTAACACTAACCCATGCTAAGATCGTATAACACTACCCACTTCTTAGGTTGGCAATGCGCTAGGAATGATGGGTGTAAATGTTATTTGTAAGTGTTGTTAGTTGCACTCCATCTCAATCATTCCTCAAGTAGGCCCACACTAACCCCTGCCCCTCAGGTTGGCAATGCGCTAGGAATGATTGGAGTGAATGTTATTTGTAAGTGTTGTTAGTTGCACTCCATCTCAATCATTCCTCAAGTAGGCCCACACTAACATCTGCCCCTCAGGTTGGTAATGCGCTGGGAATGATGGAAGTGAATGTTATTTGTAAGTGTTGTTAGTTGCACTCCATCTCACTCATTCTTCAAGTCGGCTATTAACCTCTGCCCCTCAGGTTGGCAATACGCTCTTCTGAGGGGAACAGCAGGGTCTAAAAATTTTTTTTTTCAATTTTTTGGGACAAAGTTCAAAAAATGTTACAGCCTATTGTGAGTAAATGTTATTTGTAAGTGTTGTTAGTTTCACTCCATCTCACTCTAACACTAACCCCTGCCCCTCAGGTTGGCAATGCGCTAGGAATGAATGTTATTTGTAAGTGTTGTTAGTTGCACTCCATCTCACCCTAACACTAACCTCTGCCCCTCAGGTTGGTAATGCACTAGGAATGATGGGGGTGACTGGGGGTGTGGCAGCCACCATTGGACTCCTCAACCCTCCTCTAGAAGTGTTAACTCAGATGGGAGGGGCTGCTCTGGGAGGGGCAGCTGTGGGGGCTACAATCGCTAAGAAGGTGCAGATCACGTCACTACCTCAGCTGGTAGCTCTCTTCCACAGGTTGGTTAGAGCAATGTTCCTGTTACGTTAAACCCCACGCACAAGAAATAGGCAGGTAGGATGACGTCATTATCATAGCTCAATGTAGTGAATTGATTACGCTGAACTGCATATTTCTCTTACGCGGCGTATAATCTCGCTCGATTGTATCCTGTATATAGAACCCCTCCTGAACCGCGCTTCAACCGCTGTTAGTAGCCGCGAAAAAAGACTAAATGTTCCTGTGCAGACAAAAATTCCCGTTTTTTATAGTTCTTTAAGTACAACAAGAGCATAGCTTCCGAACTGCCCTCTTTTTGCGAGAGCGCCCTCTTTTTGCTCTCCTTTTCGGGGCAAAAACTGCCCTTCGAACGGATTTTCAAAGGTCGGAAGCTATTATCAAGAACCACTATAACTGGGATTGTTGTAATTCAATACTTCATTGATTCACTGGATCACCATTCACCTGTTATAAAGTTATAACACAAGCTGTTAACTCTAACAATACATCTACTGTATGTGCTCTCAGAACAGTGTGCATGCCAATACATTCAATAAAGCCAATGAGTTGCCGCTACTCAGAAATAACTTATTATGCATAAGTGTATTTTCTCAGAAACTCAGTAGTCAAGTATATATAGTCGGAATATCACTGCTGGTATAAGAATATTTTAAATAATATGCATTCAGTTTTTCAATAATTTCTTATTTATCAAATTTATATTCCGTATTTACTATAAATATAAAAGTATAAACATCCAAATATAAACATCAATGTTTTATTTTGTTGGCTCAAAGCTCTCATTTCATCAAAATGAACATAATTTTCATATGATCACCTGTCCAAAAAGGGGAGGCAGCCGCCTGTGTCGCCTCCCCCCTAGCTACGCCCCTGCCCCTCAACCTAAACCCCACAGTTTCGTCGGAGCTGCCGCCTGTTTGACTTGTGTAGCAACCTACATCCACGACTTCCCTAACCTCGGAACTTTGGATAACGCTGCCGTGCTAAAGACGGCCATCATGTTGGGAACCTACATCGGAGGAGTGACGGTGACTGGGTCTCTCGTGGCTTATGGGAAGTTAGATGGTTAGTTACTGGGTCTCTAGTGGCTTATGGGAAGTTAGATGGTAAGTTACTGGGTTACTAGTGGCTTATGGGAAGTTAGACGGTAAGTTACTGGGTCTCTAGTGGCTTATGGGAAGTTAGATGGTAAGTTACTGGGTCTCTCGTGGCTTATGGGAAGTTAGATGGTAAGTTACTGGGTCTCTAGTGGCTTACGGGAAGTTAGACGGTTAGTTACTGGGTCTCTAGTGGCTTATGGGAAGTTAGACGGTTAGTTACTGGGTCTCTAGTGGCTTATGGGAAGTTAGACGGCCAGTTACTGGGTCTCTAGTGGCTTATGGGAAGTTAGACGGTTAGTTACTGGGTCTCTGGTGGCTTATGGGAAGTTAGACGGTTAGTTACTGGGTCTCTGGTGGCTTATGGGAAGTTAGACGGTTAGTTACTGGGTCTCTAGTGGCTTATGGGAAGTTATACGGTTAGTTACTGGGTCTCTGGTGGCTTATGGGAAGTTAGATGGTAAGTTTGAGTATTATAATAAAACACTGCAATTGCCAAGTTCCACAACACGAATAACCACAACGAGCTGACTTTTTGATGCGAAGTACTTTCAAATCATCATCAGTGCAAAAGTCATTGAGTTACCTCAAATTTGATCGTAAATAGTAGTGTTGTTAAGTAAGAGTATTCTCTATTTCATGCTTTTATGAGGATGTTTTTCTCAACTTACATCATATGGCCCTCCCCTTGTTTCATTTCAGGTGGTACCTCTGACATGACACCCTTTTATCTCAGGTAAACTGGACTCTTCCGCTCTGTTGCTGCCTGGCAGACATTACATTAACGCTAGTCTGATGGCTGCCAACATCGGACTGATGGCGGCCTTCTACACTACTCCCTCACTCGCTACTGGTATACTGACATACATACATACATACTGACATACATACATACATACTGACATACTGTGCTTTCGTACTTTCTAGAGGTTTATTAAGCTTTAGAACTTGCTACAGGTACATTGTACTAAAGTACTTGCTACAGGTATAGTGTATACTGTGCTTTCTACACAGGTACAATCTAAATTTTGGCTGTATGAGCACATTTGTCGAAATAGAAATTCCCTGTACTGAGCCCTTGTTTAAAAATCCCGTACAGCAAGGATCTACACTGAGTTCACCACGGTTAAGCACTTATAAATCCATTAGTGCTTTAGTATTTGCTATCTGTAGCAGAAAGAGATGTAATGATAATGGGGTAAGTATGTTTTGAGGGAAGGGAGTCAGACTGACCTAAGGGAAGACCGAACTTAAGATAATTGGTAAAGTTAAATACAGCATGGATAATTGGAAACCCACTTTTTAAATGTACTTCGGCCTAAGGTATGAAGGCAGTGTATTTGGCTGCATTACCAAACACTAAGTTATATATTCAAAACACGCTAGCATTGTATTGTGAACCCATAGAACAGCCGGAATTAACACTAAACTGTATAATAATTTACTCGCCTCTGTTATCCCTCGTTTAATAAAATAGAATCTACGAAAAATCTTAATATCTTACATGATTGCAATTTCTCTTGCATTACTTTGATCGACTGGTCGATTAATGACCACACTGTATCAATTAACGTTTATTATTAACATTTGAATATTTCACATATTTTCTGCAGGTGTCGGAATGTTGTCCGGAATAACCCTGGGATCTGGAGTCATGGGATACACGCTCACTGCTGCTATTGGAGGTAAAATACGTCAAAATACAGTGCTTTATTTAGGAGAAATACGTCAAAATACAGTGCTTTATTTTGAAATACGTCAAAATACAGTGCTTTATTTTGAAATACGTCAAAATACAGTGCTTTATTTAGGAGAAATACGTCAAAATACAGTGCTTTATTTAGAAATACGTCAAATGACAGTGCTTTATTTAGTAGAAAAAAACAAGTGAAAGGACATTTCAACTCGGCAATGTTGATTTGTAAACCCAAAATTCATATTCTTCTGTCAAAAGTACATGGGGCTGTAATTTGAGCCACTTTTATCGAGAGATTTCGCGTTTGAATGCAGGAACGTGCATTTCTCCCAACTACGACCAATGAAACTTTCTACCCCGGAACCAAATGAGCTTTTAGCTTGTTTTTAAATAAATAATACACTTGATGTGTCTTATTCCTATAGCGCCTTGCTAGTTACAACAATTTGGTAGCGTACACAATGTAGATGATGTCATTTCATTGCCTATTTATTCAGAGCATGCAATAAACTCAGGGGCGTAGCCAGATTTCTGAAAAGGGGGTGGCGAGTTACATTCAAAACCTGTTTTATGTTTTATTTTGCTTGGCTCAAAGCTCTCATTTTATCAAAATGAACAAAATTTTTAAATCACCTGTCCAAAAAGGGGGAGGCAGCCGCCTGTTTAGCCTCCCCCTGGCTACGCCCCTGACTTAATTATCTCTCTTTTTCTCAGGAGCTGACATGCCCGTGGTAATCACAGTACTGAACAGTTACTCAGGCTGGGCGCTCTGTGCCGAAGGCTTCATGTTGAACAACTCTCTGATGACTATTGTAGGATCTCTTATTGGGTCCAGTGGTGCCATCCTATCTTACATCATGTGCAAAGTAAGTAATTTAAGTAAACGTGTAGAGTTATAGGCGAGAAATAGGCGGGTAGGATAACGTCATTATCATATCATAATGTAGTGAGGTGATGACACTGAACGGCCTATTTCTCGTGCGCGACGATTAGTAAATTAGCCCTCTGCGCTGAAGGCTTCATGTTGAACAACTCTCTGATGACTATTGTAGGGTCTCTTATTGGGT
>WFMF01001131.1:0-10259 GCA_011033025.1 Beroe forskalii | reverse complement strand
GAAACCCTTTTTGAATCTCCGGAATGTGCCTTCTTGGGTCCTTTTGGACCATTCTATAGGCCTTTTGATTCGAAACAACAATCCGAGATAGGCTATTGTTTTCAAGCAGACACAACGACTTCCTGCAGAGCTGCAGACACTATGACATCTTGTAGATTGCAGACACTATGACATCCTGCAGAGCTGCAGACACTATGACATGTTACAGAACACAGACAATGCATGACATCTTGCAACCTGCTCAGAGCGAGATGTCAGATGATAATCTGCTGCATGCCACCACATCAATAATGCTGCAACCACGTTAACCGTTGAAAACAGCTTTGTCAATAATTCTTACCGACATTTGTTACCTTAGAAATTTCACCTAATATTAGCTTACCCAAAGGCTCATTTGCATTTGTCAGAGCACAAGATCAAAGCATTTCTTGTATCATTTAATCGTTTAAACATCTACTTCTTGATCTCTTCCCCTATTGTAATGGAGAGTGGAGACATTACCATGTCACAGTGCCATGGTCATGTCTCAACTCCCCAATTGTCACTAACTTAACCCCATGCCATGTCTAGAAATGTAATGTCCGGTGTGTCTCTCGGCTACTACTACGGACTCGACTTCGTGAAAGGTGACATCGCCCAAGTAGACCACACCTACACCAGACCCTTCCACTCACTCGCTCACCACAACACTACCGAGAGAGCCAAGCCTCGGGTACTCCTCAAACCGGCGTCAGACACCGAGGATGAAGATGAAGTGAGTAGGGGTATATTGTCTTATTTGGGGTGTTTGATCTGAATATTTATATTCATTTTACACTCTCCCCCCAGTTTGTGAGTTTGTGGGACGATTCAAGAATCCTAATTAATATCACAAACCTGAAGAATGTGAGAATACCCCCGCTAGATCAGCCTCGTAACACACACCTCCTCAGATTGATGTGTGTGGGAGTGGTGGGGTGGTCATACCCCCGCTAGATCAGCCTCGTAACGCCCACCTCCTCAGATTGATGTGTGTGGGAGTGGTGGGGTGGTCATACCCCCGCTAGATCAGCCTCGTAACACACACCTCCTCAGATTGATGTGTGTGGGAGTGGTGGGGTGGTCATACCCCTGCTAGATCAGCCTCGTAACACACACCTCCTTGATGTGTGTGGGAGTGGTGGGGTGGTCAAACCCCCGCTAGATCAGCCTCGTAACACACACCTCCCTCAGATTGATGTGGGAGTGGTGGGGTGGTCATACCCCGCTAGATCAGCCTCGTAACACACACCTCCTCAGATTGATGTGTGTGGAGTGGTGGGGTGGGGTGATCAGCCTCAACACCACACCCCTCAGATTGATGTGTGTGGGTGGTCATACCCCAGCCTCGTAACACACACCTCCTCAGATTGATGTGTGTGGGAGTGGTGGGTGGTTATACCCCCGCTAGATCAAGCCTCGTAACACACACCTCCTCAGATTGATGTGTGTGGGAGTGGTGGGGTGGTCATACCCCCGCTAGATCAGCCTCGTAACACACCTCCTCAGATTGATGTGTGTGGGAGTGGTGGGGTGGTCATACCCCCATAGATCACTGCAACACACCTCCTCAGATTGATGTGTGTGGAGTCGTAACCTCGTAACACACCTCCTCAGATTGATGTGTGTGGGAGTGGTGGGTGGTCATACCCCCGCTAGATCATACCTCGTAACACACACCTCCTCAGATTGATGTGTGGGAGTGGTGGGGTGGTCATACCCCGCTAGATCAGCCTCGCAACACACACCTCCTCAGATTGATGTGTGTGGGAGTGGTGGGGTGGTCATACCCCTGCTAGATCAGCCTCGTAACACACACCTCCTCAGATTGATGTGTGTGGGAGTGGTGGGGTGGTCATACCCCCGCTAGATCAGCCTCGTAACACACACCTCCTCAGATTGATGTGTGGGAGTGGTGGGGTGGTCATACCCCCGCTAGATCAGCCTCGTAACACACCTCCTCAGATTGATGTGTGTGGGAGTGGTGGGGTGGTCATACCCCCCCGCCAGATCAGCCGTAACACACACCTCCCTCAGATTGATGTGTGGGAGTGGTGGGGTGGTCATACCCCCGCTAGATCAGCCTCGTAACACACACCTCCTCAGATTGATGTGTGTGGGAGTGGTGGGGTGGTCATACCCCCGCTAGATCAGCCTCGTAACGCCCATCTCCTGAACGAGACGGAACGTTTCCTCCTGACCCACTGCAGCAGCAAACTAAGTGACGAGCAGGAGGACTGGATGTCTCGTGTCACGTGGAACCCCGAACAGAACGCCCTCTTTGCTCGGGTCATGAAGATCATTGACACGGCTCGCATGGCTCGGCTCAGCTCTGTGGGGCATCATAACGAGAGTGTCATGAGGACCATCTACACGAACCACGCGGGCCGGCAACTCCGCAAGACGTTCGCCACGATCAAGTGGGACAAGGAGCTGACGGCTTGGCTCCACAACACCTTCTTCAGTGCTCTGAGTCTGCGACTGCTGGCTATCTACATAGACATGCTGCAATACCTGGACGGGGCGGTGCCCCAGCTCGTCAGCCAGCTCCTGGAAACCCACAAGATCAACAACCCCGCCCGGTCCGCTCTCGCCTCCTTCGAGACTATCCTCACTTTCCTGAGACGATCCAACAACCCTAACACCCACCTTGCTACTGTCAAGCCTTCCAGGGTCGCAGGTAGGGTTTGTGTGGGGGTGTGTTATCTCTGGATCTCTGGTTATTCGAGTGTGCTATTTGTAATCAGCGAGCCATTATCTCCCCTTCCATTTTCTAATGAATCACTGCAGCCCGCTGATTATATTCCCTATATTGATTGCTGACATTTTAGGAAATTCATCTGTCATAATATATCAATCGTTAATTATTGGAAGTGCTGACGGTACAGGAAATCCCTCTGACATATTATGAATTATGGGGTGTTACTTCAGGGAACCCGCTGATGCTGATAATTCCTCACTACCTGGACAGTGACATAGCGGAGAGCAAGCTTTACCATCGCCTCTCAGGACTCAGCACCATGGCCAAGATACGGACTCTCAACGTGGTGCAAAGTACAGAGAAGATAAAGACAGCTTCCCAGTACACCAACAGTCTCGTCAACAGCGTGCACTACTGAGCTGCTAAATCACGGTTTATAATTTAATAGATAGTATAACTGGGAGTATTGCCGGGTTCTGAGATTATGTACTGGGGAATAAGGTTGTATGGAGTTCTGGTTGTGTGGAATCTTGATTCTAGACAGGGGTGGATCCAGGCTGAAAAAAGTGGCGGGGTTGTTGGCAAGCAAAGCGAACCAGCCACTCAGCCCACTCACATCCAAAAAATTTTAAATTCTCCTCTCAGACCCATTTTTAAGATTTCCGTTTGCCCGCTTGTTTGTTTGCAAAAACAAAACAAATGCAAGAAACGGCAATAGTATTAAGTTATTATTATGAGCATAATCCTTATTGATCTTTCTGAGCGCCGCAGGCGAAAATTTTGAAAATCTTATATCAAAAACCGTGTCTTTAACCAATTTAGTTACATAATTTATTACAACAGCCCGCTACAGTCGAAAATTTTCAAGATGTTTGGTATCTGAATCTGCCTCGGAAGTCAATTTGATAACATGTATAATTTGATTACAACAGCCTGCCGCTGGAGAAAATTTTTAATGTTTCAGTTTCACATCTGTATTGTGTGTGAGACCAACTTAGTAACATATTTATTAATTAATTGATCACAACAGCCCGCCGCAGGCGAAAATTTCTAAGACCATTTAGTAATAAAATTTCTATCATTAAAGTGCCTGCTGCGGGGCAAAAGTTTCAAGCATCTGTATCAGCCTCAAGAATCAATTTGGTACTGTATAATCTAATCAACAGCCTGCTGCAGGCGCAAAAATTTTCAAGGTTTCAATCTGAATCCGCATTTAAGATCAATTTGGTAATGTATAATTTGATTACAACAGCCGGCTGCTTACAACCCCAACAACCCCACTCTAAAACCAACAACCCCACAACCCCACTATAACCCCACAGCAGAAAAAGTGGCGGGGTTGCAACCCCGCCACAACCCCATTGTAGATCCACCACTGATTCTAGACTTCGGAGGTCTGGTAATTTTTTGATACCAACTAAGCAATTAAACAAATAGAACATATTTGATGGAAGCCTATGAGAGATTTCACAGCACCATAGGTGCCAAAAATAATAAGTACTACCTTTATGAAGAGTCTTTCGTTTAGGTCTTGTCCGCTGTTTGGTAAATAAGTAGTCATGATAAGCATGTCTATAACATGCATCACTGATATTACAAGTCTGCTTTTCTATGATAGGTTGTCTGCCACTGCTGTCTGCAGTATTTAATTGTACTTTCTGCTTTTGTCCGTTAGTATATCGGTGGTCTGTATCTTTTGTCTACAGTCTACAGATCAGTATATAGCACCTGTAACGGAGGTCTGCTAGCCATGTCTCACGAGTCCTATCGGGTCATAAACCCTGTAATTATAAAGGTTGCCATTCCTGCATAATTAATAACTGTATTGTTGATAAACTACCAATATAATCGTTACGTCATACTGTTATTCTGTTGAGTATCGAGTGGTTTGATTGTTCATTTGCAGCGCTCAAGTTTGTACATTTTATGAATTCAAACTTAGCTTTTGCTATGTTCCTTAAAACTTTAAAAAATACGTTGGTCCAATTTCAAGTGATCGTACTAAAACTCGTGTATTTTAATTAAGTTATCAATCAATTAGTTTATTAATCAGTTAACAAATCGATCATTGAGATCTGATATAGTAGATAATCATTTGAATATCTTTAACATTGTAACGTGATATCTTCAACTCTTCACGTCCTAATTCGTAGTCCGTAGGTCAGGAATCTACTTACTCATTATTCATAGCTTTATGTTGTAACTTGTATGCTTTGTTTGGAACCCCTTCCCTGACTACAAATACCTTCCCCGTCTTGAGCTTGGTTACACTCCTGAAATAGCCATGAGTCTTCCGTACATACTCCCGGTTGCGTTAGTAAACTAATCCCACTCCACCAGGCGTGCACACCGCAGTAACAGGAGCGTGTTCTAACCCCCCTGCGTTAGTAAACTAATCCCTCCCACCAGGCGTCCACACACCGCAGTAACAGGAGCGCGTGTTAGTAAAGGAGCTAACCCCCTGCTAGTAAACCAATCCTCCCACCGGCGTCCACACTGCAGCACAGGAGCGTGTTCTAACCCCCCTGCGTTAGTAAACTAATACACCGCAGTAACAGGAGCGTGTTCTAACCCCCCCCTGCGTTAGTAAACTAATACCTCCCACCAGGCGTCCACACCGCAGTAACAGGAGCGTGTTAGCGTTAGTTAGTACCCCCCCGCAGTAACAGGAGTTAGTAAAACTAATACCTCCCCACCAGGCGTCCATCGTACACCGCAGTAACAGGAACAGGAGCGTGTTCTAACCCCCCTGCGTTAGTAAACTAATACCTCCCACCAGGCGTCCACACCGCAGTAACAGGAGCGTGTTAGTACCCCCCCTGCGTTAGTAAACTAATCCTCCCACCAGGCGTCCACACCGCAGTAACAGGAGCGTGTTCTAACCCCCCCCCTGCGTTAGTAAACTACCTCCCACCAGGCGTCCACACCGCAGTAACAGGCCAGGAGCGTGTTCTAACCCCCCCCTGCGTTAGTAAACTAATACCTCCCACCAGGCGTCCACACCGCAGTAACAGGAGCGTGTTAGTACCCCCCTGCGTTAGTAAACTAATACCTCCCACCAGGCGTCCACACCGCAGTAACAGGAGCGTGTTCTAACCCCCCTGCGTTAGTAAACTAATACCTCCCACCAGGCGTCCACACCGCAGTAACAGGAGCGTGTTCTAACCCCCCCTGCGTTAGTAAACTAATACCTCCCACCAGGCGTCCACACCGCAGTAACAGGAGCGTGTTAGTACCCCCCTGCGTTAGTAAACTAATACCTCCCACCAGGCGTCCACACCGCAGTAACAGGAGCGTGTTCTAACCCCCCCTGCGTTAGTAAACTAATACCTCCCACCAGGCGTCCACACCGCAGTAACAGGAGCGTGTTCTAACCCCCCCTGCGTTAGTAAACTAATCCCTCCCACCAGGCGTCCACACCGCAGTAACAGGAGCGTGTTCTAACCCCCCCCTGCGTTAGTAAACTAATACCTCCCACCAGGCGTCCACACCGCAGTAACAGGAGCGTGTTAGTACCCCCCCTGCGTTAGTAAACTAATCCCTCCCACCAGGCGTCCACACCGCAGTAACAGGAGCGTGTTCTAACCCCCCTGCGTTAGTAAACTAATACCTCCCACCAGGCGTCCACACCGCAGTAACAGGAGCGTGTTCTAACCCCCCTGCGTTAGTAAACTAATACCTCCCACCAGGCGTCCACACCGCAGTAACAGGAGCGTGTTCTAACCCCCCCTGCGTTAGTAAACTAATACCTCCCACCAGGCGTCCACACCGCAGTAACAGGAGCGTGTTCTAACCCCCCCTGCGTTAGTAAACTAATACCTCCCACCAGGCGTCCACACCGCAGTAACAGGAGCGTGTTAGTACCCCCCTGCGTTAGTAAACTAATACCTCCCACCAGGCGTCCACACCGCAGTAACAGGAGCGTGTTCTAACCCCCCTGCGTTAGTAAACTAATACCTCCCACCAGGCGTCCACACCGCAGTAACAGGAGCGTGTTAGTACCCCCCTGCGTTAGTAAACTAATCCCTCCCACCAGGCGTCCACACCGCAGTAACAGGAGCGTGTTCTAACCCCCCCCTGCGTTAGTAAACTAATACCTCCCACCAGGCGTCCACACCGCAGTAACAGGAGCGTGTTCTAACCCCCTGCGTTAGTAAACTAATCCTCCCACCAGGCGTCCACACCGCAGTAACAGGAGCGTGTTCTAACCCCCCCCTGCGTTAGTAAACTAATACCTCCCACCAGGCGTCCACACCGCAGTAACAGGAGCGTGTTAGTACCCCCCTGCGTTAGTAAACTAATACCTCCCACCAGGCGTCCACACCGCAGTAACAGGAGCGTGTTAGTACCCCCCTGCGTTAGTAAACTAATCCCTCCCACCAGGCGTCCACACCGCAGTAACAGGAGCGTGTTCTAACCCCCCCTGCGTTAGTAAACTAATACCTCCCACCAGGCGTCCACACCGCAGTAACAGGAGCGTGTTCTAACCCCCCTGCGTTAGTAAACTAATACCTCCCACCAGGCGTCCACACCGCAGTAACAGGAGCGTGTTCTAACCCCCCCCCTGCGTTAGTAAACTAATACCTCCCACCAGGCGTCCACACCGCAGTAACAGGAGCGTGTTAGTACCCCCCTGCGTTAGTAAACTAATACCTCCCACCAGGCGTCCACACCGCAGTAACAGGAGCGTGTTCTACCAACCCCCCCGCAGTGCGTTAGTAAACTAATACCTCCCACCAGGCGTCCACACCGCAGTAACAGGAGCGTGTTCTAACCCCCCCCTGCGTTAGTAAACTAATACCTCCCACCAGGCGTCCACACCGCAGTAACAGGAGCGTGTTCTAACCCCCCCCCCTGCGTTAGTAAACTAATACCTCCCACCAGGCGTCCACACCGCAGTAACAGGAGCGTGTTCTAACCCCCCCCTGCGTTAGTAAACTAATCCCTCCCACCAGGCGTCCACACCGCAGTAACAGGAGCGTGTTGTACCCCCCCCTGCGTTAGTAAACTAATACCTCCCACCAGGCGTCCACACCGCAGTAACAGGAGCGTGTTCTAACCCCCCCTGCGTTAGTAAACTAATACCTCCCACCAGGCGTCCACACCGCAGTAACAGGAGCGTGTTAGTACCCCCTGCGTTAGTAAACTAATACCTCCCACCAGGCGTCCACACCGCGTAACAGGAGCGTGTTCTAACCCCCCCTGCGTTAGTAAACTGGTCCTCCCACCAGGCGTCCACACCGCAGTAACAGGAGCGTGTTAACCCCCCCTGCGTTAGTAAACTAATACCCATGTCCACCACAGGAGCGTGTTCTAACCCCCTGCGTTAGTAAGGCGTCCACACCGCAGTAACAGGAGCGTGTTAGTACCCCCCTGCGTTAGTAAACTAATACCTCCCACCAGGCGTCCACACCGCAGTAACAGGAGCGTGTTCTAACCCCCCCCCTGCGTTAGTAAACTAATCCCTCCCACCAGGCGTCCACACCGCAGTAACAGGAGCGTGTTAGTACCCCCCTGCGTTAGTAAACTAATCCCTCCCACCAGGCGTCCACACCGCAGTAACAGGAGCGTGTTCTAACCCCCCTGCGTTAGTAAACTAATACCTCCCACCAGGCGTCCACACCGCAGTAACAGGAGCGTGTTAGTACCCCCCTGCGTTAGTAAACTAATACCTCCCACCAGGCGTCCACCGCAGTAACAGGAGCGTGTTAGTACCCCCTGCGTTAAAGCCTCCCACCAGGCGTCCACACCGCAGTAACAGGAGCGTGTTGTACAAACTAATCCCTCCCACCAGGCGTCCACACCGCAGTAACAGGAGCGTGTTAACCCCCCCTGCGTTAGTAAACTAATCCCTCCCACCAGGCGTCCACACCGCAGTAACAGGAGCGTGTTCTAACCCCCCCCTGCGTTAGTAAACTAATACCTCCCACCAGGCGTCCACACCGCAGTAACAGGAGCGTGTTAGTACCCCCCTGCGTTAGTAAACTAATCCCTCCCACCAGGCGTCCACACCGCAGTAACAGGAGCGTGTTCTAACCCCCCCCCCCTGCGTTAGTAAACTAATACCTCCCACCAGGCGTCCACACCGCAGTAACAGGAGCGTGTTAGTACCCCCCCTGCGTCCACACCGCAGTAAAGGAGCGTGTTATGCGTTAGTAAACTATCCCTCCCACCAGGCGTCCACACCGCAGTAACAGGAGCGTGTTCTAACCCCCCCTCCCAGCGTTAGTAAACTAATACCTCCCACCAGGCGTCCACACCGCAGTAACAGGAGCGTGTTCTAACCCCCCTGCGTTAGTAAACTAATACCTCCCACCAGGCGTCCACACCGCAGTAACAGGAGCGTGTTAGTAAACCCCCCTGCGTTAGTAAACTAATACCTCCCACCAGGCGTCCACACCGCAGTAACAGGAGCGTGTTCTAACCCCCCCTGCGTTAGTAAACTAATCCCTCCCACCAGGCGTCCACACCGCAGTAACAGGAGCGTGTTCTAACCCCCTGCGTTAGTAAACTAATCCCTCCCACCAGGCGTCCACACCGCAGTAACAGGAGCGTGTTACCGTTAGTAAACTAATCCTCCCACCAGGCGTCCACACCGCAGTAACAGGAGCGTGTTCTAACCCCCCCTGCGTTAGTAAACTAATACCTCCCACCAGGCGTCCACACCGCAGTAACAGGAGCGTGTTCTAACCCCCCCTGCGTTAGTAAACTAATACCTCCCACCAGGCGTCCACACCGCAGTAACAGGAGCGTGTTAGTACCCCCCTGCGTTAGTAAACTAATACCTCCCACCAGGCGTCCACACCGCAGTAACAGGAGCGTGTTCTAACCCCCCCTGCGTTAGTAAACTAATACCTCCCACCAGGCGTCCACACCGCAGTAACAGGAGCGTGTTAGTAAACTAATCCTCCCACCAGGCCCCCGCAGTGGAGCGTTAACCCCCCTGTAAACTAATACCTCCCACCAGGCGTCCACACCGCAGTAACAGGAGCGTGTTCTAACCCCCCTGCGTTAGTAAACTAATCCCTCCCACCAGGCGTCCAAACGGCGTCCCCCGCGTAAAATTTCACCCCCCTCGGGAAAGCTCCCCCGCGTACCCCCACAGGCGTCCGCCGGGGTTAACCCCCCCGGCTCCACACCCCCAGGAGGCGTTTCCCCCTCAAAACCCTTCCCCACCAGGCGTCCACCCTCAGGAGCGGTTCAACCCCCCCGTTAGAATAAACCTCCCCGGGCAACCCCGCAAAAGGGCGTGTTCCCCCCTGCGTGTAATAACCCCCCCCGGGTCCACCGCAAACAGGGGTAACCCCCTGCGTTTAAACCCCCGGGCCCAACCGCTAACAGGGCGTGTCACCTCCCCGGTAACCCCCCCCCGGGGTCCAACCCCCGGGATTATGCCCCCGGCTTTAAAACCCCCCACCCCCCGTTAAAGAAGCTCCCCCCCCCCCTTAAAAACCACCCCCCAACCAACGGTACCGGTTTAAAAACCCTTTTACCCCCCACCCCACGGGCCCCCCCTCGGGTTTAAACCCCCCCTCCACAC
>WFMF01001130.1:0-10277 GCA_011033025.1 Beroe forskalii | reverse complement strand
TGAATTTTATCAGTTTTTGGGGGGGGGGTCGTCCTAGTAAACTTACTAGTTAACTCATGAAATTTTGCAGGTCAGTACATTTTGATCCAACTAAGAAAATGCTGCTTTCAGAATTTTGAATTTCGGCCATTTTTACGATTTACAGCCTCTTAAAAATCCCGTTTTTGGCCTAAAAATGGACTTTTTCGTCTATAATGGGCCACAAGGACCAAAATAAGGCTGAAAACTGCTTTTTCCCATGTGACTGATTTCCAGAGAGTGCACTAGAACCACTTAGAATGAATTTTGTTCGCACATTTTGCGGAATTTTATATTTCAAGGCGTGTGCGTCACGTGTTTTGAATGCGGCTCTCGAAACTTCGGTTTTTTAGAAAAACGTTCTGAACGTGAAACTGTTTTAATGAACGCGTTCACAAAAAATTAAATGGACGTTCCGTACTTTCACTACAACTAAGCTTTGCTTTTCATTCTTAACTTTGTACCTGTAAGACTGATAAATTGAACAATGTTTTGACCATCCTCAAAGCTGAAAAAATTCAACTGTTTGCCAAATGCCCGTCCGCTTTCCGCTTAAACAAATTCAATTGTGATGTTCAGAATTCCGGAGTTTTTGGTGGCCCAGCCTTGCAGTTGTGAGGCCCTTTACTCTTAGATGAAGATTTCAAGTAATAATAATTTCTTCCAGGTTGACCAGCCATCGACAGCAAACGAAAAAGACTCGAAAGTGAAGTGTGAAGAAGAAAAAGCCACCTCATCACGGCACGTGGAGAGCTCCTCGGTTACCCGGGTAACGCGTCAGATGTGTCACGTGACTCACCACGCGACTGGTCACGTGACAAGTCACGTGACAGGTAACGCAGCAGATCACGCGAAACAGAGTGAGAGTAGTGCGGAGCAGCAGCAGCAGAAACAACCCGTGGTCCGGGAAGTGAAGTGTGAGCCGGTGGTAACGGGAGACGTGACCTCCACTCAGGTATCCCAGGAAGACTTCAAACCACCGGAAAACCTGGTTACTCCGCAAGCCTCTCGGGGTTACCCTGACAACGCGGTACAGACGACCCACCAGCTGCGCGATGAGAAGTCACCGCTTCTTTGTGAGGAGAACTTCGCGGATTGCTTGGTGGAATCTGCTGTGTCTTCCACGCAGCAGACGGCGGAGCCCGCTTCGTGTGTGGAATCCCAGGTATGATTTTTTTTTTTCTTTTGGGGCGCTAAAAGCGTTGGCATCTATCATCTATGTCTCCGAATTTTAAATTTTTTAATTATAGGAAAAGGCGAGAAACAGAGTCTTTTTTTTCAAACATGGGGTCAGAGTCAAGAAATCCAGCATCTATAGATTCTGCAAAACTCAAAAGAAAACCTTATTTTTTTCCAGGAGGCGCCGCGTGTGACGCACAGCGAGAAAACTATGCGTTTCCAGTTGGAAACAGGTGCTGGGCCGGTGCGTTACCATGGCAACACCTCTCAAACACATGACGATCGGATGATGCAGGAGAATAAGGCAAAGGAGGAGGCAGCGGCAATTCTCATGACATTCCCGAGTACGTTCGCTATGAAAGGCCCCATCGTGTCCCCTGGAAACAACAACTCTTCCACATCCAGCCGCCCCATGGTGGCGTCACCCAGCAACACCACAGGTTTTTAAATACTGAAAATATACAATACAATGACAGTTGATCTTCACACAAACAGTGCTCTACCAGATAAATCCGGGAGCTATCTATGAGGTACAAAGTAAAACTGCGATGGTTCCCAACTTTAAGTTTCACGAAAAGTATGATGAGTACTAATCGATCGTCAAGGTGCAACCGATCATAAGTGAAAATGACAGAAATGATATCTGGATTACTCCTTTATAAATTGAAAAAATACAATATATATTTTTTGCCAGAAACTGCTGTATTTTTCATCTCCAATACGTATTTCAGCGTGTTTTCGACGTCTTTATCAACATTCAACATCCCCTATCGAATTTTTTTGCTTTCATTGTTAGTCACGTGTCTGATTCGTAGTTCTATTTTTTACTTTTTTGCACATATATTTTTACCAACCCTCACAGGTCGCCTGGTCATCACATCACCGCGCCTCGTGACGTCACCAGGAGACAGGATGACGTCATTATCTCCGGGGGAGAGTCAGAGCAACATGATGCCTGCACCCTCACATCATCACCTGCAGTTTGCGTACCAGTACCCTGTCAAGGGCATGGTGCACAGGGTAAGGAGGATAACTTGATTTTCTAGTATTTTATAGTACCACTCTTTTGACATTCCAAGGTTCTTAAGTGTTCCATTGCCATCTCAGATCTGCCTTCTGAAGTCTGAGTTTCTCATTCTTTGTAGATTCCGAGGTTCCAAATAACCATCTCAATCACCCTCTCAGTTCCCCATTTCTCCCTCCAAAGACGCCCCCTACATCACTACAAGCGGGTGTCCTACGCAGTATCTCACTACCAACACTGTCAGACCCGTCATCACAGCTGCAGGTACAGTAGGCTGCCAAACGTTGTCGTCGTTTTCGAAAATCCGACTGTTTATACTGCAATCATTCAGATGCTTATAACATCACAGCTGCAGATAAAATTCATTTCATGATGAAACCCTGTGTAACACAATTGAATGATTCGCGTAGCTGACCGTATTCATTGTCTACACTCTACATTTATATCCCAAAAATAAAAACTTAAAAGATTAGTGCAGTCAGCTCAGATCCAGCATATTTAAGTATTTAATCGTTCCTGCCAGGTATACCCAAGATCCCAGGCAGTCAGCAGGCAGCACCCCACCTTACTGCTACCCCTAGTCACGTGACTTCACAACAACACGTGACATCCCAACAACACGTGACTTCCCAACAACACGTGACAACCCAACAACACGTGACAACGCACCATTTCATGGCGCCTGGCGGCGCACCCGCCGGGCATTTCCTCACGGCGCACCCTGGAGCCGCGCATCCGGCGGTGGTGGGCGGCGCTCACTATCCTGCAGCAGCCCAGCAGCCACCTGTTCAGCAGGGGTTTGGGAAAGTTAACAGATTCGCACCGCGGCCGGGGACAGCTGGTGAGTTTTATGATGGGGAGGGGTGTGGCTTACCCGTACATGTGTGTTGAAATTTGCGCGTTCTTTGGACACAAATACGTCGTATGTGGAGGGGGATTTGGCTGAATGCGGTCGACGAAAGTTCGTATTTCATGAAACTTCTAGGCTCAAGATCGCAGAAATACGCCGCGCACGAAAGTCGAAAAAGGTCGACAAACCCGCTCATACACATGTTTCCCGCGGGAATACACCCGCACGGCATGATACCTGCCACGTCCTCTGAAGCTGCCCTGCAGAGCACAATGCTCAAGTTGGAGGAGAAGAAGAAGGGAAGGAAGAGGAAGATACAGCAGGTACTGAACTCCGCGAATTTGAATAGTGCCGGCAGGTAATTGAGCGTTAAACAGGGTTAAAGGAAGAGGAAGATACATTAGGTACTATGTGTAATTGAAAAGTGCCGGCAGCAGGCACTTAACTCCGCGTGTTTGAAAAGTGCCGGCAGGAAGATACAGTAGATACTAAACTACGCTTATTTAAAAGCAGGTTATATAGTTGGTCGCGTATTTGAATAGTGCTACGAGGTGACCTTAAATTGACCTACAGAGGTTAAACTGACCTGAAGAGGTAACTTAAAACACTCGCCATTTCATCTTCCTCCATCTTCCAGGCTGACAGCACCTCGGACATTGGGTCTCGGTTACAGCAGTTCGAATTCCGACCGGAACCGTGTGAGGATTGCGATAAACGGACCGACGAGCGACCTCGCCGAACAGGTATGAGATCACGTGGCAAAGTATTAGTCGTCTGAATGGTGGTCTGATATTACACGAGCTAGTATTAGTTGTCTGATTGGTGGTCTGAGATCACATAATCTAGTATTAGTTCGCTGATTAGTGGTCAAAGAGCTAGTAGAATCCTCACGAATTTTATTGGATTTTAGAGCCAATACGTCTGCCTCTCACTAAAATCCTCACTGAATTTATTTGAATATTTCAGAGCGCGACAAAGCACGACGGGGCACGGTTAAGAACAGCGAAGGCAGTAAAGCAGGAGGGGCCTCACAACAACCCCCTTACTGGATACCAGGCTCGGTGGTAGGGAGTAACTATGTGAGGAATAGTACTGTGCCGCTCTACTACACTGGCAGTGACGTAATTCAGGTAGGGAGTTACCCTTTATATTACACCGGCAGTGATGTTATTCAGGTTAGGAGGGTGTCCTGTGTCCCATTCATGGTCGTCAATTCCTTATTAAACTCAGTTTACCCACTTATTACCCTTACACCCGATTAGGCATTACGCTTCAACTCTTATACTCAGTTCCCTAATCACGATTATAGCCATAGCGTCGCTAGTCGATACTACGTTCCCTTACTCACCCCATATCCCCCTCAGGGTGGTTACTACGTCCCCATGCGTCCTCCTGGTATCGGTCCCTACCCTCCGGGCTACTCCCCCAAGTTCCCACTTCCCATCCCTAAGTCAGCCCCTGATAGCAAAGATCCTAAGTCGGAGAACAACTATCCCGAGCAACAGGAGCAACCTTCATCTTCAGGGATTAGGGAGTAAGTTTTGGGATTAGGGAGTAAATTCAAATGATTCTCTTTCCAAAATTTAAGTTTGGCCTGTTTCCGTTGCTCTTGTTTATATTGATACTTGAGAAGCTGAAGCCTGGCAGGTATTTGTCAACTGACTCCGATCTGTATCCGATATCTAAAAGGAGTGTTTTTAGCCGTGACCCTTTGTTCCCTCAGGCCCACCCAAGCAGAACCAGACAGCACGGTATCCGATGAGAAGTCCATCCCTCCACCCCCTGTTCGTGCTGTGAGGAGACCAGAAGAAACCCCGCCCCATAGCACTGTCTCGTATAATACCCCTCCCTACAACACCCCGCCTTATTGGTTAGTAGTTATAACACAACACCCCTCCTTATTGGTTAGTTGAGGAGGGATCTTCTGTCATTGGTTTCGATGTCTGTCACGTGACTGGAAAATGGAGTTTTTGATTGGGTGACGATTCTAACGTTCTAAGCAAAGATCATATCTCCCTTTTATGAGTTTTTCGCACTATAATCATGAGTATTCAATATTCGTCCTATAAAGCCCTTCACTTTGGCCCTATCACTCTGACCCACCCTATCACTTTGGCCATACCCAGACTTTTCCAATCTTAATTTCTCTTAATTTCAGCACTCCTCCCCACACATCAGCCCAAACTAAACCTAAATCCACCCCCAACCTTGACTCTGATAGCTCCGAAGAGAAGACTACTGCTCCAGGTAAATAATATGAAAGATCAGAATATTAATTTCCGAAAAAACCCTCTCCGCCAAAGTAATTTATGTCGGTATTTAAAGTTTTTGTGTTCTTTAAACATTGGCACAGCTTCAGAGCTGTACTCGTCAATAAGTATCTAAATCTATCGAGCACTCCGTCTCGAGCGATCTGCACACACAAGCGATATTAAACATGTTGTCTTTTCAGGGATGAGCCCCATGATCCTCACCCATTCCACTTCCGAGTGTTCCGACAAGGAAGGAACTTCATCCAAGGTTAGTTTCACTTTTAATTTCACTGATTAGCAGGAGATGGGGCCGTATCGATGAGTCAACACTCAACTGAATCCTCTCAAACGTCTTTCGGTTGTTCTTAGTTCATAAAAATTTTGGATAACAAAAAATATGTCTGCCCCTATGATCTATTCTTTGAACCCAGGTGAAGATATTCGACAAAGATTTTGGTATCCACTTATTCGACCATCTTGAGCTTCCTGATAAGATAAAGAGCCTGCAGTCGACCATGGCAGAGCTGCAGAAGTGCTATTTCTTCTACAAAGGACAGGTAAGGACCAAAGGACAAGGAATGACAAGGGACAGGTAATAAATGATATGAAAGGGACAGGTAATGACTTAATGACCAATGGACAGATAATTTACAAAGGACAGGTTATGATAAAAGGACAGGTATTGCGTGAATCCCCCGCATAGCTAAGTTATTATTTTATCTTGATTATCCGATTCCTCCCAGATATCGGCTATTGAGAAGAAAGAACGAGGAAAGCGGAAGTGGAAGAAGCGAAGGAAGAGCAAGCAACGGACCTCTCTGTCTAAATCCGACAACAAATCTTCAGATAACAAACCCTCCTCTGATAAAACCACCGAGAATGTGACCGTGAAAACGGAGAGTTGCCCCAACACAGAGGAGAAACCAGCGGTGGAATCTGAAGAAATTCCGGAGAGTGGGGTTACTGAGGAGACAGAAGGGGAAAAGGAATCTGAAGTATGTACCGAGGAGGAAGAATCAGGGAAGTCAGAAATAAAAATAGAGGAGACGGGGGATCAGGGGGAGAATCAAGACCAAAAATAAAATATATATGCTGTCTCCTATATCTATATGTACGTATCTAGTATATAATTATCATGTATTCTATTATTCGATCGATTTAAAACGTGGGTAATTTTTAACTACATTATATATATCATTAACTATTTCAGTATTGTATCATTTGAGCAAAATTTATCATGTTTATTAGTTTAATAAACATGAAATACATCGATTGAGATATCTATTCAAAACACTTCCTTGTTATAAAATGAATCGCTGAATTCGGGGAATTTTAATCAAAATTAAAATTAGCATGGTTTATGGAAAAATTAGGGGGTTTACCCCTCATATTATGGAAAACACTAATTTGGGTTATGAATTGGACTGTGGACGGGGGTATTCAAAGAAGGAATGATTTTGAAAAAAGCTTTTGCTTTCATGTGATTCTTTTCGATTGCATTTGATCATTTTAGTGTATTTGTTTGTCAAGAAAAAACTCGTCTCAAATAAGTGTTCCTGTTTCCCAAAATATGAGGGGTAATCCCCCACACTCTAGCGGAATGTTGTTTGTTAGTTATGATATTTCTATGAAGATATTCGACGATTATTATAGTCATGCTAAATACTAAATTTATTATCTATCTCGTGAATAGTGGTCCAAATGATTTATAGAATAACGTATTGATACTTCTTAGCATGAGTAATTTATAGTGCCTTCGTGTCACCCCATCCGGTTTAGCATAATATCTGGTTAAATGAAGTCAATATTCTAGTGATAGATGTTCTCTCTTTAATTTAGTACCAAGAAAGTTGTTGCTATGAGAAAATAAAATGTGCAGTTTCGAAAATTATTTCCATGTTGAACTTTGATCATAGTTCTGTTAGAATTAATCTTTAAGAAAGATAGACAGTTTAAAGGGCTTTAATCAGAATTGTGAATTGGAACCCCTATTTTGTCACCTTCAAGCAAAAACGTTTTAAGTTGTTACAATGGCCAATTTCTCTTGTTTAATTCTAATTTTCTTTTCAGCCTTCTCTTGAAAAATCTGCAGTTAAAGGGGCGGGATAATTTTTGCGGGTATCTCTTTAGTTTAAAGAATGCTTGTCCAACTATTTAACGTTCCAAAATATAGTATTAACCTTATATCAAAACAATATGATTTATTGATTAATTGGAATTTCAATGTTTAAGTTTGGGTGATGAGTTTATTTGCTCAGCTTGAGAACAATTGGTGTTGCACAGAAAACATGTGACATGTTATATTTTGGTAATAAATGATTACGATTCTAAAATTGATTAACCTAAAGGATCAAATTCTTGAATTGATACCGGTTGAAATTAAAGTCATGAAATCGTAAATGACTCGGGTATGACATATAGAGCCATGCATTCCACAGCAGATTCTGTAAATGCCAATTGTTCTCAAGCAGTTTAATCTAAGATCCTGCGGACGAAAAATAGGTGGTGTGACGTCATCAATCACCACTCTAAACCCTGATAATGCCGTCATACTCTCAACCACCTATTTTTCCTGCGTACTAATCCTCACGGTGTGGTAGAGTTACTTATATTACTGAAAGTTTTTAAATGTTTAATGGTTTGTTTCATATATGAATGAATTTGTCAAATATAATTTACAAATATATCTATTGCCATCTATCATACGTCGCTTGCAAGGATAAGGTGGTTGAAATATACGTTATTATAGTGGTGTTTCCATCTTTTGAGGCGCGGCTTATATTAATATTACTCCGCGCTTGGGTACTTTCTGCGGCGCGGTTACAGCGCGCAAGTGTACTTTTTATGTTTAACATGGAAAAGCACACTTGCGCGCTATCAGTATCAAACAATGCAATAAGTGCCCACGCGCGGCGTAACACGCCTTACCAGACCCAGGCACCGCATTCATCTTGGTTCAGAATGGTTGATGACGTACTGGACCGCCTATTTTGCGTGTGCGGCCATTTTGGAGATTGTTTCTACGAGTGTAATATTTGTGAGAAGTTTTAACCTGTAAATCACCTAAAATCACTCCTCTTTTCAGAAATTTATTCGTAAATCAGAAATCATGAATCATATTCGTGGCTAAAAGTAAAGCCTGAGTTGTGGGATTTCAGAAGTTCACCATTTGCCGAAAACAAAATGTTGAGCATGCAAAAATCCTCTTCATTTTAGTCATCGAATTTTCAAAATGGACTATTTTCAGTTCTAACACGTGCGCGGCTTTTTCATGCGCGGCTCACTGCCTATCATTAAACAGCCAATGAGCATTTAGCACCGTTAAGTCAAGGGGGCCGGATTTTTTAAATCATTTTGGGGGTTTTGATAATTATAATTATTTATCCCCCAAAATTTACCAAAAGTGATCAAAAAATGTTACCTTGAGCCCGAAAAACCGAAGAATTTTGTGTTAAAAGGGGTTTTAAATTTTTTGTATATAATTTTAAGTCTGTTTGGGAATCTATAAATTGTTTCACTTTTCATTTTTGTGGGTTAAAAAGGAAAAACCCGAATTCCCCAAAAGTTCAAAAAGAAACCGTTTCCCCTTTCAAGAAATTTACAGTAATTGTTGGGAAAATCTTTTCTGCCTTTTTCTGAAAAAATCGTCTCGGGAAACCAAAATTTTTAAAAGTTTAAAAGGAAATGGGGAAAAAGAATTTCTGACCTGACTTTTTTTTGCATTCTGGGGAGTCGGGGTTTACTGTCAGTATATAGCACCCCGGGCGCGACCATTTAGGGGCGAAAGGTTAACTTTTCTGGGCCGGGTTCCCTTTGGGGCATCCCGATCCGGGAAAAAAAAGGGGGATTTTTAAATTTTGGGAAAAAGCCTATTTCCCTGAGTCCTAATAACCCCCATTTTTTCTGATAAATTAATGGGTCGGGGACACAGAAAAAACTTTTTTAAATAAGAGAACAGGGGGTTTTGGCAATTAAAATTAGGAGTTTTTAAGTTTGGGGGACTTTTAACCCTTTTTTCCCGACTTTTTGTTCAAGTTTTTAAACTGTCCATATTTTTTGAAACCAGAATGGGCAAGTATCATTACATGAAATAAGAAGAGGGACTCTTTTTTCTAATCATCTTTAATGAATTTTTTTGAAAAACAAACGTTAGAAATTTTATTTTTCCAAGGGCAATTTAAAAAAATTTTTTATTGGGGATGATACAAAACCCTGTCCCCGATTATCGTCACTACCTTTGGGCTTTACATTTTTTCAAGCTGCCCCTTGGGAATAAATAGGCCCCGAAGAAATAAAAGCGTTCGAAATTGACGTATTATCATGGCTTATGACGGTAGGTTGAGACGTAAATGGCCTATTGAAATCCTTTAAGGGAGGTGTTTTTAAAATTTCTTCGGAAAGGGAACAAAAAAGATTAAAAAGGGTTTTTTAAAGGGGAAAATCAAGATCTTTTGTTTTTGGCTTTTAATTTAATTAAAAAAAATTTGGAAATTCTCAGAATTAAACAAAATTAATTAAAATTTTTAAAAATGGCCTAGAAAAAATATAATATTTTTTTGCCCAAAATTCGGTTAATTTTTCACAGGGAAAGAAATGAAAATAGAAAAATTCTAAAACAACCCAAATTTTAAAGAGGGGGTTTTCCCCTTATTTTGTTAGGAAAAATTTAAAAGAGCTACAAATTTTCAAATTCAAAGTCCTTTTAAAAAAAAGGTAAGAAAATGAGTAAAATAAGGGGCCCCCTTTCAAAAAAGTCATATAAAAATAATGTTTTGGGCCCCCCATAAATCACAAAAAAAATTTAATTTTTAAAATTTAACCCATAAAAATGAAAATGTCCCCCCTTTCCATTGAAAAAATTTTCAAAATTTTTCCCTGAAAAAAACTTGAAAGGAAAAAAAAATTATTTTAGGGGAAACCTAAAATGAACGCCTTTTTCAAAGCCCAAAAAACC
>WFMF01000113.1:203352-462256 GCA_011033025.1 Beroe forskalii | reverse complement strand
CGATGACTCAGCAAAGCAAGGGCAGATCAGAAGGACGGAAATTAAAGACAGAAATTTCGGGTAAAAATTAAGGACTGTAGAAAATTAGAATGGCAGTAATTGAGATCGACCAGCGAGAGCAGATGAGAAGGACAGAACTTGAGAAGGGCAGGACTTGAGAAAGAAAGAAAATGAAAAGGACGGAAATGCAGAGCCAAGACAAATCAAAATTCAGGAAGACAGATTGATGCAAATTCAAAAAAACTATGTCAAATCAACAGGACAGAAATTAAGAAGAACATCAATTAAGAAGGACAGAAATTTAGAAGGACAGAAATTTAGAAGGGCAGAAATTTAGAAGGACAGAAATTTAGAAGGACAGAAATTGAGAAGGACAGAAATTAAGAACAAAGCACAAGGTACAGAGCGAGAGAGTCAGCTTTATACAACATGAGAAGTCGAGAGAGGCAGCATCATTATCATAATACACCGGTTAACTGGTAAATCACATCTAGTATACTCCATATGAGAGAGAGAGATGGTATACAGTATATATATTATATCGACCAACCAATACTCAGCGAATATATACACGGCACATGATCCATTGGATGTGTGACGTCATTATCATAGCTTAAAGTGGTGAGTTACTGACGTCCCACTGCCTAAATCTCGTGTGTGATGGAGGGAGATTATACGGAGAGAGAAGGTACGATCCTTTAGCTGGGTAAGTGGTTAGATCGCTACACAATACACATGTACATTTGTTGCAGGGGAGGACTGGGGGAAGACTGAGGAACGTCATCAATTCACCAACTGTATAAACCCTGATAATGACGACACACACCCTCTGGTTTCTGTGCTATGATGTGTCACGTATAATAGGCCATGTAAGTATTGCGTGTGGGGTGATAGGAGTCTAAATAGTAAATATTGACTATTTTCACATGTGCCGCAATATTTCGCTCTATACGAAACCCCTAGTTCCAATTCTTTGTTAAACAGCAAGGATATATCCACTGAGTTGGCCGGGACCAGGCACCAACTACTACGACAAAACTGTGGTTTCACCGAGGTTTCACCATAGGGGGAACCTTTCCCACAGAATGGAAGATAACAAGAGCAATCTCAGCTCTTGTGAGCGACACGAGGTGAAAGAAAAGGGTCTGCAGCAGCAGGAGCAAAAGAAAATTTTTTTGGAAATATACACTGGGAGCCAATAATTCCAGCCTCCCCGGGTCGATTAAGATTTGGGCCTGAAGAGTAAGCACGGAAACGGTGCAGGAGAAGCGCAACAAAAGGGTCAGCTGGAGAAAATACAAAGAGTAATGAAGGATACGTAACCCCTCAGTTTCAATTCCTTGTTTAACATGCTGTACAGCAAGGATATAATATCCACTGAGTTGGCCGGGCTGGGCACACATAACCGAGTGTTCTACACGACGTAAGGCAAGGGTCTGCAGCAGCAGCAGCAGCAGCAGGAGAAGGAAAACTACAAAGAGTAATGAAGAGGGCACACCGCATACAATAAAGGAAGAGGCTGCTACATTTCATTAACCTCCCTGCCACACCAGAGGGATTAGGCGGGGTAACGTCATCAACTCTACCACGTTAGGGTGTGATAATGACGTCATCTCAACCGCCTATTATTGTGCAAGAAATGTAGTAGCGCCATGGACACTTGGTAACTTGATATTTTGTGAGGTGTGAGTGTGTGGGAGCAAGCTTAAGTAAACAAGAGTACAGTATGTAGAGACTAGTGACAATGACCGAAGGATAAACAAGAGTAGAGACAATAGGAAGCACAATACAGAGCAGTTATTGTAAAAATGGTAATTTGTTTCAACTTTCGTCATTGGTTGGTTGGGCAATAAGAAATAAGAAATATGTATATTCGAAATTGAGTGTGTGCTGAAGTCTGCAATACGACCCATGGGTAATCTATTTTTTTTTTTTTTTTTATTTTAAGAATGTCAATGCGATCAGTAAAATATAAATTAACAATGTCAATGCTATCCCGATCCTCCGTGTGGGCACTGGGCCGTGGGGATCAGGAAGTTACAGTCTTATCATAATAAAACCTAACATAGGGGGGGGTCCACCGGCCAACGGCCATCGGCCAATTGGCCGAAATTGGAAATTTTTTAGACGGTTGGCCGGTTGGCCGTTTTTCTATTTTTGATATTTACCGCTCTTCAGGGGGGTACAATCAAAAAACTCTCAGAGAGAAAGTTGCTTGTTATAGTTCAAAGAACACACCTGAGTACATTTGAAGACACTTATTAACCCCCCATTTCTAGGGGGACGGCGACAAAAACGTCAATTTCGGTTGAAGTGCGCACGAAAAATGTCCAGAAAGTGTCACAAAGCGTCCAAAAACGCGACAAAAAGCGTCAAAAAGTGTCAAAACGCGACAAAAAGCGTCCAAAAATGCGACAAAAAGTGTCAAAACGCGACAAAAAGCGTCCAAAAATGCGCCAAATCGTGTCAAAAAATGCTAAAAACGCGCCAAAAAGCGTCAAAAAAGCGTCAAAAACGCGCCAAAAAGTGTCAAATACACCACAAAGAGAGTCAAAAATGCGACTAAAGCTGCGAAAAAAGTGCTGAAATGTTGTCTTAGAGTGTAGAAAAGCGTTTTGTGTGTAAGTCAGTGTACGTTATTCTACACATCGGGTTTTAGATGCAACAAAGAAGATGTTTTGGAGAGAAATTCGGGAGAGAAATTCGAGATAGAATAAATTTGGGCAGGATAAAAACATGAACTTCTACTTATTGGTTTTTGTATCAAAATGATTTGCACTTGTATTAGAGCCTATAGCCATAGCAAAAACCGTAATAGTGAACCGTACCATTTCATTATTCATTGTACCATTTCATTATTCGCATGCGTTTGATTTTTATCGCTCTCTTATCAGCTGCTTGTTAATCACCTTGCATAGTATTGAGCCTGTGTGTGTGTGTTGCTATACACAGTAATACACATAAAATGGATACCGAGGACTTGTTGAGCAAATCGAGTTCTTGGCTCGGGAAGGCGATGAAGGAGCTAAATTGCAGCACTGCCAACAATGTTACAGCACCGTGCTGCCTAAGACTGAACAAGGAGGAACTGGTTGTGTTATTCAGCGAGGCTTTTCATTTTTTGCGGTTCCAGAATGATCGACTGAGACAGACGAGGTCCGAGCTATGCACCACCCAAGCGGAGCTGGTCAAATCACAGAAGCATGTCATTGTGCAGCAACACGAGTTAATCGTCAGCAAGGACAAACTGTTGGAGTCAGTTCAGAGTGTGGTGACTAATACTGTATCTGAGATCGTTCAGGCTGAAATAAAGACTTACAGTGAAGTTGCGAGAACCACGAATGAATCAGTCCAGACCAGTAAAGACACACTGCTAGCATCAGTGCAGAATGTTCTGACAGAAACTGTTCAGTCTGGAATTAAGTCGTACAGCGAAGCTGTTAGGAGCTCAGATGACGCGAATCAGATAAGTCAGGACACTCTGAAGTATGTTGTGAAGGCTGCTGTTCAGGAGGAAGACCGGGGAAAGAACGTGATGATGTTCGGGGTTCCTGAAGGGGAGAGTGAGGACTTGTCACTGAAGGTGCAGGAGGTGTTCAGTGAGCTCGGTGTAAAGCCCTCTGCAGATGTGTGCCGGGTGGGAAAGACTGGTAACGGAGCCCGTCCCAGACCTGTTAAGGTGACATTTTCCTGTGCCACCACAGCACGACATGTTCTGGTTCAGGCCAGGAAGCTCCGTGACTCTGCTAGGTTCCAGAATGTGTTCATCAGGGCTGATAGGACTTTGGAAGAACGTGCGGCACACAAGCTCCTTATTGAGGAGGTGAAAAGGAAGAGGGAGGAGGAGCCGGGAAAGAAACACTACATCAAAGGTGGCACAGTAGTAACCGAGGAGAAGTTGGCGGATACTGATACGTGATCGGTTTAAGTTGTGGCACATGCTCTTAATGATTTTATGTCTGAGCATGGGCGGATTTGTTGTTCTTTCTTCGATAACTCGCTGCTATGCTATTTGAGGATTCAATGTGAATTTTGATTAAATTTCTCACAAAACTTGATTGTTTTCGCAAATTTTTTCATTGTTCATTGATTGAACTGGGGAAGAATTTAGAACACTTATTCGTGGCAAATGACTTCGTTTTAAATCTGATTTATTAAAGTTTTTATCGATGCTATTTTTGATATTGATTTTATGACATTATAATTTTTACATCTCGGCACATTGCCAGCCCCACCGTGGGTTTCACAACAAAACAAAAAACAAATGGTTTAGCGATGATTTTCAGACAGTTTTACGTTAGAAACAGTCATTCATCTTAATTTCATCATAGAATGAATAGCTGATTGAAACTTGTATCTTTTGAAAACCCAATACGTAAACGCTTTGCGTCACAGCAAAAAATGATTTCTGTGCATTATCGTGGAACGATCATAACTCAAGTTGTGGTGGTCAAATCTTAATGATTTTAAAACACCAATTGAGGGAATGAATGTCACTGTATAACGAATATCCTCGCAAAATCATTTTCAAATTGGATACCTAAAAAGCGGCCGATTTATGGATTTTTAAATCGACACCTTTGCAAAATTTCATGAATATAAAAAAGAAGAAGGATTTCAAAAATTCGTATCCGGTGCAATTAAAGAGTTACTCATTTTTAAAGCATTTTTAAGGTGTTAAGGAAAAGGAGTGACGTCAAGGATAAGGAGTGGTATCAAGGATTGTGGAGCGGTGTCAAGGATTGTGGAGCGGTGTCAAGGATAAAGAGTGATTTCAGAGATTTTGGAGTGGTGTCAAGGATTGTGGAGTGGTGCCAAGGATAAGGAGTGATGTCAAGGATAAAGAGTGGTGTCAAGGATTGTAGAGTGATGTCAAGGATTGTGGAGTGATACCCAGGATTGTTTCGAGTGGAGTCAAGGATAAGGAGTGATGTCAAGGAAAAGAGTGATGTCAAGGAGGTTGGGTGGTGTCAAGGATTGTAGAGTGATGTCAAGGATTGTGGAGTGGTGTCAAGGATAAAGAGTGATGTCAAGGATAAGGAGTGATGTCAAGGATAAAGAGTGACGTCAAGGATTGTGGATTGGTGTCAAGGATGAAAAGTGATGTCAAGGATAAGGAGTGATGTCAAGGATAAAGAGTGATGTCAAGGATTTGGAGTAATGTGAAGGATTGTACTAGAGTGATGGCAAGGACTGTGGAGTGGTGTCAAGGATAATGAGTGGTGTAAAGGATTGCAAAGATATGTCAAGGATTGTGGAGTGATGCCAAGGATTGTGGAGTGGTGTCAAGGATTGTGGAGTGGTGTCAAGGATGATGTCAACAATAAGGTGTCCTTATCCTTGACTCAAGGATAAGGAGTGATGTTAAGGGTAAGAAGTGGTGTCTTGGATTGTGGAGTGGTGCCAAGGATAAGGAGTGATCTCAAGGAGTTTGGAGTGGTGTCAAGGATTGTAGAGTGACGTCAAAGATTGTGGATTGGTGTCAAGGATGAAGAGTAATGTCAAGGATAAGGAGTGATGTCAAGGATAAGGAGTGATGTCAAGGATTGTAGAGTGATGTCAAGGACTGTGGAGTGGTGTCAAGAATAAGGAGTGGTGTCAACGATAATGAGTGGTGTCAAGGAGTTTGGAGTGCTGTCAAGGATTGTAGAATGATGTCAAGGATTGTAGATTGGTGTCAAGGATAAAGAGTGATGTCAAGGGTAAGGAGTGATGTCAAGGATAAAGAGTGATGTCAAGGATTTGGAGTAATGTGAAGGATTGTACTAGAGTGATGGCAAGGACTGTGAAGTGATGTCAAGGATAAGGAGTGATGTCAAGGATAAGGAGTGGTGTCAAGGATAATGAGTGGTGTAAAGGATTGCAGAGTGATGTAAAGGATTGTGGAGTGGTGTCAAGGATTGTGGAGTGGTGTCAAGGATAAAGAATGATGTCAACAATAAGGTGTGATGTCAAGGATGACGAGTGATTTAAAGGATATTGGAGTGGTGTCAAGTATAAGGATTGGTGACAAGGATTCTGGAGTGGTGTCTAGGATAAAAGGATAAAGAGTCAAGGATAAGGAGTGATGTCAAGGATAAAGAGTGACCTCAAGGATTATGGAGTGGTGTCAAGGATGAAGAGTGATGTCAAGGAGGTTGGAGTGGTGCTAAGGATTGTAGAGTGATGTCAAGGATTGTGGATTGGTGTCAAGGATGAAAAGTGATGTCAACAATAAGGTGTGATGTCAAGGATGATTTGAGGAGTGGTGTCAAGGATAAAGGATAAAAGATGTCAAGGATAAGGAGTGATGTCAAGGATAAAGAGTGATGTCAAGGATTTGGAGTGGTGTCAAGGATTCTGGAGTGGTGTCAAGGATAAAAGGATAAAGAGTCAAGGATAAGGTGTGATGTCAAGGATGACGAGTGATTTCAAGGATTTTGGAGTGGTGTCAAGGATTTTAGAGTGGTGTCAAGTATAAGGAGTGGTGACAAGGATTCTGGAGTGGTGTCAAGGATAAAGAGTCAAGGATAAGGAGTGATGTCAAGGATGAAGAGTAATGTCAAGGATAAGGAGTGATCATGTCAAGGATAAGAAGTGGTGTCAAGGATAAAGAGTGATGTCAAGGAGTTTGGAGTGGTGTCAAGGATTGTAGAGTGACGTCAAGGATTGTGGATTGGTGTCAAGGATGAAGAGTAATGTCAAGGATAAGGAGTGATGTCAAGGATAAAGAGTGATTTCAAGGATTTCGAGAGATGTCAAGGATTGTAGAGTGATGTCACGGACTCTGGAGTGGTGTCAAGAATAAGGAGTGGTGTCAAGGATAATGAGTGGTGTAAAGGATTGTAGAATGATGTCAAGGATTGTGGAGTGATGTCAAGGATAAAGAGTGGTGTCAAGGAGGTTGGAGTGGTGTTAAGGATTGTAGAGTGACCTCAAGGATTATGGAGTGGTGTCAAGGATGAAGAGTGATGTCAAGGAGGTTGGAGTGGTGCTAAGGATTGTAGAGTGATGTCAAGGATTGTGGATTGGTGTCAAGGATGAAAAGTGATGTCAAGGATAAGGAGTGATGTCAAGGATAAAGAGTGATGTCAAGGATTTGGAGTAATGTGAAGGATTGTACTAGAGTGATGGCAAGGACTGTGAAGTGGTGTCAAGGATAAGGAGTGGTGTCAAGGATAATGAGTGGTGTAAAGGATTGCAGAGTGATGTCAAGGATTGTGGAGTGATGCCAAGGATTGTGGAGTGGTGTCAAGGATTGTGGAGTGGTGTCAAGGATAAAGAATGATGCCAACAATAAGGTGTGATGTCAAGGATAACGAGTGATTTCAAGGATTTTGGAGTGGTGTCAAGGATTGTGGAGTGGTGTCAAGGATAAGGAGTGGTGACAAGGATTGTGGAGTGGTGTCAAGGATAAAGAGTCAAGGATAAGGAGTGATGTCAAGGATAAAGAGTGATGTCAAGGAGGTTGGAGTGTTGTCAAGGATTGTAGAGTGATGTCAAGGATTGTGGAGTGGTGTCAAGGATGAAGAGTGATGTCAAGGATAAGGAGTGATGTCAAGGATTGTGGAGTGGTGTCAAGGATAAAGAGTGATGTCAAGGATAAGGATTGATGTCAAGGATAAAGAGTCATGTCAAGAATTATAGAGTGGTGTCAATAAGGCAACGTCACTCAACCTGCTTACTGTGACCTACACTCTTGTTGCAAAGGCACTTAGGTTTTATGTAGTAAATAGGAGGGGAATAGGACCTAAGTATAACTTTTGGCTGATAACATGAACTTAAACACAGAAGGTCCGAATTATCATTGATCAAGGATTTGTCCTAGGATCATGGAAGTGTCCCTAGATACCTGGATCAAGGAGTTTGTCTCAAAACTAAGGAGTTTGTCCCAGAATAAGGGAGTGTCTCAGGATCGAGAAAAATGTCCCAGGATCAAGGAATTTATCCAATGATCAAGGAGAGTGTCGGGGGAGTTTCACTGTCCCAATTGTCCCTGTCCCAATTTACTTTTTTCTGAGTTTGGGACTGGTTTTTGGGACAATTGGGACTACTGGGACATTTGTGACAATTGGGACAGATAAAAAATTGAAAAAATCAGTCATTTATCATTTTTTACACTGATCCAAGTTTTTCTATCATTTAAATGAAAGTTATATTCACACTACAGTAGAAAGTACATATTTTGGTTGCCTGCCTCTCAAAAACACAATCATTTTAAGATTTTAGCCCCAGTTGTCTCTGTCAATTTTGGTCCAATTGTCCCAAATGTCCCATTTGTCTTGAGTCCATTACTTTTTTGAGTCCCATTTGTTCAATTTTCTCTGTCCCATTTGTCCCAATTGTCCCGAATGTCCCAATTGTCCCAGTCTGCATTCACGTTTTTGAGTCCTATTTGTTCCATTTTCTATGTCCCATTTGTCCCAAATGTCCCATTTGTCCCTGTCCCAATCCACTTTTTCTTGATTTTGGGACAATTGGGACAGTGACACCCCCCAGTGTCCCAAGATGAAGGGGTTTGTCCTAGGATCAAGGAGAAGGCCCCAGGGTCTAGGAATTTGTCCCAGCATCAAGAAGGGTGTACCTTGACCAAGGAAAGGGTCGCAGGATTCAGCAGATCAGGAGTTTGTCCCAGGATGAAGGAGAGTGTCGCATGAGTCAGGAGAGTGTCCCAAGAATATCGAGGGAGCTGTCCCAGGATCAAGGAGAGTGCCCAAGATCAAGGGGTATGCTCCAGGATCAAGGAGTTTGTCCCAGGACCAAGGGGTTTGTTCCACGATCAAGGAGAGTGTTGCAGGATTCAGGAGAGTGCCCCAAGATCAAGAGGTTTGTCCCAAGTTGAAGGAGAGTGCCCCAAGATAAAGGTGTTAACCCCAGAATTAAGGAGTTTGTCCCAAAATCAAGGAGTTTGTCCAAGAATCAAGCTGAGTGCCTCCGGATCAAGGAAAATTTGCCACAATGAAGGAGAGTGCCCCAGGATCAAGGAGATCGTACCAGGATCAAGGAGTTTGTCCCAGCTTCCCAGTATCAATGGGTGTGCCCCAGGATCAAGGGGTGCGCCCCAGGATCAAGGGATAAGTCCTAGGATCAAAGTGTGTCCTTGGATGAAAAACTAAAGAAGTTTATTGTGGGATCAAGGGGTTTGTCCATTTTCGTAAAAAAAGTTCAAAAATTTAAAAACCCTTTGCTGTAGCCCAAAAACAATAATGAATAAAACATAAGGCCCGCCCTATTTTTCCGATTCTTGGGCTAGGTTTTGTTTTCTTTGTTTGTTTGGGCATCATCCCCACCCATCAAAATAGCCGTTGACTTTTTGAGCATGAAACAATGCGCACAGGCTTTATGTAAGTAGCCGTTTTCTAATGTAATAATCAATATATTCCTCATCTCCTGTCTTATCAGTCCTGTCACTTAAATGATCCCCTTCACTCCATGCATGTTAATTACCTGTGATTTGATTTGTGGGTCAGTGGTTTAGTGGTGTAGTGGTATCGATTTGGGCACAGGATCTAAAGATCATGAGTTAAAATCCCGGCCAGCACCACTGAGCTAAGGGTGAGAGATTTATTTTGAGCCTATGCAGCCCTACGGTTCACTCAGCCGAGCGTACAGGAGTACAGGAAACTGTGTGGGAGGGGTAAAATTAAATAAGGAGCTACCCATTGCAGCGAAGTCTTGGGCAAATAAAGTATGGATTACACTTCCTTGACCGTCACTGGCTTGTTTCCTTTGATTCCTGTCATTGGCTGTACAGCTGTTGGAATAGAAGTAAAACCTTTAAAAAGTGATGGCCTGGCTCATGCAAACATCAATTAGCTAATTAGGCTTTTTATTAATTTATTAGCTCTATTGGATAATGAAGGATTTAAAATTGAATCAACCTCGCAGACAAAAGCCATTTAAAAGGGTCAAAAAGCGTCAAAAAGCGTCAAAACGCGACAAAAAGTGCCAAAAGCGCCAGAAATGAGTTCAAAAATGCGTAAAATCGCGACAAATGGCGCCCAAAAGTGTCAAAATATGCGATAAAATGTGCCAAAAAGTGGCAAAATGTGCCAAAAAAGCGTCAAAATGCGCCAAAAAAAACGTCAAAATGCGCCAAAAAACGTCAAAATGCGACAAAAAGGGTCAAAACGCGACAAAACACGTCAAAAGAGTACCCAAAATTGCGTCAAAACGCGACAAAGTGCATCAAAAACTGTCCAAAAATGCGACGAATTGTGCCAGACTATGTCAGAATGGTGTCAAATACAAAAAGTGTCGAAACGCGACAAAAAGTGACAAAAAGCGCCTAGAATGTGCCAAAACATGCAAGAAAAATGACAAACTGAAAATGTCGCCGTCCCCCTAGAAATGGGTAACGATGGCTTCCCAGAATTCTGTCAATCCCAAGGCCCTGCAACCAGTAAAATCCACTCCTGCTCCCACTTCCGGGCCTTTCCACCACTAATATCACCTTTCCACGACTAATATTTACTAATACAACAGCAGTGCTTCCCTCCTGCCTCCATTATTCCACTGCCCTTCTTTCCAGTAAAGTCCTCTTTGCCCCTATTTAGCCCTGAAAGTGCCCCTATCCATCTAGTCTCCCTGCCTCACACTATAGCACCATGCATTCCTTAGCCTTGTCTCGCCCTAGTACCTTGGCCTCCTTTTCAATTCCTCATGATCAGCAACTGCTCCGAAACTTCCTTCTGAGTCCTCTACCCAGTCTCCTCATCAGTCTTTTCATCCTGTTCTGCAGCCCCTTCCCAATAGATTCTAGTCCATCCCCCAACTGGCACCCTACTGAACCCCTGCTGACCCCTAATGACCCCCTGGTGAACCCCTACTGACCCCTGCTGACCCCCTGCTGACCCCCTGGTGACCCCGTGGTGAACCCCTGCTGCCCCCCATTGAGCGCCTGTCCCTGCCCTATTGAGCCCTGAAAGTTCCCCAGCCCATCTAGTCTATCTGCCTCACACTATAGCACCATGCATCCCTTATCCTTGTCTCGCCTTAGTACCTTGGCCCCCTTCTCAAATTCCTCAAGATCAGCCACTGCTCCTCAACTTCCTTCTGAGTCTTCTACCCAGTCTCTTCCTCAGTCTTTTCCTCCTGTTCTGCAGCCCCTTCCCAATGGATTCCTAATTCATCCCCCTACTGAACCCTGCTGCCCCCCTAATAACCCCCTGCTGGCCCTCTACTGACCCCTGCTGACCTCTGGAAAAACCCTACTGACCCCTGCTGACTCCCTGGTGAATTCCTACTGACGCCCTGCTGACTCCTGCTGACTCCTGCTAGCCCCTGGTGAATCCCTGCTGACCCCTACTGACTCCCTGTTGAACTCCTACTGACCCCCCTGCTGACTCCTAATGACCCCCTGGTGACCCCACTAACCCCTACTGACCCCTTGGCGACCCCCACTCACCCTCCAGTGACCCCCACTATCCCCCTAGCTCCTTAGTGACTCCCTATTGAACCCCTGCTGTCTTGCTGACCCCCTGGTGACCCCTACGACACCCTGCTGCCCCCACTGAGCCCCTGCCCTGCTGACCTCTGGTGCTGACCTCTGGTGAACAGGGCAGATCTGATAATTGTTTCGACACTTATCATGAGTGATTTTGAACATGAAAAACACCAGGGGGTTGGCGGGTGTTCGGTGGGGCAGCAGGGGGTCATTGGTATAGTCTTCCCCACCTCCCTAGGTCATATACACGCAGGGAGTCAGTCAATAGAATTGAGTGTTTCTAACATGAGCAGGAAATAGTTCCAGGCATGGCACGGCATCAGGGATAAAACAATATGACTATATTGGAATGGATTTATAAGACTATCATGCTAAAAGAGTAGGGATGGTCATTGGTCACCACCTGAACTGCACATTGTCCATTAACAACTTCAAAATTCTCTCTTTCTTTGATTTTTGTAACATTCAAAACAGCATTATATAAATGTATGGAGCTTGAGCCATCTTTAACCACAAGGGAAAATTTTGACTGTTTCAACGACCTCAATTGACACATTTGACACCCCCCACCAATCAAATTAGCAGGAAAATGTCGGTTATAGAAATTGTAACAACTTTTTCTCTCACAACTTTCAACTAAGATGCTTCTGGCCGAAACCAGAGATAAAAAACGAAAAAAACGGCCAAACGGCCAACGGCCAATTGGCCGAAACAGCAAATTTTCTAGTCGGTTGGCCGTTGGCCGGTGGACCCCCCCCAACATAGTCACAGTTTCCTCTGACCTCTAGCTACACTTCTTTAAACGCAGATCAATAGATCGTTCAAAGTTATCAAAGGTTTGCTGAAGCTCAACAAATAGGGACAGGTCCTCTGATGTAGGCACGTACTCCAGGCTTACGTCACTTTGAGAGTGGTCAAGCTGTTCATGAGCCTTGTGACGTGGTGAATGTTCCCTGCTGCAAACTTGTCCATCTTTCAAATAGTGAAACATGTGAGGCTCTGTGTTGATCTTGTCCTTCAATGCCAATACCAGCTTCCTCCTCTCCTCGCGCTCAGCTGGTGTTCTGTCTGGACTGATGAAAACTTTCTTGAACCTCTCCGATGTCTTCAGATTACCTTTACTGCACAGCACTGTGTTGGCAGATACCCGGTCACTGAAACAGACTCGCACTGGCCTGGCGACGTCTGATCTCCTCTTTCCTATCCTGTGGCACGAATAACTCTTCCTATCGATACTCCGTGGTGAAACAGTTTCATTGAGCAGAGTACCAACGTTATATCCAACATGTTCATCTCTATCTTCTTCTGGGAGTCCAAAAACTACCACACATCTGTCCCTTTCTTCTTCTTTTGCCGCTGAATAAACTGAATCCTTCTGTTTCTGCTGTGTGCTGCTGCTGTTAGTTGGCAGCCCTTTCTTCACGACATCGCTGTAGCTTTTCAAGTTTGCTCTACCTGCTATCACATTATAAACATTCTCCTCTCTTCTTTCTTCTTGTGTCTGCATCACATTGAAGAGCGTCTGATCACATTGAAGAGCGTTTATTGTGCATGCGGCTGATTTCAGTAACTTGTTACTCCTGTTAATCACCCTGATAAGCTCACTGACAACGCGGACAATTGCGCCCTTATTTGCATGCTTCAGCAAACTTCTGTCCAACTCAGACATAGAATCACAACCTCCAAGTTCCATAACAGACTTCACAACAGAGTCCATGTCATCTTCTACTCTGTACAGGTCGCTAAGGTTGAATTCCGGTTTGCTTGTATTACTCATGTATGCAGCTCGTGTATTATATGTAGCACATACAGTAATGAGTAAACTTATCACAAAAGATGCTGATAAGCGAGCTGCACTTTCAACGCAAACGAAAATATGATAAAACTGAACTGTGAAAATATGATAAAACTGAACTGGAAAATATGATAAAACTGAACTGAAAATATGATAAAACTGAACTGAAAATATGATAAAACTGAACTGAAAATATGATAAAACTGAACTGACATGATAAAACTGAACTCTGATAAAACTGAACTTACCACGTCATCAACTTACCACGTTAGGGTGTGATAATGACGTCATCTCAACCGCCTATTATTGTGCAAGAAATGTAGTAGCGCCATGGACACTTGGTAACTTGATATTTTGTGAGGTGTGAGTGTGTGGGAGCAAGCTTAAGTAAACAAGAGTACAGTATGTAGAGACTAGTGACAATGACCGAAGGATAAACAAGAGTAGAGACAATAGGAAGCACAATACAGAGCAGTTATTGTAAAAATGGTAATTTGTTTCAACTTTCGTCATTGGTTGGTTGGGCAATAAGAAATAAGAAAAACGTATAACAAGTAAAAGGCTATTGATTGAGGTTCACAAACTTTAGATTGTGCATTGGCGACTTAAACATGTTTTATGAGCTCAACTATCATCTTCCCTCAATTTTCCTATATAGTGTAAAGATTAAAATAAAATAACTACTGAATAATTTAATATTTACGTAACTAATTAAGTAAAAGTATATTTCTTACATACAGATTAATGAAAAATGATAAATTCTAAAATTCAAGTCAAAAAACTACGACAAACTCACGTAAATTAAAGGGACAAAACAGAAAACGAATATTGTTCTATGGTAAAGCAGTAATACACGCAGTATCCAGATGTACGCACGTACATGCTAATTAGGTATTGGGTGTATCACTACTGCTACTTTCCTTGAACAAACATTCCAATTCTCTTAAGTCACTGAATTTACCAGTAAAATTGTACTTCTGTGCGAGATGACGGTATTTTCTCCAAAGTATATTACGATTAAATCCTAACTTAATAAACACACCAAGCATTATGTTAATTCTAATTTTAAAATTATCAAGATTATTGCAAATTCTAAAAAATCTAATTAACTGTGACCCAAATACACCAATCAATGTATCTACGGACATATTACTACATTTTGACATGTATTGAACAATATTAAATGGGAAATCATCCCTCTTGTCATAAACGCCTACAATAAACTTCTGATTGACAATATTAATATTTAAATCAAGAACGTGGGCACTACTATCGTCTATATTCTCCTTATTTAATACTAAACTTTCTGGGTAAATATTTTTAACATGTTCTGCAAAAACTCCATCAGAATTAATAGATGTTATGTCATCTATCAACCTAAACGTATTATTCAGGCGTCTAGCACTAAAATAGTCAATTTTATAAAGTTTATCTAAATACCTATACTCATAATAAAATAATGTAAGATTAGCTATGAAAGGACCAGGGTCTATCCCCATAGGCACACCTACGATTTGTCTAAATATTTTGTTACCTAAACTGAAGAAAGAATTATCAAGAATAAAATCAATAGCTTCAATCAAAGAATCTGCATTAAATTTAAAAGTACCTTCTCTTGGGTTCTTAACCCAAGCAAAACCTTTATCATAAACAGAAATATAATTACATTTACTATGCCTAAATGCTAACTTAATCACATCTCTAAGTGCTACTTTGATTTCATCGTGTTTCAAATTAGTATAAAGAGTAGAAAAGTCATAAGTCTGTATATTACGTGCTCTTTCAGTATTACAATAATTTTCAAAACACTCTATAATAGGTTGGTTGTTATCTATAATCCAATTTCTTTTAATGCCAGTAACTTTAAATAACATACGAGAGTAACTACAAATTTTAAAATAAACTGCTTTTAAACCTAATGTAAGACGTTTAGCTAACGGCTTAATAGTACAGCTAGCATACGATACTACAAACCTCTGAGATAATCTAGGCTTATGAAATTTAGGGTATAACACAATATGTGGCAATTTATCAATTAACTTATCTATATTACTACTATTAAGATTAAACTTATCATTCATAAAAGTCTTTTGTTTCAAACAAATATCTGAAATATCAGAGTCAGAAATATGAGTATAAGAAACTGAGTTATTCATACATTCATTCAAAATAGTCTTCAAATAATACTTCTTACAAATAATAGCAACGTTCTTAGACGCTTTGTCTACTGGACAAACGATAAAATGTTCATGCAAATAATCTAGTTCAGTTTTCACTGTAGGATTACTAAATACTGAAACCACTTTTCGAGTTCGTTTGTATCGTCTCTTTAACTCACAAACAACGCTCTCAAGTGACTCCTGAAATTTAGTTTTCCACTCAGAGAAACAGGCCAATGGTAATTTCTCCTTCTCGCTCCAATCTTGAATAAACTTGTCTAAATTATCTAAAATAGTACTTTTAGCGAGATCAAAATCTAAAGAAACTGGTTCTCTATAACTGGGTCCTTTAGTTAATATATTCTTAAGTAGTTCGCACTTGACTATGTTCATGTCACCAGTAACTACGTGGTCACAGTCGGCATGGACAAACTCAGAGTGCTGGCTACATTTACAACTATAATCATTAATAGAATTAAAATTACTTACAGAATCATTATAATTAAATATTTTACTGGAAATATTATTAGTATTGCTAAAAACAACTGACGGTTTCATGATATTAAACTGTGTAGCGTAACATTTAAGTGTTCTAAAAATTCTTGGTAAATTAATCATATCAATACATTTATTAACAAATTTAATACTAAATGAAATCTTATTTTTTACTCTTAAATTTATTAGAAGAAATACAGTTGAAAGGTTTAATTTTATACATTAAAAGATCAGAAATAATAAAATGAATTTGCCTACGTAGAATATCGTTACGTGAACTATAATTAACAAAAACTTTATCTAAATAAGACTTACGTACTAATTTAAGAGTGCTCCTATTAAGTGGGAAGAGAATTTTCTTTACATTACTAATATATGAAGTATGAAAAGGTGAATCTACTAATTGAATAAGTTTATCTACAATGTCATCAATATTATCAGACTTGCTGTTACCCTTACCCCAAGATCTCCTCCGTGTTCCCCTATATGAAATGAATTTTGCGAACTCCGAGTTATAAATCCCTTTGTTCTCCAAAGTATCAATCCTATCATTACACCCAAAAGGATATTGCGTGTGTAATTTTCTTATCCAATTGTCCTCTAAACCCTTCCTTAATGCTGTTACAGTTGGGTCAATGTCAGTCAATCCAGATTTCTGTAGTTTCCCATCAACTAAACGGCCGGAACCAGGTAGTTTTTGAATGACAAAAATCCTGAACTTAGTGCAGTACCCATCTGAACAAGCATAGTGTTGCCTAAGTCTGAAATTACCTTTAGCCTTAGTCCCTGGGTTGGCAGTTGACCTGTGCTCACTCATTCGCGTACTCAGCTCTCGGGCAGTCTCACCAACATACTGACTCTGGCATGTGGAGCACTGTAGGAGGTAGATGAGGTTGACCGTTGAACATGAGATGACTGGTTCCTCGCCATCCGCAAACTCGTAAACACCGTCGAACTTGCCACCGTTAGCAGAGGAAACAAAGGTAGTCTCTGGGTTGAGGGAGCAGCAAGTCGTACATGAGCGAGAGCATTGACGAAAGTTAACCATCATAAACAGTAAAAATACACCAAGCATTCTCCATTATCCATGAACAACAATAAACAGTCTCTCGAGTGTCACAATTGCCAGAGAAGTTCTCTTAAGCAACTGTTCAACTCGGCTTGTATAACAAGTAAAAGGCTATTGATTGAGGTTCACAAACTTTAGATTGTGCATTGGCGACTTAAACATGTTTTATGAGCTCAACTATCATCTTCCCTCAATTTTCCTATATAGTGTAAAGATTAAAATAAAGTAACTACTGAATAATTTAATAATTTAATACGTAACTAATTAAGTAAAAGTATAATGCTTACATAACAGAATAATGAAAAATGATAAATCCAAAAAATAAATAAATTCAAAAACTACGACAATCTCACGTTAAAGGGACAAAACAGAAAACGAATATTGTTCTATGGTAAAGCAGTAATACACGCAGTATCCCGATGTACGCACGTACATGCTAATTAGGTATTGGGTGTATCACTACTGTTACTTTCCTTGAACAAACATTCCAATTCCCTTAAGTCACTGAATTTACCAGTAAAATTGTACTTCTGTGCGAGATGACGGTATTTTCTCCAAAGAATATTCCGATTAAATCCTAACTTAATAAACACACCAAGCATTATGTTAATTCTACTTTTAAAATTATCAAGATTATTGCAAATTCTAAAAATCTAATTAACTGTGACCCAAATACACCAATCAATGTATCTGCGGACAAATTACTACATTTTGACATGTATTGAACAATATTAAATGGGAAATCATCTCTCTTGTCATAAACGCCTACAATAAATTTCTGATTGACAATATTAATATTTAAATCAAGAACGTGGGCACTACTATCGTCTATATTCTCCTTATTTAATACTAAACTTTCTGGGTAAATATTTTTAACATGTTCTGCAAAAATACCATCAGAATTAATAGATGTTATGTCATCTATCAACCTAAAAGTATTATTCAGGCGTCTAGCACTGAAATAGTCAATTTTATAAAGTTTATCTAAATACCTATACTCATAATAAAATAATGTAAGATTAGCTATGAAAGGACCAGGGTCTATCCCCATAGGTACACCTACAATCTGTCTAAATATTTTGTTACCTAAACTGAAGAAAGAATTATCAAGAATAAAATCAATAGCTTCAATCAAAGAATCTGCATTGAATTTAAACGTACCTTCTCTTGGGTTCTTAACCCAAGCAAAACCTTATCATAAACAGAAATATAATTACATTTACTATGCCTAAATGCTAACTTAATCACATCTCTAAGTGCTACTTTTATTTCATCGTGTTTCAAATTAGTATAAAGAGTAGAAAAGTCATAAGTCTGTATATTACGTGCTCTTTCAGTATTACAATAATTTTCAAAACACTCAATAATAGGTTGGTTATTATCTATAATCCAATTTCTTTTAATACCAGTAACTTTAAATAACATACGAGAGTAACTACAAATTTTAAGATAAACTGCTTTTAAACCTAATGTAAGACGTTTAGCTAACGGCTTGATAGTACAGCTAGCATACGATACTACAAACCTCTGAGATAATCTAGGCTTATGAAATTTAGGGTATAACACAATATGTGGCAATTTATCAATTAAATTATCAATATTACTACTATTAAGATTAAACTTATCATTCATAAAAGTCTTTTGTTTCAGACTAATATCTGAAATATCAGAGTCAGAAATATGAGTATAAGAAATGAGTATATTCGAAATTGAGTGTGTGCTGAAGTCTGCAATACGACCCATGGGTAATCTAATTTTCTTGATTATTGAACATTTTTGATTAATTAGTGGCAGTAAATCTTCTTGTAATTTGATAGTACAAGTATAGAGAACTAAGAGTCCAAAATCCGAATTTTAAATTAAAATGCGAATATTAATCAATTATTTGTGATTTGATCTTTTAACGCAACTTATTCCTTATCGCTTATTCATTATTGCTATCTGCAAACCACACTGCAAAAGAGCAGCAAGAGTTTTTCACTCCTTATCTGTCGTGAGTCCACACCCTGTCACGGGCCGTGAAGAGCCGTGGCGGGCAGCGGGCATCTTCAGAGGGGTGGGAATAAAAGGGGCTTATTGGTTCGTTTGTCCATCTGTTCCTTGAATCTTTATCAGTAACAAACATACGGTACACAAGCGGCCCACACGTCGAAACAATGATAATATATTCATTTATAAATTCTGCTTTTCTGTAAAAAACAAATTCCAAATTCAGGATTTTTGCAACATAATACAAGTAAAATCTGGTTGCAGATTATGCATTTCATACCTACACCATTCAGGCACGGTATCAATTTACAGGGCTGTTTTTAATCTACAAACCACATGACAGAAGTGGACATATGAAGTATTCATGTAATATTGAAACTAGTCAGCGCATATTTCGTGCGATTTCACCGAGTCAACCGGCTTTGTTTTTGTTTTTATTTTCTGTCGCACACGGAAAAGTCACGAGATTTTGAATACGACATGTCGAAATTAACAGTGTTTTCTACTGAGTTCACTCTGATCAAATTGAGTAAAGTAGTTATTTGACTTTGCAAATAATGTTTCGAATTCCTCAGAATGGCTGTATTCCCTCCTTTTGAAAGCAACTACTCCGACCCTGCTTTCGACTCCATTATGAACAATGGCTGCGGCATTTCCCTCATCCTCATCTTCATCCTCTCTGTCCTCTTCAACAGCTTAGCGTTCTACGTTGTGTACACTCGCCAGCAGTTCAATCTCAGCAAAGTCCTCTTTCTGGTCTTGATCGTGTCTGATTTAGTGTACTCCTTGGTGAAAAACCCTTACGCCATCGACAGCCTGCTGAACCCCAAAGTGATCCCTTCTCTTCCACCAGTCAACGCTTCGGCCATACAGCTGATGGTATCCGAAGTGAGTTGGCTCGCAGTTTACATTTCCATCACCTCCATATTCGGCATCAGCAGCTTGCGTTGCTTCAGCCTGGTAGCCCCCTGGTGGTCCATTTCCCACCGCACCACCTGCCGCCTGGTAACCATCATCCCCATGGTAATCATAGCAGTGAACAGTGCAGTAAATCTCATCCTCAATCTAACCACTTCGCTTCTTTGGGACCCCATCCGACAAGACATTCAACTCTACCGCTCTCAATTCTCCTGGCTGCCCATCTTCGTACCTACCAGTTTATCTTTCGTGCTTTCAGCCGTCACGGTAATCAAACTCCGGTTTTCCGACGAAATGTCGGCGACAAGTCGTCGAGGTAGCACGACAGTGATGTTGCTGAGTTTGGGCAACCTGACATGGATGGGTGAGGTCGTTTGGTATGCCTATACGGATAGGATGGATCCGAAAGCGAGGGTGTTTTCAGACTTTACAGCCTCCGTGATGATACCCAGTTTCCTAGCCATGTACAACCCGATGGTGCTGTGTCTCAGGACGACACATGTCAGGGAAATGGTGAGAAGGATCGCTGTGAGACCTGACGAGTGACGAAGCGGAGGAACTTGCCTAGATTCACGGTGATCTCTAACGTTTCAAAACTACTGGATTAGAATTAGGGGACCTTCATACTTTTATAAATTCGTAGAGAAATACTTCGAGGAGTAATAAAGTAATAAGGAGCTGTGACGTACAGGGATAAGTGAACACTTTTAATCAAGAATGAAGTTAGTTTAGTGTATCCAGTTATTTCAACGTTAGAAAATCCTCATATATAATCTTCATCATTGTTAATTTGCTGTATGTTTACCTGCCGTGTTGGCCGCTCCGATGTGATAGGACATTCCATGGACGAACATTCTTCTGATTCCAGATCAATATAAAAATTAGGCTTTTTTGTATTGATTTCAGATTTAGCTATAAAAAGTTTCGGATGTACCTAATATGTCGATATATTATCATGAATCATGATTAATGAAATATTCTTGAAAAAGTGATTATGTCTGTTTTTATAAGTTCGATACAGCGATTCTGTATAGTGTTTTAACGATAGATACCGATATTATACACTAGAATAAAAGTAAATGAGGCCAGAAAAGCTTCCTTGATACAAGGCTTATTAGAAAACTCAAATTCAAATCATGAAAGTCAAACAACGAAACTAAGAAGGAGGCATATACCTCCATAACTTGATGTAAAATAAAGTAGGTATACTCCAACATACCAACTTACTGCACACGCCTACTACAAGACAAATCAATGACACAAAGCCAAAGTGCAAATTAACTGCTGTATACCAGAGCGCTGAAGTGCAGAGTGTACTGTGTACTACAACTATGATATATAACAATACGACAAACCCCCGCATTGTTTCTGTGATGCACTACAAATTATAGTACAGTACACAATGCCTTACTACGAGAGAGAGAGAGAGGGAGGGAGAGAGGGCTCCCTAACAGCAGTATTATTATAAGCCTCACTTCACACCTCCATGCAACATTTGTGTACAATATTTAGTGCATTGATGTGAGGACATCTTGACTGAGGTCAGTATGAAGTAATGTGGTATATAGCGTTAAACTGCTGATCTGTAATATTATACATAGACCTGAGCCTGTAGAGTCCATTTTGGGATACTTCCCGAGGGCCTAAGCCCGAAGGAAGTGTTCGGTTATGGCCCGAACCCGTAGGGCGATGGTCTAAACCAATCAATATGGACCCGATCAGGCAAGATTCTATGTATCATAGATCCGCATAAAAACGTCAGCGGCCCAGAGGTTTCTATAAAATGCAAGACCTGCGTCTATCGGGTCCATTTTGGGGTTCATCCCAGGAATGTATCCTATTTAGACCCGCACCACAAAGGGGTTAAACCAATATGGGTCCGACCAAGCAAGTGTCTATGTGTTATAGACATGAAAAATGTCAGAGGGTTCAAAGTGCAAGAGGTGTCTAGTCCATTTTGGGATTCATTCCGGGAGATGACATGTGAATTTTGGGGTTAAATTGCAAGTGTCCATGTGACATAGACCCGCATGCTGTGTTACAAACAGCAGATTATAGATTAGCAAAGGTGTTGTTCTAATGCTGTGTTAATATGATTATAGACCAGAAGTACATAATATATACTTAAGACAGTCGTGCAGTCTGGGATAAATTTGTGAAGGAACAAGTATTTAGTTGATTGACTGAGTTTAACCAATAAAACAATATAACCAGCAGCATTTTCTTAAACTTACCAGTCATCATCTTGGAATCTGGAGTAGTGTCTTTCGGTTTGAACGGCTAATCTGCATTAGAAGAGTTATGACAGAATATAATGGGATATACCGACATTAGGATAGTATTAACAGTTTTGCTTTTTTGCTTAAAAATAAGTTCAATAAGTAAAATAATGAAATCATCGTATAAGAACAGGAACAAAGGAAGGAAACACCATTGAAAAAGAAGGTATGGATCGAAATGATCATACAAATTGAAATGAGGTATCTGTACATGATGCTAAATTCAATACCACGGTTCACAAAATATAGAATGAATCTGAACTGTAAATAAATTATGTTCCGCAATTTCATAAACCGTTTTGTATAAAACACAATTCAGTAGCGTAATATATCATAACAAACTACAATATTCATTCTTCAGTGCAAACTGTGCACCTGCCATTTACATAAAATTGGGCCACGGACAAAATTCAAATGGCACAGACCACTAACATGTTAAAAACACGAGGAATGCAGTGATATAAAACGTTGCTCAAGTCCATCTTCTGAAAAATTCTACTCCAAAATCATGCGATAAAGATGCTCTGCTTATCTGCTTTAGCAGTTCAGTTTTGGGCAGTTTCCCGCTGTTTCTCAATAACGTTTTTGATATAGTATTCGCCAGCTTTATATGAGGATCTAACCAGAGGTCCACTGGCCACATAGGCAAAGCCCATTTCCATGCCAACTTCCTCCCAATATTTGAATTTTTCAGGGGTTACATATTCTTTCACTTTAAGATGGCGCTTGGTTGGTTGCATGTATTGTCCAAATGTAACCACATCCACAGAGTTCTGTCTTAAGTCATGCATAGTCTCGTGAATTTCCTCATCTGTCTCCCCCAAACCGAGCATAAGTGAGGTTTTAGTCAAAACTCCTTGAGTGCATTCCTTGGCTCTTATCAGTACATCCATGCTTTGCTTGTAGTTTGCACGTGGGTCCCTAACAAATGCTTGTAATCGATTCACAGTCTCGAGATTGTGAGCAAACACATCTAAACCGGATGTTGCGAGGGTTTCAACAGCAGCAAGGTCACCCCTGAAATCTGGACCTAGGACCTCCACCAAGAGAGATGGCACCTCCTTCTTGAGTTCACTGACACATTCGGCTAAGTGAGAAGACCCTCCATCAGCTATGTCATCTCTATCAACTGATGTCAGCACAATGTAGTCAACTCCCCAGCTGCTGACAGCTTTTGCTGTATTCACAGGTTCCATTGGATCAAGTGGACCAGGGTTTTTGGATGTTTTGACAGAGCAGAACCTACAGCCTCGAGTACATTCATCACCCATGAGCATGATTGTAGCAGTTGCTGTGTTTGTTTCACCCCCACCCCAACATTCTCCAATATTGGGACATCTGGCTTCTTCACAAACTGTACTCAGTTTGAGACCTCTGAGGTCTTTTTTAAGTTTTGTGAAGTTTTTACCTTTTGGAATTGGGGTCATCAACCAATGGGGAAGACGCTCCCTCTGCCTGCTTTTAGGCTCCTTATTTACTGAACTTTCAATGAAATAGTCAAGCCCAGGACCATCTTTTATGATATTGGATTTACATCGTGATAGGGTCGAGAGAGGTGTCAATTTCTGGTAGTATTTATGGACATTTATCATAACAAACCTATATGAAAGTACAATTATAAATATCAATTATTTATAATAATAGGATTTATTAAAGTTTTAACTAGATTGAATCATAAATACCAACACTTAGCAACACTACATGAAAGTCTGCTACAGTACACTAAATGCCTCAAATGATTTGAGGCATTTAGTGGTAGTGACACTTGATAAGTAATGGTCTCCTGCACAGTGCGTGACATGTGTGTACTATGAACCACAGTAAGAAGTAAGTGCATTAACATGAACTAACATAGTTGGCTTGATATAATCCTCGAATTTCAATAATTGTTATTAATTTGCTGCTCAAGTATTAGCTAAGATTAAGATTAATATTAATGCCCCCAAGATAGCTACAAGGTCTAACTAATAGTTTAGAACAAAAGTAGCTTAACATTTAAGAGTTAGTTTCTGCTATGATATTGGTTGATACTGAGCAGTTTGATAAGATTAGTTTCAATTGTAATTGTTAGCGAAATTACATTTGATTATTGCCTATCATGGAAAAGGAATCATCAACTCCATCAAGACTTTTTAAGTCACAAGTCATGGCATGTGGCTCCAAAGCATTTGATGGCTCACTAAGCAGAGCCATTGACAAAGCACTTATATTGAGAATAATTCATTTAGAAGAGGCCCTCAAGCAGCAATTTCTCAACATAGAGACAGCAGCTAAACTTTTCCAGCTTTATCATACACAACATGATTCTGATATTTTGGAACCAATACCTGATTCCTCTGCATGGTCATTTAAGATAGAGTTACTGACAGCAAAAAGTAAAACAATAGTAGAAATAGAGGATGATGGGGCAAATGAGGACAAACAAAAAGAACCAGGGGTATGTTACTTGATATTTTATCTATCACTGTAAATCCTTTCAATGCATGCAAACATTATATGTTATGATTTTACAATGATTGATTTACTGAAAACACAATCATACTTTTGATGACCCAGATTAATGTTTTCAATTGAAACCTATTATAACATGTAAATTCTCAATCAGGTTCCTCTCAAACTAATCCTCCAAAGCTTCCCACTAAATCCAAGACTACAACATGTTCATGATATTGTTATGCTTGGGCTCCAAGACACCAATCTAAAAGCTATTGTGTCAAATTATTATCCAAACCTAACTTTGATGAAATTCACAAAAGCACAATGTGAAGCACTTTTGATGAAGGTTATAGATAGCCAGAAAAACAAGAATCCTCCATTTGCAAGCATAGATTCCATGAAAATTGCAGTACAGTCATGTAGCATTTTCCTTTTCAGATGCCTAAACAGGCCTAGCTTCCTTCAACCATCTACAATCATTAACATACTTTACAATGAGCCTGATATGCTAGAGAGGATTTCAAAGAAGGATACAATGATTAAAACATTTCCTGTTCTTAGCAATCGTCCTAAAATCACAAAAAGAACAGCTGCATTAATGAGGACTTTCTCAAACCCATTATTTTCACTCTTTACACCAACAGTGCAAAGCTTTGAATCAACTTTTTTATATCCATACTTAACAAATCCACCTATTCATGGAAATGCATTACAGGAAATCCTTGCTCATTTCAAGCCAAATGCCAAAGGAATCATTGATGCGACAGAATTAAAGCCATTTTATGACTTTCTTCCTGCTGTACAAGAAGGTGAGGTAGCTGAAGTTGAAACTAAGTCAACAAAACAATCCTATAAGAAGAAAATGAGGATACATGAGCTTATATTGGCCTTACCGCTTGAAGAGCCACTGTATGAAGCATTTTCTCTCCTTTTCTCACCCATCACAGGCCATTTTTTCATGAATATTTTCAAGAAATTTGACTGGGATCATTCGGGGGAACTGGATTTAGGTGAAGCACTTGCATTGATAAAAGATATGCTCAACAACTCAGTGGCAAACACATCTGCCTATAGTACAAGAAGAAAATCATTTTCTCCTGAACTAAACCTGAACAAGGAATCTATAGCTAATACTGTTGTTCAATCACTTTTCACATGTTTTGATCATGAATCAATAAGTTTAACAGAGCTAGGCTACTTTCTCAACATACAGCAAAATTTTCTAAATAAGTATATGCTGAGAACAGGTATAAATGCAAGTAAGCATCATGAGCTGTTTAAACACTATGATCAAGATGGAAATGGATATGTAGATGGTGAAGAAATTTCAGAACTAGTTCGAGACATAGTATCAACAGTAAATGGAGATGATGTTGATGTGATAGTAGAAGAGGTTGATGTGGCTAAATCACTCCTTCTTGGAGGGCAAGATGGGGAAGCAAAGATCAGTGAGGAAGATGTACAATGCCTTATTCCGAGACGGACAGCATGCTTTACAGCAAAGGCCAACAGTATTTGTAAAGTAGATCATGATTTTTAGATGGGAAATGGCACTATACACTACTGAGTATTATGAACACAATATAAAGATGCAACTTTCAATTCATTCCATGAAATTGGGGAAATATGAAGGGAAAAGGAAGGATTCTGTTGATTTAACAATATGTTACACCAATTTACTATGTTGATTCAGTTGATGTTGGCCCCTCTGCCAGATTAGGGCCATCCCTATCCAAGAAGATGTCAGCCAGCTAAAACAGAGAACTTGAATTATGTATTTTGTAAGAGCATAGTAGCTATGATACAGGATTACAGATTATATTCCATTGAATGTTTAGGTAGTTAGGATAGGATTTGTCTGTTGTTGATGGGCCCATGTGAAAAGTAAGCACTGTGCAAGGATCCCCAATGCACACCAGCAGCAGGTCAGACAATGTCTAACAAGATAGGATGATTCAGTGTTAGGCACCTGCATTGTTCCGCATCCATTGATGAAATGAAAACATGCACAATTTCTTGCACTTGCTGTTTTGCAGGGACATCATCATAAAAGTGTATTGTGTGCATTTTTCATTTGATCAGTCCATTGGATTGATGCAGAATGATGAAACCACCTAATGTTTTTCAAAGAAAACTCTATTTGTGAATCAATGACCAAAATGGAATCCAATTTAATTCAATTAAAACATTTTACAACACAGTAATTGAAATATACTCTGTCTTGAGGCATTTAGATTAAAAGTTTAACATCAAAACCATTTAAAAACTAACAAGACAACAATTAATAATTCCATCCCATATTTGATCAGTTGCTCTGAAATTGAATTATTCATTGTTTATTAAAAATTGCATGAAATTTCAGTTATTTGTTAAAATAAAATAATAAAAATAAATAAAATAAAAAATTTTGATATTACATCAACACTAATTTCATAAACATGTCAATAATTCATTGGCCAATCTGCTGGATCTTCCAGCCCATATTATTTTATAGACATTAACATTGAAAAATATATTAATCATTCATTAATCTATGAAAAACACAGTCGATGCATCTAGCAAACAATTCGATAATTCATTATTCATAAGATTTGTACAACCTTTACTATTTACCTTTGCTAAACACGTATACTCCTTTCGTAGGGAAGCATGCGGCGCATACACACACCTATGTGGGCTTAGGAACATTTCCCTTAGCGATTATTTTCCTCCGCAAAATTTTTGCGAGGCTGAAAACTCTCGACTCATACACACCTTCCTATGCCCGCAAAGGTGTGCGTGTGCGCGCCGCACATCCCTACGGGCCCGAAGCGCGCGCCCGTTGCGCAACACAAACAGGGATAGACGTGTTTAGCAAATACACCCTGTTTTATCCCTAGGCGTGCATAGGTGTGTACGCGCCGCGCGCGAGCCAAACAGGGAACTCCGAACTGGGATATACGCGTTTAGTAACAACCCGTACTACTGTAAAATTGCAATCTCAGGGCAGAGATTGTTTTTCCCCTAACCAGGGGTGTCGCGAGCAAGGCGCGGCGCGCGCGTAAAACTAGGGATCTGGTTAGAGCAAAGATTGTTTCTAAAAGTCTAAACTGGTGTACGGTGGCCGAGCAGGCTCACTTTTTTTTACATAAAAAATTTTACATAAAAAAATTTTTATGTAAAAATTTTTGAGCCTTTTCGTCCAACCCCGTGGCCGAGGAGGATCAAAAAATTTTATGTAAATTTTTTTGAGCCTTTTCGTCCACTGCAGTGGCCGAGAAGGCTCACTTTATTTCACATAAAAAATTTTGATCCTCCTCGCTTCCATGAATCTAATTTCAGCATAATGGCCATTGGGCACGTCGTTTGCACCTGCTGTGGCCGCGCGAGCGTTAGGCGGCCGATCTAGCTCGCGCGGCGCGGTGGCGCGCACGCGCAGATGGAATTCTGACAAAAATTATTTGAGTCGATTTTTTGTATTTTTGCCTTGAGCAGTAATTATTCAAATTAATTCGATGAAAAGGCCGTTGAATTATTTTTCTAATGAACCATGGGCACATGTTTTGAAATAAATGTTTCTGTTGAATCAATGATCTTAAATTTCAGTATTAAATCAAAATATCCTATAAACCATTTTAATTATTTATTTCTATGAATTTATTTGAAATAGAAAGAAATCTTTCTTCAAGACATCAATTTCTATGAATAGAAGTATTCTGCAATGGATAGAGCTTCATGGATACTTTGGTTAATTGAATAATTGGGCTATCCATCTGAATGCTTTTGATGCTATAAATCTAATCATTTTATGTTGTTAATTGATTCATGAATTATGAATTACTAGCAGGCCCGATGGGCCTGCAAATACACAGCTCACTCGGCGCTGCTACGCAGCACCTCGTTCGCAAATTTGGAACGCTGCAACTTCAATTTATTAAATACTTTTCACCACATCAAAAAAACTCCAATCAAGTCAAAAGTTACGGAGCAACTAAATTAAAACAGCATTAAACAGAAATGATTGCGCGCATGACCAAATAATAAGCTCTCAAAAAATTTATGAAGGAGCAGAAATACCATTATTCATTGGTAACTTTTAGTAATGCTGGACCTTGCAAGTTTTGATCATTATTATTTGCTCTTGTATAACGAATTTAAATCTTAAAATTAAAACCGAGTAACGTACTCATAGTGAACGTTGAATCAAAGCATTGATTCACGCCAAGAGCAGCATTTTAAAATCGCAATGTGCTAGCCCCAAATTCGATTCAATTTGATTTTGATTTTGTTCAATCTTAAATTCCTCTAAATTCACATTTTCCGTTACCATCAACTCAGCATTGATTTAAATCGACCGACGTCTGCCACAGACTTATGAAGAGATGCTATCAGAAAAAGCCTCCACGATGCCAGCCTTACCTGTCCTCCATCTTCAGATCTTGAATTTCAAATGAAAAACAGTAAACACGCCGTTCCTTCAAAAGTTCAAACGCTACAATACAGCAGTCAAAAACGTATCAGAAAGCACTCGCATAGAACTGATCATAATCTGCACGTGCAGAATACCTGTATCCATAGCAACGGCGCGACTTAGCCCGGTGCAGCCTTCGTTTCTCTTGATATTTTCTTGGCAAGCTCAAATTTAAAATGTGCGCCCGCACAGACAGACATAATTCACGTGCCATCTCCAAATTATATATAAGATCTTATGAATTATGTTTTATAAAAGGATTGGGGCTATATTTGTGACAAATGTAGACTGTTTCTATGCTTGTACATTTATGTTTTAAAGAAATTCTTTATTTTATGGATTTTTTTTCTCTACTAAATTGGTAACTGCTGCTTCTCCAAGATAGCCCTTTAGCTGCATAAGTCATGCCACAATAATGCCATGTCCCAGAAAATATATAGACCATTCAAGACTCTTTCATTTTAGAGATTGAGGCAATTATTGCATCTACTTCATCCACATTACATAGTGAAACCAGGTTTGTGGCATAAAAATTAACCCTTTCATAAATGCAAGCTAGCTTCCTTATTTGGATATGAACAAATTTAAATTAACAACAATCCAGGCTCTGCACCAAAGGCAGCATTACTCAAAAATTCCCTGAGAAGCTCTTATAGTTACAATTGAAAGTTGTTATTTCATTTTAAAAGTTTAATGGTTGTTCACTATGTTCAATTGTTATAACTCGTGTAGGTAATACATGTCCAGATTTGCCTACTCCTGTCTACTGGTGCCTCCTTGAACTGCAGAAGAAGGTTCCCTGATATGATGTGAGCTACAAATTACCTACGGCTTGCAGCTGCAGACTTCTTGCAGTTGAATACAATACAATGCAACAGGTTAACTATAATAATCATGAAGTAACATTTCGAGATAAGAAACTGGAAAGATTTAAGATTTCAATATTGCCAGATATTGAATATGTCATTAATTCATTGTAACTATAAGGTTGATGGTCATTAATTTGTTAAAACTCATGTAATTCATATTCATGTGCTACCCATTTAGTTAATCATAGATTTTGGAATTTTGTAGGTAATTTTTATCTAATGTCACATATTAATTTGATTGTTAAGGAGCCAGCACTTCTGTGTAAAAGCTTGCTTAAAAGAAGTGCTTTATAATTGTCAAAATTTATTTATTTATTTAATTGTAATACCTGTCCAGGTTTGTCTACTCCTGTCTCCTGCCTTCAGTGAACTGCTGAAGTATGTTTCCTGATCTAAAGCAAGTTACTGAGTACCTACCACATGCAGACCTTTTTCAACACAATGCAATCTAACAGGTGAACAGTGCTAGATTTCATAAATATGTTTGAATGTTGAAATAAGGGACTTGATGGGGTTGGCAAATATATGAGCCCCAAATAAACGCAATTTTGACCTCAAATGCCCATGATCCTTCATATATCGGGTTATTCGAAGGTGTGGACTCCATCATATATGATGGAGTCCACTATACTACCATACTGTGTGAGGGGTATGATTGAGTTAAACCCATGTCAAGGAGGCAAAAAGCCCATGTATCTCAAAATTGATACATGGGCTACCCCTACTTACCAGCACCATAGAATGGACAGATATTAAATAATGCAGTAATCACATTGCCATTTGGGTGTATGAGTAGAAGGTTGACGGTTGTCAATAACTTGATCAAACTCATGTAATTGAAAAACGTGTCCAGGTTTGCCTACTCCTGTCTAGTGTCTACTCATAGACTTGAACTGCTGAAGAAGGTTCCCTGATCCAATACACGCTACTGAGCACTGCCCCACACCTGCTGACCTGCAGACCTTTTCGATGCAATATACTAATATAATCCAACAGGTAAACTATGATAATCATTAGCAGGTGGGGATCAGAAACTGGAAAAATTTAATTGAATTCTGAATGGTCTGATATTGATTGATAATCATTGATGGTTAATTAGTTGTGAAAATTCATGTATCATACGTTTTCAGGATTGACTGCTCCTGCTGATGCTTCTTTGGTCGGTGCTTATATCCTGGTACTTCCTTGAACTTTTGATGAAGATTCTCTGATCCGATAGGAGCTTCTGCCTCGCACCTGCTGACTTTCTAATACCGCAAGCAGCACAAAATAGCACCTTGGAATCGAAAAATTGGGAGAATTCCATTGATGGACCTCAGAATGGACAGATATCAATTAATCATAATAATATTCTATCCCATCGTATAAGCATATGATTAGGTAGATGGTGTACGTTTTGATACATGTGTCTTCGTGCATTTGATTTTGATTGATTGATTGAAAACCCTCGTGAGGGCACCGCAAAGGGCTTCTAAGTATATTGGATATATAAATATAGATCATTATAAACACAATAATATGGTACTTCAACCAGAGAGTATTGCCAGAATCTTAAAACAGGGAAATTAACAGCGCTTATCACGCTCCCGAGGGCTATTCAGTCCTGTGTGATCACATGAAAAGCAATTCTCTAAAACATGCAATACACTCTCACCGGCATCAATCAACAAAACTATCAATGTGCCACAAAAACACACTCATACATTTAAGGCAACCTTATCCCTGGAATGTATTTGTCCACCCTTAATGAAGAAAGTCTTCCCTGGTTCCTTCGAGGCCATCTCCTTCATCTCCTTCACCAAGTCTCTCTGAATCTGACGCTGTTCTGGTGATCGATCCGGACAGACAAAAACAGCTTTGAACTTCTCAACATTTCGGAGATTCCTAGCGTTTGCAACCAACTGATCAGCAACGATTGAGCTGGAGATTTTTACTTTCACTGGTCTGGCTGCCGCGTCACTATTTCTTGACTTGTTGCCAATTCTGCAGGTCTCTACAACTTTTGGTTTCTGGCCGATACTCTCGAATACTTCACTGACTGTGTTTGTTAACTCGCTGTCATTCCCGTTCTCCTCAGTCAGACCAAACACAATGACGTTGCAACTACGGTCCTCCTCCTGTACGACGGTTTTCACAACATTCTGTAGCGTTTGAGAGCTGATGACTTGCTCCTTTGGTTGCGATTTCTCTACGATTGAACTGTACGTTTGGAATTCTGATTTTACTGAGTCAACAACAGTTGATTTAACGGTATCTTTCAGTGTTTCCAGTAATTCACTCTTACAATCTGAGAGCTCTTTCTGGGCACTGATCACTCCTTTCTGACTTTCTATGAGATCGTTCTGTACTGAGCTGGTCGTATTCCGTAAGTCCCTGACGTTTCCCATCAATTCGCCCATATAGTGCAGCGATCTACAGAGCAAACTAGCAAGATCCGGCTTGTTCAGCTTGTTAACGTCCCTCATATCAATGTTTTCTAATCTTCCATAGGGTTTCTGCAACTGCCTAAGGGCATCTTTGCTCCAGGTGAAAGCTTCGTTATATACACGATCAATCTCATACAAGTTTTCTTGCATATTTCAATTACAAGGTAAGACTGTGAGCACTTGCATCACCGACTTTCGCTCGAACGACCGTAAATTATTGAGGGAAGCAATTAATTTAAAGAAAACAGGCTATAGGGACCGTTCACATATTACGTAATCATTTTTTGGGCATTTTCCCCTTCTCCCCTCTCCATAATCAAACGTTGTCTCGGCCATCCCCCCCTCTTTTGGCAAATATTACGTAATCACGGCACGACCCCCCTCCAGAAAGCTGAAACAAAGTTCTTCACTTTAGCATGTTATAATTGCATTGAAAACATACTTCTTCAGATGTGCTTTTTCAGACAATATTGATGATGTGCAAAACTTGATTGACTTAGAATTTTAATTTTTTCTGGAGGGCAAAAGGCAAGATTTTTTGTTGATATAACTGCTAGATTTAATGTTTTATGTTACCATAATGCTCATTTGTGATTAAATGTTCTTGAAAAGGATCCAAAAGGATGTGAAACATCACTCAACAGTTATTACCGCTTAGATGCCTAGAGAATTGAGTTTCTTAATTATGGTTAAGCGGGTTAAAAATGTGTGCTTTATTATTATAATTGATAATCATTTTAATGATTTATGTTCAGCGAAACTGAATACCTAACGAACACAGTTTGGCTAGTTTTGAAATATAATTAGAACTATAGAAATATTGGAAATTGCCTTTTTTTACACTTTTAGCCCACTTTACGAAGAAAAATCGTATATTCGGCCACGCAAAAATCTTGAAAATATGTTTTACTAGCAGGCCCGTTGGGCCTGCAAGCACACAGCTCACTCGGCGCTGCTACGCAGCACCTCGTTCGCAAATTTTAGACATGACCATTCAAATTGATTGTACACTTTTTTAAACCTTAAATTTCTCGTGACGGTTAATTTCACAAATGCAGTGACTATTGTTATCACCGAGTAAGTACTGATAATCGGCCGACCTCTGCCACAGTTTTATGAAATATCTTCCGTTATTCAAGTTATGTCCATTCACCATCTTGAGATCTTGAATTTGAAGTTTAGAAATCGTCAAATTTTCAAAAACTACAGCACAGCACTTAACAGTAGTAGCGTAATAGAAAGCACTCGCATGGAACTGATTATAATCTGCACGTGCACAAAAATTAGTTTCCATAGCAACGGCACCAATATGCGACATTTAGCCTAATTTCTCTTGATATTTACTTGGCAAGGTCAAAAAAATTTACAGTGATGGGGAAAAAAACGCGAAACTTCACTTTATGTAATAGACTAGAAAAGCCCGTTGGGCCTGCTAGATAATACCGAACCAAATAATAATTTAATAAGCTCAGAGAAAGTTTATGAAGGAGCAAAATTAACATTATTCGTTGGTTAGTAATGCTGGACCGGAAAATTTTGATTATTATAATTTGCTCTTGTATGATGATGATGTTAGATCTGAAAATTTATTAACCGAGTATCGTACTCATACTGAACGCCAAGATTCGCGCCAAGAGCAGTCTTCTAAATTCGCAAGGTGCTATGCCCAAATTCGATTAAATTTGACTTTGCTTTTGGTCGATCTTAAATTTCTCTAAATTCACATTTTTTCGTTACCATCAACTCAGCATTGACTTGAATCGACCGACGTCTGCCACATCTATGAAGAGATGTTATCCCAAATAGCCTCCACGATGCCAGCCATACCCGCCCTCTACCTTCAGATCTTGAATTTTAAATGAAAAACAGTAAACACGCCGTTCTTTCAAACGCTACAATGCAGCAGTCAACAACGTATCAGAAAGCACTCGCATAGAACTGATCATAATCTGCACGTGCAAAAATTGGTTTCCATAGCAACGGCGCGACTTAGCCCAGCTTAGCCTTCGTTTCTCTTGATATTTTCTTGGCAAGCTCAAATTTAAACTGTGCGCCCGCACAAACAGACATTATTCACGTGCTCTTACGAAATTATATATAAGACTAGCAGGCCCGTTGGGCCTGCTAAAACGTAGCTCACTCGGCGGTGCTACGCCCCGCCTCCCTCGCAGAATTTCACCATTGCAATTTAAGTTATCATTTATCAAGACGATTTTTCTATTTTTACCGCATCGAAGAATGGAACAAGAATTGCGCCTGCAGGCGCATTTCTTGTGCCCGTTGTTCCCGTATGCAGGCGCTTAATTTCCTGTTCCCCGGGGCTGGCATTAAAATACGCCGTCATTTGAACTTCGACCATTGTCCGTCTCATGATGAGGTGACGATAATGCAGCATGCGCTTTTGTATCAAGTGTAACATCATCATCATGAGTCATCGAATCAATTATCAATTTTATAAATATTCCATTCGTGAGTATAAACTGAACAAAATAATTGCGCTCGTTTTCTATAACCTCGGCGAGCGCTTAGATTTCATGAAACGTACGTGATCACTAGTCGCACGTGCATTTTATTGCGCGCGCAACACCTGCCATGTTCTGTTTGTGGGCAACACCTGCCATGTTCTGTTTGCGCGCGTACCCATTCATTCTTGGTTGTTTCGTTTTGAGTTTTGTGCGACGTCTCGTGCCCACATCAAGCGTTTCCATTGATGACAATAATTATATCACACGAAATGACTTTATTTTCTGTCCTTACAGGTTTCTGTAGTTTGAGTTTATGTTGCTCAGATATCACAGTCAGAGCTCACTTTAAAGTTGCTCATGGTGACTATTGATATTCAACCAAGTTTAATGTTCTTGCGGGCGTCAAAATTTGTGATTTTATGATCATCTGTGCCACATTGAACATAACGAGAAAGATTATAAAAAAATCTTTCTAGCCAAGACCCAAGATTCAGATACCGTAAATTCATGACGTACCGGGACAAATTTTCATTTCTTACTTTCCTCAACACAATTGCTAAAGTCAATCATGATGGATCGTACACAAATTGCTTCTTGTCAATTGTGTCCTGATTAAAGAAAAAATGTTAATTTGATTGAAACCCAATCAAAATTTGATGGAGAATTTCAAGAAATTCATACAACTCTTATCATTGAAAAGTTTGATGACATTAAAGAATAACGAACTTTTTGAAAAAGAGTCAATGCTGCTACATTAGGATGAACAGAGCATTGAACCAGAATACCTGTACTAGCAGCTGTAGTGCAGATTGCACAGAATGCCACTACACCAAGCTACATTGGCGCGAGTGATATTATAAAGGAGCAGTTGAATGCTCGAAAATGGAGCATACGTACGTACGTACATACGACCAAAATCGGTCGCGCGCAGCACCACCACCTGTTTCAGATTTAACAGTACGCATAAAGGTAGTATACACACAACCCCCAAAAAACACGATCTCTGCTAACCTTTTCTCAATGCCTTTTTGTAAAACAAAAACGCGATTGGGAACAGGAAAAAATTAATGCAAAGCGCACTCAGCTGTCATTCACACCAGCTTAAATTAAGTCACCTGCAAATTTTAAAATATGAAAAAGTTTATGAAGGAGCAAAATTTACAATAATTAGTTTCTAACTTTCAGTAATGCTGACCCATGATTCATGAAGGCCAGTTTTGTCTAATTGCAATTGTATGACGAAGTTAATTGAACTGCAAACTGAGAACTGTGTATGCATACTGAACGTTGAATAATGCATTGATTTACGCCATGATTCCCAAATTCGTTTGCAATAATATATGCCACGCCCAATTTGCTCAATTTGATTTTGCCCTGAATCTTAATTTCTTTCAATCCTTGCTCGTTTTTACATTATTTAGCTTGAAACCATTTTAATCATCAACTCAGCATCGATTTAATAAATTTACTGACCATTGCCACTGATTCATGAAGGAATTCTATCACCTATAGCCTCCTCGATGCCAGTCATACCCATTCTCTATCTTCAGATCTTTAATTTCCAATGTAGAAGACGTAAAATTAACAAAAATCACGACGCAGCAGTTAGCAACGTATCAGAAAGCACTCGCATACAACTGATCATAACCTGCACGTGCAGTTTCCAGTACCCATAACAACGGCACCAATAAGCACATTTTCCTCGTTCGTTTCTCTTGATAAGTTGATATTTTCTTGGCAAGCTCAAATTTAAACTGTGCGCCCGCACAGACAGACATAATTCACGTGCTCTTACGAAATTATATATAAGATCCTACAGTCTACAGAAACTACTTTTTGGCCCAAATTTATGAAAATAGGAGGGTGAAAATTTCGTATTCAGTCTATCAGTTTTTTTTCAAGATTTGAGATCTCCATTGAAATGCAATTTTTATCGAATGATGGTCAAATCTTTTTGGATAAGCAGTTTTTGTCATGAAACTTTAGAGGTCATGAAACTAAGAGGTATATCTTATCGGATATAATTAACACGGACATTGAAATCACGCAGCTAAGCACATCAGCGTGAATATTAATGTCCGTGAAAATTTTGTCCGTGATTCTATTGTCCGTGATTTTCAGGTCCGTGAAAATTAAGTCCGGTATTTCCTCTTAAAATTTCTAGGGTAGAGAAGCAAAATTTCTGACTTTATCTCTTTAAACGCAATAACAAAATTTTAAGGAAATTATGCTTCTTTTATGCTTAGAACCTGCTATATGGAAATTTATCATATTAATTAACGAAATATATTGAAAAATCTTGAAATCAAGTATTCAAATCGCTGTAAAAATGGAAAAAATCGAACCGAAAAATTTTCGAGATTTTCTTGAAATTTGAAGTGGCAGGATCGAGCGTGAATATTAATGTCCGTAAAATTTTGATAATTATGTCCCTCGGCTGATTACGTAATATGTGAATGATCCCATATTCATATTCATGCCATTCCACAAACCTGAGATGAAACTCACATGTAGCCATATAATAATCCTTTATGAGCATTATGAATACTTTATTAAGCATATTCCATATCTAAATATATGATGACATAATAAACATTTGAATAATCTTTTACCAGGAAGCAACTCGGCAGATTTTTGGTTAATTTTGCCGTTTTATATCGGGCGATTAACAAACGAAGGATATCGAAAATTATCACACGAGGCGTCAGCCGAGTTTGACAATTTTCGATATCACGATCCATGAGTTTGTTAATTGTATTATTACTCGACAAAACAGAATCTTCTGGAATCGATTCAACGTTTTATAGATAATAGATTTTTCGAGTGCTCCTTCGTAAAATCAACAATTTATTTAACGATATTCTGCTCTATTATTCCGCCACTTTGCAGTAGTTCTACAAAAAGGAGTGATATATCGATAATTATTACACTGGAGTTTTTTGAGCCACGGGAGGAATAATCGATTTTAAAACTTTCTGTTCTTTTCAAAGGTTAAAGTGTAATTTTTTGGATCTGAAATGATTTAACCTTAGAAACTGACCAAATTTACTGAAAGAACAGAGTTAGGAATTTTAATTTGGAGCCCGGTTAATCATACATCAGAGGAGTGATATATTTATGATTGGCATGGTTTTCGATAATCTTTTGATAGAATTTTGATTTTCCTGTACTTTATGACAAAATAGTAATTTAAATATGCTAACTGAGGATAACTGAGGAGTGTGACGGGCTTTCTTAGGAGTGCGACTGGCATTGACTTTCTTAGGAGTTTGATAGGCTTACATACGGTAACACACCCTCTCAACTCATAACATACCCCTATCTCATCGTAACCCACCCTCTCCACTCATATTATACCTCTATCCACTCATATAACACCCTTCTCAACAACTCATAACGCACCCCCTCTCAACTCAAACACCCCTCAACTCATAACACACCCCTCTCCACTCATAACACACCCCTCTCCACTCCGTAACACACCTCCGCCACTATATTATGCGGAGTGGAGAGAGGTATAATATTATTATACCTCTCTCCACTCATAACACACCTCTCTCAAGTCATAACAGACCCCTGTCAACTCAAAGCACACCCCTCTCCACTCATAACACACACCTGAACAAACCTCCCGTACCTCAGAAATCAGAGAAACCCACTGCAGGCTCTTCAAGCGACCTTTTCTTTAACGTTTCGAGCATTTCCCTTTAAATTTTTAAGCAATATCACAACTTTTTCGACCTTTTCCCAATTTTAAGGGGATCCCTCATTGCTGCACTAACAGTTTATTTGTTATTATTTAACTCACAGCCCGTTCGCCGAGTTTGAAATCCAGATTACGGAGCAGCCTCGTACTTTTTTCGGATCGTTAAATAATAATGTTACTACACACGGATATCGGTGTGGATTTCCCATATTCCACTCGGCTTCGCCTCGAGGAATATTCACCAATCCACACCTCAATAGTGTGTAGTAACATCATATTATTCACCATGTGGTGGGGTTATTCCGGTTGAATAAAAACGTGTTATTTTGAGTTTTTTGTCGTATTACTCCACCCTTTTGGTATTATTGCACACTTTTACCATGTTACTCCACTCTTACACCGTGTTATTTGCCATTTTTATGATGTTATTCAACACTTGGGCCAAATAAGTGATACGACAGAACGTCCTTTTCTGCTGGGAGAGCTGGTACACTGCTACCTTGACTGATCAGTAGATAATTGCTCTCCAACAAAAAAGTGATACTAGAGAACGTCCTTTTCTGCTGTGAACTGTGCAGAATGCTCAAAATTTCAGCCTTTTAAAGGCTCAAAGCTTGTACTTTTGTACACTTGGTGAATAATAGTTACACAACTCATAAGTGTGAAGTAACAGCTTGTTTTCAACTCAGCGCCTCGTTGAAAACAAATCATTATTCAACTCAGCCTTCGGCTTCGGTGAATAATGCGATTTATGCAACTCGCTTCGCTCGTGGCATAAATCATGTTACTTCACACTTATTCGTTGAGTAACTCTATATTATTAACGCAAGATGAAAATTTCTAAAATATATATAATATCACCTCTATATCTGGTGGTAGCAGGGATGGAGCACAATGTAATCTGCTGCCGTGTTTGATGTGTCAGAGTTTATTTCTTGAGTTTTAAGTTAGGGTTTTAAGATTGGTATAGATATTAAATATACATGCATATTGGCGCCATTCCCATTGCTCGATGTACTTTACACTATACTCCCGCTTAAGCATGTTGTGATCATTGGCCTCTATTTATTTGTTACATAATACCATGGCGCTATGATTAGGCATTTATGCTACATTGACTTTTTATGAATTAACGAATGGCGAAGGGAGTGTCAACTTTTTCAGCCTCTTCGATCATGATATAAAGAAATAATGTATGATGTGCATATAATTCTTGAAACGATGATTCATATGAAACACTGATTCGTATGAATTGTTTTTATAGCGTTTGCTTTCATTGTTTCGTATATGGCAGGGTATTGAATATTGATACAGTAAATGCTCACATGGGTATTAGAATAACCATCGTAAATGCACTCGCAAGCTGGTGCATTTATTGCATGGATCCCACTCGCAAGTGTGCATTTACCGTATATTACATGATTCCTAAATTTGCACGCCCGTGAAAAAGCCAGTTATATTCTCCTTTTAACTGCATAGTAGGAGTTATTTGAACGGAGGTGATAAGAATTTTGAAAGATATACTCATTGTATCTATAATGATTGTGAAATATAATTGGACAATTAATGAACTAAATATATGAAGTGTATTATTTTGTCTCTTCAAATTTGTTACTGAACTTCTTTCATTTCAAATTAGCTATACCAGAACTGAACCAAAATTGTATCAGGGACCCTAAAAGCACGACATGATTAAAACACCTTGACAAAGCTTCGTTTTGTCAAAGAACAAGAATTGCGCCTGCACCGACACGATTATTGTTGTTCCCGTAGGCTGTATGCAGGCGCTTAATTTCCCTCCCCCGCGGTGCTTGATGTAACCCCTAACCTTAGCATCATAATACAAAACGCAGTCGTTTTAAAGTAATAAGAGTATAAACATTGTTCCGATGCGCGTACTGCGCGCGACCACCGAATTGGCACGTGCCATTTCTTCTAAAATTCAAATCTACCGCCCAACTCACACCTAAGATTTTAACTTTTTAAGACACGAATTCTTCAACAGCCTTTGAATTTAGAACTTATCATAATTTAGGAGTTCGAGCATGTGGCAAGGTTGGGCCTGATCAACCTATAAGATTTATACTTTTGACAACCGACAGCTCCATGAATTAAGAAATTCGTTATTTTGAAGATTTGTGTGACATGGGGACGGAGGGACGGACGGACGGAGGGACGGAGGGACATTTTCACGACTGATACCTATTATAAAGGAGCAATCCGGGCACTTTCCAGAAATTACAGTAGTTGTATTGCAAACCTCGACCTGATATACACATATCCTATTTCTCACCCTCCCAGACCACGATCTCTGCCAACCCTCTCATTTGCCTTTTTGTATTCACAAAAAGGCCAATGGGGAGGGAAAAAATTACAGAATGTTATTGTAATACGTTCTTTCAAAATTCCTCAGTGAGACCATTAATACTTACGAGTCACGACTCACGCATCTTGAAAATTAAATGAAGAACTCCAACGGTCGCCGTATATTTAACTGAAGTACTGACGTATCGGTCGCCATATACCTCGAATATTGATTTAATTTTTTTCATGCCTTTCGGGACACCTGGATAGATAGGTATGAAATGGGGCTATCAGTACCGGTCAGCTCTCCTGGTTGAGTTTCTGATAAAGACGAATAAATGTGAAAACTTTGAATTATACGAATATGGTGACCTTTGTCCGTAGTCGAATTCGTACGTAAGTGTGGCAGCTTGTCGATTCTGCTATGCACCATATTAAAATAAGCTGTGAGGCGTCATTAACTTACCATATAGAAGTGTGATAATGACGACATCTCGACCGCTTATTAATCAAATGTGCATGAATTTCGTATATTATGGAACACGCTACCATTCTCTTACGAGCATTTCAGCGCGGAATTTGAGCGCGCACGCGAGTTTTTATTGAAAAAAGTGATGCCCTGGAGTGAGCCTCCTCGGCCACGGGCATGGACGAAGAGGCTCACTTTTTTTTACATAAAAAAAAGTGAGCCTAAAAAATTTTTTTAAGTTTTTTTTTCTTGAAAATTTTTTTATAGTAAAAAAGTGATCCTCCTCGGCCACGGGGTTGGACAAAGAGGATCAAAAAATTTTACATAAAAAATTTTTCAAGTTAAATTTTTTATTAAAAAATTTTTTATGAAAAATTTTGGTATCTCTCCCATATAAACGGCTCTGAGTGACGTCACAGATCTAAACGTCAATTTTTCTGTATCCTAAACCTAACCATAACCCTAACCATGAAAACCCTAACCTTAATCCTAACCCTAACCCTTACAAATCTTGACCCTAATCCTGACCCTAACCCTAGTCCTTAAAGCGCTAGGTGCGCTTAATTATATTTTTCTGAGTGACGTCATTGTCATAGATAATGAAGGCTCCCGTTTATATGGGACACCTACCAAAATTTTTTATGTAAAAAAAAGTGAGCCTGCTCGGCCACCGTACTGGTTTTATCACAAATCATATGAATTTGCTGGATTTAATTTTTAAATCTCTGATTCATAATTTAAATTATATTTCATTGAAATGAAACGGCAACTAATGTTTCTTGTTAAATGCTATGAAGTGTGATGGTTGTCTGACGTTGACAGACCCTCTCGAGAATCAGCGCGCGGCGCTGACGCCAGCCGCTTCGCGGCTGGCGTCAGCGGGCCATACAACGTACGGCAATGTGATGGTTGAAAACCATAAATTATTTATTTTTTTTAATTTTTAAATTTATTTAATGGATACTACATTTATAATATACGCAAAAATTACAACTTCAACATTCAAGCTATTGACTCTTACTCATAAAGTTATGACTTCTTTGGTTCACTTCTTTGGTTCACTTCTTTGGTTCACTAGATAGGGGTGTTTATTGATATTGTAGTATTTTATGTTGTAGTATTTTATGTCGCAAAGAAAAGTTTAATAAGTATCTTTTGGAAAACCCTTTCATTGCTAAAAAGAAAGGAATAAATACTTTTTCTCACAATTAATGATGACAAATGTCTTTATTTTTGTCGTATCTTGTTTTTTTCCATAGTTATATTCTAGTGACCTTTTTTATTGACTATTTTTTCATAATTCATAGACAGCTATTTATTTTTAATTCATAACTGTTAAATTATTATATTTCTGTATAAATAGGTAAAACTGACTTTCTTTTTATTTTAAATTTTACTATTTCAATCAGAGCACCATAGAATGGTACATCAAAATGTATCTCAGTTTTAAAGAAAACTAAGAGTACCTTGTAGAGGTGCATGACATGAAGAATGATGATGAAGAATGAGAGTGACATAAATTTGTTGTATTCATTACAAAACAATTATATTATTATTATTAAGTTATGAAACCTTGAACACATTGTTACGATGTAGTTTTGAGAAGAGTTTGTTGTGGAACCATGTAGCTGTAAAACAAAAACTTTCATACTTTATCCTTAATACTCCCCAAAAGTCTAATATGACACAATATGTATGAAGTTGGTGTAGCTTGATTCTCTTTGTTGTACAAATATATTGTGTACACTAATCTAATGGTACATAGTGGTACTGTTGCTGTTATTGCATAAGGTGAAACCCCATATGACTTACTGTAATAATCACTCAAGGTGAAGCTGAGTGTTGATAAGGATAATTATAAATGACAGTGTCCAAATTGGTGTAGAAGCATCACTTTGAGGCATATAATAGCTAAAAGTACTTTGACCAGTTATACTCATTTGCAATATACAGTAATTTATATGGGTGCCAATAATGATGTGGTATGATCAAAACCAACACTGTGGAGTGTTGTACATGAACTTGCAACCATATCATGGCATTAAATGAATTTTCAGGGCATTCAACCCACAAGGTCACGTGATAGATTATGTGTTTGCTTCAAAGTATTGTGTTATAAGTTACTGTTATCAGACATCAAGCTTCATCTGCTCAAACTAATTCAACTTTCACTAATTTAAACAATGCTCAGCAATATATTTGAAAGCATGAATCAGTGTCTCCAGTTCTCTCTGTGATTACTTCCTTGTATGTAAGGTCAAAAACAATCTTGCTTTATAATCATTTATCTTTATAATATTGGACCTTGTTAAATTGTAAGTACAGAGTTGTATAGAAGTCTTGTAGATTGATGTCTTGGAAAAATCATTCTATAATGGGTGGATATTCATCTTTATAAAGGTACTTATATCAGCTATTTGTTAAAAGCTTCTGATTTTAAAACTTCTTGTATCATTTAGGTACCTAAACTTTTTCAACTCACTCCATAAATGTTGAATTTTATTACTTGATATCTATATGCTTAAACAACTTCCAACTAGGTCATGTCAGCCAAGCTTGATAAGTATGGCAGGAGTAATCAGAACTACCTTATGCCAGATATGACTCTCAAAATGACAAGATTAGATGAAAAGCATGCACTTCAAAACATTCATGACAGGTACCTATACCTCAATGTCTCAAATAAGCAAATATGATTGTCAATAATACTCAGTGGAAGTGAAATATTTGGGCCATCTGAGAATTCTGAATATAAATCACAGCAAACAAAAACTTCAGAAAGAAATTACATTTACTTATAACAGAATTTACTTTTACAGGTTTAGTAGCTATACTAGCAGGGTTAATCAAATGACAGAAGCTAATCAGAAACTTGAAACACTTCTCACAAACTCAAAGGTACATACTTACTAGATAAAATACAAAACTTATCTGCTCCTTTAGAGCTATAGCTCCATAGAAATTAGATTAGGCAAGAGATATTTTTGTCTGAAATTTGTAGCATTCTGGCTCTCATCTCTAAAATTCTAAAAGCTGCAGATGACTAATAGCTAAGAAATTAGTATCTGCCAACTTGCTCACTCACTAAATGTTATAACCCTCCTACCCTTCCAGTTGACAGAAGATGAACTCAAGACTATTAAGGAGATGTATGAAGCAGAACTGAAAGAAGCAAGACATCTGCTTGAGCAGAACTCCTCAGAGCTGTCCAAGAAACAGGACCTCCAGGCTAAAACTGATGCAGTAGTGAGGGATTTGACCTCAAGGTTTGTTTTTGTAGGTACCACATGCATTGCTGTGGAGAGAGCTTCAATAAATAGTGAGTTAATAAGTAAGTTTGGTATGAAAACACACATCTGTAGATAATAAGCATCTTTATAGATAAAACTGTAAAATGTTAAAGAGTTAAAAGTCCATCAGATGATCTCTGAAACCCTGCCACTGATTATCAAGTACTGAAAAACATTTTGATCCATCTAAATTAGTAAATTGTAAATTTTTAACAATTTTCAGTGTATATAAGTATATACTCCATGCTAAGGTGCATTCCGTCTTTGATCTTATTTGTTTTAATGGATATCAAAGACTATTAACACAGTTTACAAAATCTCTGCTTTACTGGTTGAAATGGCTTCATTTTAAAATTCGAGCTTGCTGTATGAAAGAAATCGTGCATATTTAGCAGTTCCAAACATGGAATGCTATCAGTGACCAGATCACTGTGTTATCGCACGTGACTTCTCTAGATACAATCCATTATGAGAGTAGAGAAGTCGGCTGAAGTAGTAGAGTAGTTATAAAAGACTGATTTAAATCGCAGCGTTGATCAGGAAAACGACTTAAGCTATTAAAAACCATAGATTCATGCTGCACGTATAACTATGGAACTAACCGATTCTCGAATGGATTTGAAATTATTTTAACACAATCAAGCAGCCACTGCGGCACGGCAGAGGTAGATCTACACCGTATCTCCTTCCTGCAGGCTGGACGATGAACAGGCCCTCCGGAGAAAGTCTGAAGAGAACTTGCTGTCTACTGAACAGGCGCTGTCACACAAGGAGAAACTCCTTCTGGCAGCCTTCAGAGAGCACGATGAGGTGAACAGACAGATAAACACTCAGCAGACATACAAACACACGGGCATGTAAACAGACGGACATACATACACACAGACAGACAATAGACAGTCAAACGGACAGACAAAATGAACATTCTGAGATATGTAGCCAAACATACCATCTTTCATTTCAGCGATTACAATTTCTTTCATTTTCTCATTTTAGAAAGGAAAATTATCCATGTTTATTTTCATATGCTGTGAACTGTTGTATTTCCGTCTGCATTAAAATCAGCTTGAATTACATGCCTTTCTACGTTTGAGCTGTCTACAAACCCGCTTGAGTATTGAGTATATTGACCCTGACACAGCATGATTTGAACATCGTCGCTAGGCAACCATGAACCATATGCCTTACATTTAATTGCCAGATCACCAAAGTGATGTATGTAATCCGAATACATTCGATCACCATCGCGCTCGAACTTATTAATTCGACCTTGTTAATGGCTGGCTGGATATTCATTACGCCATACCCAAACACACACACACACACACCCACACACACTCTCACACGTAACATTATGTGTGTTAGAGGTAATAGGATACAACTGCAGTAAGGCTGTACACACCTAATTCGCTTAGAGTCAGCAGAATTTCAATCTTAGTAACGGTAACCATGGTAACATGATTTGTAAACACTAATACTGGTGTGTTATTAAGCGTGTACATTAGCCCACGTCATGGTTCAGATGGCACGTTCCGATAATTACTACCACCCCCATTACCACCCTTCTTTACCACTCACATATTATTCAGATACCACTCTCATGCCACTCTAATGATTGTCCTGATCAGAATATTGCTACAGGAGAATGGAATGAAACATGTCATAAATGGTCGCTAAGTTATTATATTTTTATAACGTTTACCTTTACTACCACTCTACATACCATTCCATATCATTGGTCATTATGCATGCAGGCCGCATGCTTTACGATAATATGTAAGTCTACATAACAACAGTATTACCTAATACAAATGCTTACCTATGCTTGCCATTGCTCTATGTTTCCATAAAAAGATTCCATTGTGATTGCATACGGCTGAAACGAGAGTTCTTGATATGCACAGCAATGAGTAGTGAGTTAAGTTACACATTAAATGCACTTACACACTACTAGTGTAAAGAATATCAACAAAAAGTAATACAACTCTCACAAAATCAACGAATAACTTCAACTGAAAACTAAGAATGGTCTGACAATCATGGACCGTCTGAATTTTTGGCAATTAAGCTGTTTTATTTTGGTATCTTAAAAATTCCATACATTTTATTCTTGTTCCCAGGATCGGCGCACCATAGCACAGTGTATGCGAGAGAAGGACGAGCTAAGGTCTAGTCTGGCTGCGTCAAAGAAGGCACACGAAAGGGAAACAGTCCTGAGAGTTGAGGCTGAGAACTGTGTCAATGCTACCAGACAAGAACTGGCTTTCATCAAGGACGTGCACGCCTCGGTTAGTGAGATATAGTAGTTTTAGGAGATTAGATTCTCATGTGTGATTCCGATTCAAGTGTGCCTACGTATTCATTTCAACCCTTCCAACCAATGAATCTCCTTGAATCTCCTGAAACCACAAGCTGTTCAGAAGCTGCTCGATAAAAAAAATCCATTAGAAGATTAGAGTACTCTATTCGAGTATTAGGTATTATCTATAATATCTATGTTTGATTGTTTGAATTTTCACATAGTATTTTAGTTTGCAAGGCCCTATTTAACCCTTGGCATGTCACTAGTGTACCATCGTGGCACACAAGATGGCTGCTTAACATTGTAGAAAATCACTGTTTAAGTATTTAATTTGATTTCAAAACACTACAGAAGAGCCCTAAATTTTCTAAATTTGATTTGTAAGTTGTAAAATTATATATAGCATACTAAACTCAAATAAATGAACTATGGTGTGTTAATAGACTTAATAAATGTTGCGCTCTGACTAAATTCTTAAGCGCAATATTAAATAATGTATTGAATTACAATGAAATTAAGCAAATGAACAGAATTCTCCAAATCCCTGCTTTGGCAGTGTGTCATACGCAAGATCTGCAGTCTGCACAAAATTCCATTTCAATGAACCCAGTTGCGTGGAATTTCAAAATACAGACTTTTAACTTACAATGGAATACTCAGGAAAAACTCTGAAGGATAAGATCAGGGTGACCCCCAACCCCTCAGGAGGTACAATCTCTGAAGGATAAGATCAGTGACCCCCTCGGAGGTACAATCTGAAGGATAAGATCAGTGACCCTCCCCTCAGGAGGTACAATCTCTGAAGGATAAGATCAGTGACCCCCCCTCAGGAGGTACAATCTCTGAAGGATAAGATCAGTGACCCCCCCCTCAGGAAGTGCAATCTCTGAAGGATAAGATCAGTGACCCCCCCTCAGGAGGTACAATCTCTGAAGGATAAGATCAGACCCCCTGAAGGATAAGATCAGTGACCCCCTCAGGAGGTACAATCTCTGAAGGATAAGATCAGTGACCCCCCCCCCTCAGGAGGTACAATCTCTGAAAGAAAAGATCAGTGACCCCCCCCCCCCATTTCAGGAAGTGCAATCTCTGAAGGATAAGATCAGTGACCTGGAAGTGATCAACACGAACCTGGAACGGGACCTGAGGCAGGAGTTCGAGCACCGACTACAGAGTGATCTGTCCGAGGCCAGGGCACGACTGGAGAAGCTGGCACACGCCCAGAAGAATGAGTTCGAGGGCAAGATGAGACAGAAACTCCGGGAATGTCAGGTATGTGGTGGGGCAGATAAAGTTGACCATGTTTTGGTAGCTTCTGTTGGAGAATAGCAGTTCAATAGGATATATTTGTTTTTTTTTTGTTTTTTAATTGAAATGTTCCCCAGTAACTAGACATATTCCCACCAGACACAACAAGAACAAGACGGTATTCGACTAAACACGCTCAATGATGCTAATGGACAGCTCAGAATTCAGAATGATGCCCTCAAGGCCCAGGTTAGGAGCTTCGGATCATAAGTTTTATCCTAATGTTTAAGATTATTATTGGCCAAAAGGCGGTTAGAACACCATTTCACTCACCTAATACATTTTACTCTTTCTTTTCATCTCTATTAGCCATTGTACAATTTACTACTTCTCGTTCCAGGTTAACAACCTAATCGGAAAGAACAACGCGTTGGAAGACACACTGCGAAACACTACCCATTCTCTGGAGCACGAGCGATCCCACAACGCACTCCACCTCACGCAGACACTCTCAGAACTTAAGGATATCAAGGAGAAGTTCCATGCTAAGGTAGGAGGCGGTGGGGTGATTACTTGTCATGTTACATATGCTGCTCTATTTATCTCTTTCTTAGCAACTCATCACTTCCCCTGCTTACAACCCCTCTCTCTTCAAATTCAACCCCCTCACTTCCCCTGAAAACCCTCCACTCTCCTCTTTTAGAACCATTCTCTTCACAAACAACGGCAACAACCCCTCCTCACATCTTTAAAACCATTCTCTCCTCCAACAATCCCTCTCTTCAGTGTTTGGAATGTGAGGAGCTTCAGGATGCCAGGATCCCACTACAAGAGGAGATTGACACACTGAAGTCAACTCTAGACAAGAATGATAGTCTGCTGAAATACCGCACTGAGGCCCAACAGATCAGAAGCTACTCATGTAATCAAGTAATGAAATGATAGTTCCTTGATGAGTTTGTGGGGGCAGGAATTCGTTATCAGTAATCTTGTCAGAGTCAACCTGTCGGTAAAATTTGATTTTAATATTTTGATTATTTCTATCCATACATCCATTAGTCTTTAACCAACCCAACTCTATGCAGATCAACGTGAGGCGCCCAGTGACTGCTGCCCAACTCTCAGGACAGAAGATCAGCAGCATTTCAGGGAGATACGTCACAGATGACCTTGCCCGGGCACCCTCGGCTCCGGCTCGCGCATTTGCTGCCAAACCTACGGAGTCCCTCAAGGCGGAGTCTTCGTCCCCCCACAAGGAAATGCTGGCTAACAAGGACACGACCAGTTTCTCCACTGGGAACGTTAAGATTTGGGATGTACATGATAGGGGCGACTACGTGAGGATAGTGAACACTTCCAGCCATGATGAGTTTCTGGGAGGATGTGTTCTGCAGCAGACGGTGTGTGACCAAGCCTACTGTAGTTACAAGTTCCCACCCAACTACATGCTCAAAGGAGGGGCCATGTGCACGGTGAGTGAGGGGCAGGGTTACTGTAGTTAGTCGTTATATTTTGCTTTAAACAGTACATCAATCTTAGTTTTTTATACTTTCAGTCAGACAGAAAATAGCTAAATTCTGTAGCAATTTCTCATTGTTTTTGAACTTTTTCACTTCACCCCAAACATCCATCCAAGTCGACCGCATGTTTTGAAAACACGACTCGCTACGACACTTGTTCTTCATTCGGCCGGGCAGTAGAAATCTCCTGTTGGAGTGTCCGCTGCAAAGTGTAATCGTGTAGCGTGCACAGCACAGCTTGTTAGCTGGCCTTTCAGTACACGTTTACAAGGCTCCAGTATGTCAAACAACGGTGCACGCTGTGCGGCCTAGCATGCGAACATCTGCCTAGGGGCGCGCTTGCAGATGGAATTATTGGTCTTTTCATAAGAAAGTATAAGCAGCGTATGGAGTCAATTAATAACATTGTTATGCTGAATCGTGCTTTTTGAAATGACAATAGAAATTTGAAATGCTTGTTAGTTTACTAATAATCTTACTTGAGTTCAGATTAGGGCCAAATATGAGATAGCTGGCAATCTTGGGAGCTTAAAATAGATTGCAGATATGAATTAAGCTATGATTTCAGACTTAAGATTCTGACTTTTGAGTAAAATATATAAATTGTTAATTTCTGCCAATAAAAAAAACAGTTAATTCGGATGAGACACTGTACACTATGTCTAAACAATGTCAGACAATTGTCCTTTGATGTGAAGGTGCTTACTGCATGTGTGACAGTGACGAATTATATGTTTCTCTAATCAACGATCGAATACCATTCCACATAATTATGCATTTATTGAATAAATTGAAAGCGTTCATAAGAAAATGAATAATGCATTGTTCTCTCAAAAGTACAAATAGCTGATCACAAAATTCTTAGTTTGTGATGCAATGAGGAGCATTTATTTCTACAAGAATTTGAATTCTGATAATCATGAAACCATCTCATGTCACGACCCACCTCCTCAGCAGACCATAAAACCATCTCACGACCCCTCAGATCTGGACAAGTCAAAGTCAGGCCCTGCACAACCCTCCGGCAGATTTGCTCTGGAAGGATCAAGCAGCCTTCGCTATTGGACCTGATGTCAACACTGTGCTCTACAAGCCGAATGGACAGCCGTCCACGGGACTCAACAACGCTACCACCGTCACCAAACGATCCAAGTCTACTGGGTATGAGAGAATAAGAATTTGCTCAAAATTATTATATTCTTCCCATGAGGAGATGCATGTTTTTGTGAATAGTTTTTGGAAAATCTTTGTGTTTGAACTGCTAGTTTTACCCTCACTTATTCACCCAACTTACACCATGAATTAAACTCCTGCTTCTCCTCCAGTAGGAGCAGCCCGTGCGTATCACGTGACCGGGTTATAAAGAGCACGTTGGACGAGAAGACCATTGGGTACCATATCCCTACTGCCACCAGCACTCCCACCATTGTCTCCTACAAGCAAAACAAGAACAGAGGTAGGTAGACTTTAGGGAGAGGGAGGGTTGACAAGGGAATAGGGAAGTAGGGAGAATGAGCGCGAGAGCTGGGCAGATTAGGGGGCAGAATAGAAGGGGAAGTTGAAAAAGAAGTTGAAATGGAAGGCAGGGGTATGCATTATGCAGTTTTTACATATCAACTTATCTGATCAGGAAATTCAAAGCCTGTTTTTAAACTTCATGACTTATCATCTATTCACTGATAGCTCTCATATACTGATTAACATTTAATGCTTAAAGAAAACAACAATGTTTTTGTATTCGATTTTTAACAAATGATTGTTCTTACTCTATTGGTTCAAATAAGAGAATGGTAAAATCGAGAAGGTCCCATTTTCACTCATTTTTAGTGAGATTTTATCGTTGAATTAAAGAATGAACAACAGTGAACAAGAATAAGTATTCTTCTTCTTCTTCAGTACGATTATGCTCATCAAAAAACTCTTCAAAACGTCTTGGAAACTCGAGTCAAGTCTTCACTCATTCATGAGAGAAAATCTTTTTAGTACACGTTTCAAATAAGGCTTTCCACGACATTCGTTATTTCAGCAACATCCAAGCTGGCCTGATTGTGTCAACTTCCTGTAGAGTAGGTTATTAGACCACCATGTGATTTGAGTGAAGCATATCCCAATCCTAAATAATAAGACAACGATAATCATGTTTTTTTTGTTTTATTTCACATGTGTTTTATTTCCCATTTCATCGTGATGTGAATTGTGAATGCTTTCTTGTGATATTGTGAATGTGAAATCCCCATTCCCATACCTACCAGATATAACGAATCAATTTGTGGATTGCGTCAACTTTGTTGCCTTGCATCGCAATTCATAAAAGTACAATAAAAAGTCTGATATGATTATCATATCAGACTTAACTCAGCTTTGTCATAAGCAATGCAGATTCTTTAGCTTGACCCTGAATCATTCGAAGCACAAAATTCCTTCTTTTCTCTTTTTCTTGATCATGGCATGTAGAGATATAGGTACTTACTCAATTATTATCGATTTATTGGGGCAAGATATTGGATGTAGACTCGAATTGAGCTCCGAGTAGGGAATAACAGCTTTTTAAACTAAAGAACTAAGGGATTAATTCATTTGGTTCAATATCACAACCATACATTCAATGTATACAGGAGTTGTTATGTGTCCATCCATAATTTTCTTTGTATTTGGGAGATTCAACTTCAGAACTTCACTGAATATTGTAACAATATTTGGACAGGTTTGCGACCCATTATGGAAATTCTCATCAAGTGAAGCCTCATCAATACCATTAAAATAGTAAAACGTGATGCATGAATCGTAACAGCCATTCTATGGATTTCTCTTCCATACAAGAATATCTTTTCAGAATTGTTAGTTTGTAGTTTACATCATCTGACCCAGCAATCCGCCTAACTTTCTTCTTTTCCATTTCAGACGATTTCCTGGCTGCTAGTGAGAAGTGGGCTCGGAACAACTCAGCCTACCACGACTACGGCAGACCTAAGAGTGCCCTCTGATCACGAACTTGGTGGTGTCATATAAGGAACTTTGCAAAACGTTGGTCTGAGTCGCGTGATAGTTTCCCTATAATTTGAATGGCCTAGACTCGCTAGAGGGATTTCCTAACTCAGATTATTAATTAACCTGGTGCAAGCCATAGTATAAGTTAAAATGGATTATGAAAATACAATTAATTAAAGTCAAATACTCAATGTGACTGAATTAGGATCAGCTTGCACTCTTGAATGCGGCCTAAAATCTTAAGGTGGTCAGGGCGTGTCAGTTTATGTTGATTTTTAACACGAATTTACCGATATTTTCATGTAGTTCCCCGTAGATACTAAAAGCAGGAACTAGCGAAACCACCCCGAAACAAGCCGAAACAAGCGGAACGACCCGAAACCACCCCGAACCAACCCAAAAACCCCCCGAAACAAGCCGAAACAAGGCGAAACGAGCCGAAACAACCCGAAACAGCCCGAAACAAGCGAAACAAGCGAAACAACCCGAAACAAGCGAATCAACCCGAAACAACCCGAAACAAGCAGTTTTGCATTTTCCACTTGTTTCGGCTTGTTTCGGCTTGTTTCAGCTTGTTTCGGGTTGTTTCGGGTTGTTCCACTTTTTAGTAAAATTTTGGCTTGATTCGGGGTTGTTTCGGGTTGTTTCGTGTTTTTGCTGCCATATCAAGCGAAACAAGGCGAAACAAGCGAACCAACCCGAAACAAGGCGAATCAACCCGGAACAAACGGAAAATGCAAAACTGCTCGTAGTTCATGTCGATTCGGCTTGCTTCGGGTTGTTTCGGGTTGATTCGCTTGTTTCAGTATATCATAGTAAACTTTATAGAGTATGATGCTATATGTCATTGCTATATTATAGATAAGCTAATTAATTAAAAATATAGAGTGATACTATTAAGTTTTAGATTGTAATTTAACGCTTGCTTAGCAGTTTCAGTGATTTATTTATACTTTAGCTAGTTTGTAAGTTTGTATATAAATGTTATTATCATTTATGTTAATCTAAGTCTTCATTTATATCCAATTAATCAGGCTAATATGTGCTGAAAATATCCAAATTTCTCTTTTTCAAACTAATATTGATTTAAAGGAACTGAAACCTGCAACTTGATGCCATTGAGAATGGAATTATAAACATGTGTGCAACTGTCATGACTATGGGTTATTTGAGAGCAAATGAAATTCTATATAATTGTTACGAATTGCAAGGAAACAAAAAGTGGTTGCAAGGCAACCAGAAATTGCTCACATAAATGGAACGCGCGAAGACAAAATTATGTCACAAACACGAAATCATAATCGAATTCATAATACGCGCAGCGCGCGCGTTCAGTCCTTTATTTAATCTTTATATTTACTGCTACTTTTTGAATTGTTGAGGCGCGTATTGTAGATTTCCAGTTTTGCTTGAGTTAATCTGTCGACTGGCGATGTCCGTCCCTTTCTTTATTCTTCTGACTTGGTTTTAGACAAATCGAAGTTCTAGTTCTTTAGCCCGCAAAGGTGTGTGTACGCGCGCAACGCAAACAGGGGTAAACGTGTTTAAGCAAATTAAGTTAAAGGCGCGGCGCAAAGGTTCTGGTTTCTCCATATTACGGAGCCTTATTTTGCGCGCACGAGTTACTCCATGTTACTAGTGCTAGACACGTATATGCGGGTTGCTAAAAACTTATATAGCGTATAGTAAACACACACCTTGTCTGACGTCGTCAGACCCATTATTTCAAATGGGGCGCGCGATGGGGTCAGGCAACGCTTGACAAATTAACACACCTATGCGGGCTTAGGAATGCGCGAATGCAATGGAAATATGCGGGCGCCTTAAAACATTGTCTGACGTCGTCAGACCCATTATTTGAAATTTATTTATTCTGCGAGTCGTGGCGCGCGCGCTTCGCGCGCGCGAGGGGGTGAGGCAACGCCTGACAATTAAAACAGGGATATACGTTGCCCTAACCAGCGCGGCGCCCTGGTTTCGGTATCTCTCCCATATTCGTAGGATGTTACCCTACCCTCGCGCGCGCGGCGCAACGTTCCACATTTGGACGTCACTTTGCGCCTCCAACAACAAGTCAGAAGAAAGGGACGGACATCGCCCGCCGAAGCTTAACACGTATATCCTTCCCCTAACCAGGCCAGGGGTGTCGCGAGCCTGGTTTAGCGGCGTGCCGCGCCGCGCACTCCGTGCGCGAAACCAGGGTAGGTCTCCCATATAAACGGGAGCCTTCGTTATCTATGACAATGACATCACTCAGAAAAATATAATTAAGCGCACCTAGCGCTTCAAGGACTAGGGTTAGGGTCAGGATTAGGGTCAGGATTTGTTAGGGTTAGGGTTAGGATTAAGGTTTGGGTTTTGATTAGGGTTATGGTTAGGTTTAGGATACAGAAAAATTGACGTTTAGATCTGTGACGTCACTCAGAGCCGTTTATATGGGAGTCGACGGGCGATGTCCGTCCCTTTCTTCTGACTTGTTGTTGGACAAAGTGACGTCCAAATGTGGAACGTTGCGCCGCGCGCGCGAGGGTAGGGTAACATCCTACGAGTTAAGCTTGGTTGTCTATTGGTTATCGATGATCAATGATGATAGAGTTGATAGACCCTTCCGAGTTTGAAGATAAAGTTGATGGATTTCTCCCATCCCTGCGCGCAACACTCGGAGGTTTGGAGGGTCGTGGAAAACCTTGCGTGCGCGGCGGAGGGTAGGGTAACATCCTACAAAGATAAAGGAGCTACGCCGCGGTCGTAAAACTAGGGAAGGGATCTTGTTACTTTGTACTTGTTATGTTAGATTTATCAGCGATAGACAAAGCACAACGCGGCCATGAACTGCAATTTAACAGGAAATTTGGAATCAAGTTGCTTTGCTGAAGTTTTGAAGTCTTACATATAAACGAGAACCATCCAGGACCCAGTCAGAAGAAATAGACGGGCAACGTCCGTCGATATGATTCCGCATTTTAATTTTATGCCGTTGCTAATATAGCGCCGCGCATCATGACCTATGATTCTAAAATATCTCTAACAGATATAACTTTGCGGAAAATTTTCCCACGGTTGTGCTTTGACTCTTGTCTGTATAACCGCCGTCAGCAGCCTTCACATATCCAAGGCTTTATGATTGTGCACATAGGAAAGTCAATCAAAAAGAACACTTTTGACGGCTTATACAGTTCTTTAATAATTACAGATATAACAAAGTGATGCAATATTTTGTCGTGCAAAACATGATATTGGGCTCAAATAAGACATGGTATTTTAATAAAACTGAAAATATTAAAAGTACAGTACACTGTTTGATGGTTTGAAAACAAAGCTTATAAATCTCCACGAAGTTAATTCGCTGATAATGTTCCAATCGGAACTAACGTGCTATTAATTGTATCATAACAAATCTCTATCTTTGATAGAAATTCCCGACTTAAATAAATGAGCCAGTAATAAAATTAGTTTTAGTACAATTTGATTCCATAGAAAGAGTCCAAGTACAAAAACAGTTAGCACCGTTTAAGCTACCTAAATTATTTAAATTATTGAGGAGTTTAATTGTCAACTGTGTGATTTTCATAAATAATTATCTATGGAAAATGTAAAAATTATAATTGTAAGCTGATCAGTATAGTAAAAACATTTCTTTGAATTCAGTGTCCGAGCACATTCCAGCTGTCACTATAGGGCGGCAAATATTTGCTTCTTCTTCTTCAAATGCATGTGTTTTATAAACAGTCTTTTGTTGTGTCTGATGACTCGACTTCAGCTCTTCAATGCGGGTCTCGTTCAATCCTAGCGTAGATTGTGTTTGGGGCCCAGAAAGGGAGGACCGCTTCATCTTGAGAAATTTCATCGTGCACCTCACCAATTCCTGCCAGTTGGCGCTTGAAGAAATACCTGAAATACGAACAAGATTTAGCATAAATCTCAGAAATAATACGATCATTGGTATATCATTATCATGGAGAAGAATCGAGTGTTTGGTGATGAAAAGATGAAACCTGAGTGACAACCAGTCAACCGTGAAGCAGTGTAATTAGCGAAACCATAGCAAATCACATTTGAAACCAATAATTAGAAGAAGAAGAAGAAGGGAGAGCGAACATTCCAGACGAATACAAATTTTCATGATTTCTCGGATACCCGAGAGTTAAGTGTACCCTCACATGTTGTTGTATAGTTGTAGAACCACTTCAGACTACACACTCAAACCCACGCACAGACATACTCCCCTATAATATTTATATTTATATATGGTAGGTTATTATCCGCTCTAACAAGTCCTTAGTGAGCCGTTTACTCGGCCCCTTTGTAGTCGTGTCCCCGTTCTCAACGCGTCTTTGAGATGTTAGCCTTGCTAAAAGAGTGGACACCAGCTTCAGGGACCACCTGCTCCGATCATATTATGTTTTACACCGTGATATCTCCAGGGACACACGGGCATAAATCGCTATTTCATATTATTCCTATTGTAATTATGGGGGCTAATTTTCTGAGATTTGCTATCAGATTATGACATAGGTGTCCCCTCGAAGCTTTGAAGAGCTCATTTATCATTACTAACCTCACGGGAAATGGCTCACAGAATCGATTTTCCGAGGAATAATTGCTAACGATAGCATTATGTATTGAATCTTTGAATGATCAGTAACTCATTTGTAGAATTATCACTGAGAGCTCATTTAATCCTGGACAGTCGTACAGCTATATAGGAATGCATAGGTTTGAGGGGGCCTGTGTATAGTTTCAACCTTCTAATAATTGAGATGTTCCAATAAATGTTAAGGCTCAAGCTGATTATCGCGTTGGACACACATTTCTTGATACCTCTGTGAAAGTTTGAAGGGACCACGAAAGCACAACATTTCAGCACTCACTGCACTGTAAAGGAGATAGTATTCTTAATGGATGGCGTCAGCCGTCCCATGAACGCGATCAACGTACTCCTCTACATGCATGTTTCCAGTGTGATATGAGAAATAGAACACTCTGTCCATGGTGACATGTTGCTTTATTCGAGCCATATTATATCACAAATTACAGGTAAATTAAACACAGCTCCACCGGGGAAAGAGTTTAGATATATCTCTCTCAATATGTTACAATGAACATGCAATGCATGTGAACTTGCTCTGATCACGTGTGCACTTTATCATGGTAGTATACATGAGGAATCAGTGTATACAAGGCGCGCGAGGGGAAATGTATCAGAATCTGTTGACAAGTTGAAGATATCATTCTCATACACACACACACTCACACACACACTGTTAACCATTACAAACTGTCAGATATCTTCAAGTGTTTAACCACAACACACTCACATGGCATGAAAATCCCTTCTTAAGATTTCACTGGAATGTCACTCAACGCTTCAACGCACAAGATATGAAAATAGAGAAGCATCTTCAGAAATAGAAAGAAATAAAGAAAGAAAAAGAAGGAATGATAAAATCAAGAACAACTCTCTTGATTGTGTCTCGAAAGATCTACATACCTGGTGTTGGGTCCGCAGTTGCCCCACGCCACGATCTCCTTGAACTGCCGGAGAGTGACCCGTGGTGCAGTGACCGCCTTGCCGTAGCAACTACCGTCCGCCCCAAACGTGTACACGATCTGTATCTCGGGAATTCTGCGGGGAGAGGGGGTTAGGGATACAGAAACGAGATGATTGGAAGGAACAGGGGTTAGGGAAAGTTACACGAGTAGTACTGGGGGAGTTAGGGAGATGTGATCGGGGTGATTGGGAGGGATTGGGGAAGAGTTAGGAACTGTGTTGGTTGGCTTGACAGGGCACGAGATGGTTTGGTCGGGTTTAGGAAATAGACACGAGATGTGTACAAAGGAGTCTAATGTATTTTTTTTGAAATGCACGCGGAAAGATGATGAGGAGATACTACGATGGAACATTTGATATGAGTAGCATTATACACCTCTACACTTTCGCGAAGAGATTTGTTCTTAAAAAACACATATTTTATGTTCAGCTATCGGAAAATGTTTCGATTAATATCACTGATAATCGAGTAGGAAAAGTAGTTCAAATTAGAGTACCAGCCGGGAGAAACAAATGCGAATATGAACTATATACATTGTATTGCACTGTCCAAGTTACTACTAGGGCCCTACTTCTAATTTAATCCATTCAATGGCCTCCAAAACTACAAATGAAGAGATGAATATTTACTTAATTGATATTTCCGGCAAGAAATCCCGCGCCCGCTCTCTCGCTCTCCCTTTCTCGGCTCCGCCCGACAAAACAAACGGTTTGTGTTAGAATAATGATCACATGAACGCATAACCCAACCAGTATATATGTGCATAATGAGCAAGCCGTTAATGAGTTGGTTAATGAAGGGAAATTATTCACCGGTTACTGCCTATCACTTTGATCTCAGCTCAATGAATGGGGTAAAGGTGGACTGCCGTACTAAAGCCCGGACAGTTAATTTAAATAACAACCAGTGTCCTCTCAAAGACCGAGCCGGAGCTTTGATGTCAAATTTCCGTAATTAAGATTTAAGCTGTCGACTTGATGCGCTTGACAGACAGACCAACAAACACTGCGTCACTGTGTAAACACAAACGAACGTCTTTATATTATAAGCTCAATCAATTACCGGTAGCTGCCGGTTGACAAGACAACAGATAGATTTTCTTTTGAACTTGGAATTCGCGTTTTAAACGACGGATATTTCACATATTTCTCCCGCATAAACAGGGTTCATGAGCGGCCAGACACTGGCTTATACGTGTTTTATATCCGATAGTGACAATGCAGCACCAGTGGAAAGTAAAGAGCACACACACAAAGGGGGGATGAACATCCGCGCAATCAGGGTCAGCTAGTACCAGGCTGGCGTTGACAATACCACTTGAGATAAAGTAACAAACGAGCCGACAATTCTCTCCGGCATTCAGCAATTTCTACTCGGCTCAATAGGCGCCCACACGTGAGGGAAAGGTTAATTTCCTCAGAGAACTGAGATGATGGAGCCTGTAAGAGGGGCAGTGTGGCAAAGGTGGGAGGGATTGAGCGATGTGCTGAAGATGTTATAAAGCTAAGAGACTAAGTAGGAGAAGTAGGAGTTAAGGAAGAAGTGAGCAGTAGAATAGAGAGTAAAAAGTGATAGGATGTGAAGAGCTAGGATGCCAGTGTGATATCTATCTTTGTTTGAAGGATGCACACGCCGCACTGACTTTGGAGGAGGAAAGTGAGAGAGTATTATGAAATGAGAGAGAGAGTGTTGCAGTGTGCCACACAGGTGGCACAGGACATGCTCTGAGGAGATGAAAAACAATTCATTTGCAGACGAGATCACAGCCAGCTCCTCGTATGATGGGAGACAATCGAGACACTGTCTGCGTCTGGGGAATATGAGAGGGGGTTTGGAATACATCTAGAGTGTTCCTGACTATCATAGAGCCATGGAACTAGCAGTAAACAGGGTTCAGTGGTTGTATATCAGGGAAACATTGTAAAATGTGTCCCAGCCTACAGTATTATGATTACGGTGGTGCTATCATGCGATTAGTCATGCATAATGCTCCCTCCAGCAAAGTGATCATACGTTAACTCGGGCCGCCTTTTGTGGCAACAGCAGCTAACATCGTGAAGATGCGTTTATAAAGGAGTGATGCTCTATCAACATTTTATAAAGGAGCTGCTACATAACATATTATTATTGATCTGTAAAGTTTACGAAGGAGCTATCAACTGCTGCTGCTACGTCACTGTAAGCATTACTGGTCCGGGTCTTCAAAGAGCAGGCGTCACGTGATAGAGAGGCTAGTTTTGCTTTGAGCTTTTGAGAAAGAGAAGCAGTAGGAGGCAACACAGACAGACACTGACACTCAGACAAACACACACAGCCTTTGTGATACACGTGATCTGGTGGAGATACGTGCAGTGTTCTGACACAGATATACAGACAGACAAACATACATACAGACGAACACGGCAACAAACGTACATACAAAGAAAGGAGTAAAGATACAAAAAACACAAACAAAGAGGCCAAGGGTTGCGAAAACAAAACCAAACCTCACTAATCAGGCACTGACATTCGTACAGACACACTGACACAGACAAACATTGAGACGCACTCATACACTCTTACACCTACACACTAACAAACACTCAGACGAACACACAGACGCACACACAGACGCACACACACAAACAAACACACTGACGAACACACAGACGAACACACAAACAAACAGACATGATCTCTGCGAGCGGCTCGTAACAAGGTGACGTAGCTAAGGAGTTCGAAAGATCAAAGAGAATATGAAATCACACACAGCGCGGCTCTGACACTCGGTGTGTCTGGGAGAGGTTACCAACTGATGAGAGAGACTGTAATCATAATATAGGATATATTTATTATCATGTGACTCATAAATAACATAGAAATATTAACATATTAAATTAAATATTATCATCTTCTTCTAGCGGCTACTTTATATATCAGAGCTGTGATGAGGACGCATAATTTATTGAAATAGGGGTGTCTCCCATTTCTAGGACACTTACAATTAATAAAGGGAACTCTGAGGTGATCCCAGGGCTGCTACAGCCTTTAAAGAGAATATGTTTTTGAAGAAGCCTTTGCACTGCTAATATAAATGAGGAAGATGTAAAGTAAAAAGTACACAGACTCCTCACACATTTGTATATTTGTCGTTCTCTCAATCACCACGGCTCGCACACCACCACACATTATATATTAAAGTCGAACACACACACATATTAAACACCAGGTTGTGACGTCATTATCAGGCGTTAGAATGGTGTGCTGATGACTTGAACCCGCCTACACACCAGCAATACATCTACAGAGGGCACCGACAAAACGAGCCGCTACTCAGCCATCGAGGTGACTGGCAACGTGAGATAATAGCAGGGAGAGACAGAGAGGGAGATTAATAAACGGTAATTCCGCGGAATTTGAGAGATAAGTGAGATAAAAGTGAGGGATGAGCTGATAAAAGCTCTACAGAGATAAGATCTTAGCGCGCGCTCGAAGGTAGGAAATTGTTAATTGAGTATGTGGCATTATTTCAATCTCTGAAATGAGAAATTCGTTATATTTTTAACTCCTTATTACAAAAACTAAGAATAAGCCGACATATAGTGTTTCGTATAAATTCTTTGGAAGAGAGTCAGAACAATGCATAGATTTTCAACACCGTTCTTAACGAGCTGCCGTTTAACGTTTTTAATAAGGTGTGACAGCCATAAACTGAGAAAACTTCATAACTGGTAGGTCTGTTAATGTGACTTTTTCACGGACATCTCGGGAGGGAATGAGTCTAAACGTGTAAACGTGGCTAATGTAAACGAGGGATGACTCAACATGTTATAAATACCCGTTACTCATAATATGCAGTGTCTAATTGGGTGCATTCATTTCTAACTCATGTACCAATTAGCAGAGAAATCAGCTGTGATTGGGTAAAGAAACCGCACACGTTGCCTAGCAATTAGCCACCAAAGTGTGCCCGTAACAGACTACAAAACTTCATCAATTAACCACGCTATACCATGAAAATGACATCATAATCAAACGCAAAGTTTTCCCGATACACCACTAGGATTTAAGGTCGGTTTGAGCCGTGTCTCGTTAGTCTGGCTTGTGTCTAAATCCTATCTAGTGTGAGAAAGAATGATGCACATTACCACATAAATTATCCATTTTATATTACAACTGCTTATCAATAACCATCCAATGACCAATAGCATTGCTCATATATCAGAAGTTGTTTTCTTGGGTTTAAAACGGAGAATTCTAAGCAAATAATGGGTCTCAATTTGTCCATCAATTTAAGTCAATGTTTCTATAATTATTGCCCCTTAATTTAAATCTAGATTAACTTATCAAGGCTAACGACTAAACGAGTTGAATATTTTCTACGGAACGTCATCATAATTCCATGTTGTCGTCGCACCAACATATCACCAGTCTTCTCCTAAATACCCTTTCTGTGGAAGACAATCCTTCGACAATAGTATCTTAAGTACGGGGAGTGGAGAATATGACGTCATTATCATAGCTCAACATGGTACGCTGTGTTGAGATGGAGTAATATTAATATGGCTCTAAATAGTGTGCTATTGGTGTGGATATGATGTAATCATCATAGCTATAAATGGTGTTTTATTGACTAGTCCAAAATGGTATTTCATCGAAGTTTGCAAGTATCTACTCACTGTTGAATGGGAGGAGGGGGAGGTTGTTGAGAGTGGAGTGAGGCTGGAGCTACTGGGGCTGAGATCCTATCACACGCAGTTGCAGTACTTTCCTGAAAATAACATGGGATTATGTACGGAATTACACAGAAAATGGTATACGAGATGATTAGTTTACTAGAATTTAATATACCATCGGATTATTACGGAATTTCGTGTATTATCTGAGCTATAATATGCTGCGTTGAAGAGTAGGTAGAGAGTATTGATGTCAGAATCAGGGTTTATAATGGTGATCTGATCACGACAAGTGAGTTAAGGCTCGTGTGCGACGCATATTAGGGGCTTGTATACCATAGTTATATTTGTCAAATTAGCTCAAGATTCGATATACCCAATTGCTGTAATTATTGTAACTTATTGTGGTCAATTCTCCGGAAAATATAGCTGTCACGGGATTGTGATGCCCATACTTTTACGATTATTGGAGGAAATTATTGGGGATTGCGGGAAAATTTCGCAGAAATTCTGCGTAAATTTGACGTCAAGTTCAATCATTTACGAAACAAGAAGAATGAGTCGCAATAGCGTCAGAAGATGATCTCAGAGATTGAAAATTTAAGTCCATGATTATATTATCATGAATAATAATCGATAGAAAATAGTACTTATTATGGTGCGAAAATAATTCGCGCATTGAAGTCATCTATTGATGAAGTCATCACATCGTAATTCGTAAGTCGTAACAACCTAATTTTTAAGCGTGAAGAATAGCTATCCATACCATTGCAAAATGAAAAGTAGGGGCTGCTCCCCCGGCCCTTTAGGGGACCTCACATTTTCCTGTATCTGCCAGGCGTGAGTGGAGGGAGGGGGTGGGATGCCCTCCCCTTCCTGCACCAGAACTTCCTCCTCACAGATCATCTGTTCCACGCTCTGGTTGCTGGAGCTCCTTTCTCTGAGAGGGTGCTGCAGCACTTGGGAGGGGGCGGGTTGCAGCACTTGGGTCGTGGGTTGCAGCACTTGGGTCGTGGGTTGCATCACTTGGGTTAGAGGCTGCATCACTTGGGATGAAGGCTGCATCACTTGGGATGAAGGCTGCATCACGGCTGACGGGTGAAGGGTTGTTGCTGGCAGGTGGTGTAAAGCTGGAGTCAGATCAGACGGCATCTGGTTTAGTTGGGAGGGTATTTGGTTTAGTTGGGAGGTTGCGGGCATTTGGTTTAGGTGGGCTGAGTTCGGCATTTGGTTTAGTTGTATGTCCTTGTTCTCCTGTACGAAGGTATCCGGAGGGTTGAAAGCCATCATCTGGTGGGGTAGACTGTGATGGGTCATGTGATCCAATCCACCGAGTTCCACAGTCTCACCGGCCACTTCCAGTCTCTTGTTCCGGACCACTACTGGCGTATCATCGCCATGAGAAGGTAAACCACGGTCAATACCAGAGAAGGGTAAATCACGGTCACTACCAGGAAAGGGTAAACAACGGTAAATACCCGAGGCTTGTAATGGTAAATCAGGGTCAATATGCTGCAACTACAGGCGTGAAAGGGTCCCTACCAGGGTACCAGGCACAGCACTTACAAACCCGATTACCATGGAATTTCTAAAACCGCGGATCATACACACTCCACTGATCCGGTTACATTCCCTGGCGGGGTGCCAGATTTTCAAGGTTACGAGTAAGTGTGAGAGTTTACAAGAATGTGTTCTAGACTTACATGGGGTCCTTGATCCAAGGCTCCGTAGTTCTGTATCCGCATGGATTGTTCCAGAGAGATGACCTCCAGTCGAGGCAGCAGTTCCTCCATCAGCTTGGCAGGGTTTACTATCCCCTTCTGAAAGAGAGGGGTTGGTTAGCGAGGGGTTGGTTAGCGAGGGGTTGGTTAGCGAGGGGTGCAAGAAACAAGGCACACTTCAGAGAAAATTGTTATGTTTTCTAACCTTACCTCCTAAATTCCACCCCTCTAAATCTCAGTTATTTGACAAGCATCAAAACCCCTTTTTCTTTGCAGGATGAAGTATCTTGAAAGTTAAGCGAGATAGAAGGGAGGGTATATATACACATACTTAACGTGCTCGATTTATTATATTTATAACTTTCAACTTTTAAAACTCCATTCCGTCTCCTGCTGCCCGCCGCTCAGACTATTAAAATAGACGCTTCCAACGTCTGGTAGAATGTATATATAACGTTGTTCAGCAGACAAATAGTAGATAGTTGAGAGTGACGTCATTATCAGGGATTAGAATAGCGTGTTAATGACGCGAAACCGGCTATTTTCTGCTGAAATCCTCAGATATCTCGAGAAGTTACGATGATGAAGCGCAGTAGAGAGAGAGTTGTGATGTGCTTTATATCATTTGCGGTTTGTTTTAATAACTTTCACTCCACAAGCACCGTTGCTGCTTGCGCTCAGACACACTATCTCCCACCACCTTTCTGGAGTCCGTCCAGGTAAAGAAGCGTGCGGCGACCGGGGAAAAGTGGCGAGGAAAAGGAAGGAGATTCTCAGATAAAACCGATATAAAAGATGGAATCATCGCTAAAAACGTTAAATAATTCCTATTTTTGGAGCGTCTCATCAGAAGAGTTTGTCCTACTCATTACATGAACCGTGACTGACTAAACTCTACATAACGCCATAGCCATTTCTTTCGCTATTTGTGTAGAGATAATTCGAGATTACGGCAGTAAAAATAACCACCCCGTTCTGGATTGTAATAAGACACGACCAGGCCCTATTAACAATGAATTATCATTCCAAATATTTCCATATTTTTCCAGGGCCCAGGCTCGCTTCCGTATGCTAAACTCCACATACCAAAAGTAAGCGAATGGTAATGGCGTCATTATCATAGCTCAAAGTAGCGCATTTACAACATTCAACAGTCTATAATTTTGTACGTGCACAATATCTCACACTGGTCGAGCGTCCCATCAGACGCAATTCTTCCTTCCTTCCATGTAATCTCATTTTACACGGTATATTATATACTATGTAAATAATACCCTGATAGCATTAACTCGATGGGAGGGGAGGGGAGACGAGATCTCCAAGTAGCTCCCTATAAAACCCACAACACCCCACGCTAACTCCTGATAATGACGTCACAGTCCAGTGCGTATTACATTCCCCCGCCACCCCTCATCCCCTAGAGTTACTGAGCTGCCCACAGACCCATGCCTGAAGTGTCACGGAGTAGGGGATCGCAAATATTTACACTCGCAGTTATATTATTACACGCTGTATCGCTTCAAAAGTTTCAATCACGGCGAGAGGGAGATTATGTTGATTGAATTAGGGGCAGAATATTTAGGGACAGCTCAACGATCTGCTGATCCGTTTGGTCTTTATCAATATTAGGAGAGATCAGGAAGTCAATAAATCCAGTGATTTTATAGGCGGGTCGGGTGCTCAAAAATCAAAATTTTGATGGCAAATTTGGCAACGGTCGCATATTATATTTTCACAAGAGTAACGTACGGCACAAAATATCACATACGGCATACGCTTAATTATGTCAGGTATATTACCTGTCTTAGTACAGCCGATGATATAATGTGTACATGATAATATGATCAACCAGTTTTAACTCCAGGTAATTTGTACATGAATACACAATCAACAATGTATATACATAACCGCAAGAGTGTTCATAAAATGTATAGGATAGGTCTGTAAACTGATCACTCCGACTACTTCATTACATTCGGCTACATTTGATCAGCTCCTAGAAGTACAATGACTAGGAGGTGACGGGGATACAGTGTATCTCTCTAACGCAGAGCTCCTTGGCAAATGTTCTGTACTTTTCCCGGAAAAGAGAAGGTGGGTCGTTCAATAGTACATTTCATGTGAAATGTACAATGTACAATGTATTCAATACGTTATGATGTATGCTGGTCTGGAATCCAACTGAAGATGGTTGAATTATGCTCATTTTCTCCAGATCAAGCAGATCTTTTCTTCGGAAAAGTGTGTGTGTGTAGAAACCGAGTAGTTCCCACTTTAAAGGACTAAGATGACACTAAAGCAAGAGCTATTAGCTATCCACACCGACAAAACACGCTACTTAAAGCAGACCAATTAATGCGTCTAGACCATTGATGCGTCTAGACGTATACTATTATGCTTATTATTAGGAAACCCCGCCGCCGACGCTTCTCCTCATGCAATAATGGACTGCTGCAAAACCTCCCGCGGGGAAAATAGGCGGTTATCAACGCCATCAACTCATTACCTTGAGCTATGATAATGACGTCATCGTAACCACCAATTTCACATGATGGATGCTGCTAAAGCCTAAAATAGCACAAGAACTGGTGTATTCTTGTATTTCTTGAGGCGTATGACGGAGCGAGGACACAGTGAGATGATGACGCATCTTAGGTGCTGCTACTGATGATGACAGAATCAAATTCCAATCTCTGAGTGTTTTGGAGCGTGTTAATCAGAGTTGCAATTCCTGCAGCATCTCTGAGTCAAGGAATCTATTATCTATAACACGCTGTGGAATGCTGCAGCGCATGAACAATAGTTGGTTTGGAATGACGTCATTGTCATGGTTTATAACGGTGTTTGTATGGCGACATCTCAGCTATTTCCCAAGCTGACAGATGGGGCCGCAAGAGCAGGACACTGGCACGATTCCAGCGGTACAATACCAGACAATACCACCCAGCGAGCTCCTCTCTGCTGGTGTGTTCAAGAGAGAAATAGGCGGTTAAGATGACGTCATTATCACAGCGTTACGTAGTAAGTTGAAGAGGTTGACAACCGCCTACTTTTCAAGCAGGGAGTTTACAACACAAGAGGCTTACTCTATTAAGAAGGGCAATTAGCGAGCCCTATGTCTAGATCGAGTTGTTAGCTGGAGGTGTGGGGGAGAGGGGGTAAATTAATTCGTCTGTGAGGAGGCGTAACACAGGAAGGGGAGGAGGTTGTTGTGTTAATGAAGGAGCATCAATAATGCAGGAGGAGGGGACTATAGGACCGTCATAATACCTGCACTCAATCTAGTATCAGCTCTCGTGGCTGGAATCTGAGGAATTTAGAGTGCTTGGAACATCATCAGCAATTCCTGCTGAATTCGGTTATATTGCGACTAAAATGCCTAATTCAGTCGCTGAAAAACCGCTAGACTTCGTTCTAAAGTTCAGCCTTGTGAAGATACTATAAATCACCCGAGACATTGGAAACAGTGACGCTCCTGATAGCACTAATTCACCCTGTTACCTTCACCCATAAAATCAGTGAAGCCTAGCGTCCCCACTCGACGTTCATTCGATTACTCCGTACATTAGTGATCACGTGACCAGGAATTCAGATCATGTGATCTAGGATTCAGATCACGTGATCTTGGGTTCAGATCACGTGATCATGGATTCAGATCACGTGACTCAGATACTCAGATCACATGGTGAAATGGCCTGTCACACGGCGAGCTCCTGTCCGGGGCAAAGTTACGGTTAATCTGGCGATGTGCTCCACCGAACACAGCCATACTCCAGTGGACTGCACAGGAAAATAACGCGATTATCAGAGTTTAACTGGGTGAGTTACTGACGTTGGTCTGGCTATCTCCCAAGCGTTGACATAACATACACGCTCAGCCGGATTTCCACCTAATATTTTATCGGATACCAGTCTAGCACAACCGTTTCGGGTAATTAGCGTAAAACGTGATCTCAATAAGTCCAGCCCACACTAAATTAAGTATCAAGTTTAATTTTAGAAGGCTACTTACACCCAATTTAACATACGTTTTTATATAAAACCAGTGAGATTTGCACACGAAAACAGGCGGCAGAATGCCATAAATTGAGAATTCTCAATTTTTCAAACAAATGATAATAGCGTCACACTTTCTAGCCGCCTATTCTCCTGAGAGCCAAGTATGAAAATTATAAAGTTACAAACCTTCTTGCTTGATTTCTTTTGCGAGTTTTTGGAGGAGTAGTACTTATCAAAGGCAGCAGACGCGTTACTCCCAGTTGATGATTTACTGAAACATAACACAGTCTCGGTTATTTAGATATTAAATATACACAACGACACATCTCTTATATAATTTCGCAACCTCTGTTTTTCTGTTTGTGCGTAACGGCGGAAACATCTTCGGAACGCGCGCGCATTACGATTTGTGCGGGTAACCATGGTGACACGTGCACGGAGAATTGCGCGCGCGCTCATTTCTGTTAATGGTGTTTTGATTACGTTGCGCGATCTCTATTAATAACTTTTGAACGGATCGGAGTTTTTTGATGCGGTAAGATTTTTTTAATTATTAAATTTGAATTGTATTGGTTGAAATTTGCGAGCTCTGGGTGAGCTGTTTATTAGATGGCCTAACGGGCCTGCTAGTCTTATATATAATTTGGAGATGGCACGTGAATTATGTCTGTCTGTGCGGGCGCACAGTTTAAATTTGAGCTTGCCAAGAAAATATCAAGGAAAACGAATGCAAACGGAAGAAATGAGGTGCCGTTGCTATGGAAACCAATTTTTGCACGTGCAGATTATGATCAGTTCTATGCGAGTGCTTTCTATTACGCTACGACTGTTAAATGCTGTGCTGTAGCTTTTTGAAAATTTTTGACGTTTCCTTAACTTCAAATTTAAGATCTTAAGATGGAGAATGGGCCGAGCTTGAATAACGGAGAATATTTCAGATGGATTGCTTTCATTGTGGCAGAGGTTGGTCGATAATAAAAGTTGAGTCGGTGAAAACAGTAGTAACTGCAGTTGTGAAATTAACCGTAAAGGTTACAAGGTGTGCACAATTCAATCGAGTCGAATGTAGGTGTAGCAGATTTCGAAGATAGTTCCTGGCCTGTGAACAAAACAAATTATCCAACTTCTGTGTCAGTATGAGAATAGTTGTCAGAATTAACATCATCTTGCAATCAAATCGGAACGCTGGAACAAAACTCACATGGTTTAACACGTCTAATAGTCTAATATAAGACTAACCGACGAATTCTATCTATTTTCCACTCTGCTCCTTCATAAATTTTTTTGAACATTTGATTTTTGCGCAAAACTTTTGACTTTTGACCTAATTGGAATTTTGATGCGGTAAAAAGTATCTAATCAATTCGAATGGGGTGTTTAAACTTGGGAATGAGGTGCTGCGTAGCAGCGCCGAGTGAGCTGTGTGTTTGCAGGCCCAACGGGCCTGCTAGTTAAAATATATCATGGGAATAATATCTCGCGATTTATTCATTTTCTGAGAAAGACATCTTCCCACAACACACAAAGTTAGTGGATATTTATATTGAAAGTTAGTGTTGAACACAGGCAGCTCCCATCTTGATATATATGTAAATGTTTAGTGTGGTCTGAGAGGTATAATCTGCATACAACAAGTGAAGGTATGAGATATACGGTGAGCCGCGCACTCACGTGCAACACAAAACGTGCCTTGCTTGCAACTGCAAACCAAAGCCCAATATATATACCCAGTGCTACATGTACACCAGATCCTAATCACTCATTATGTAATTGTTTTTATCTCTCCTGCTAGGCTACTCATGGTCAGGTTGGTGTTGTTCAGCGGATCATGGGTAGTTGGCAGGCGAGTGAGAGTGAGGTAATCACTAGGGTTTATAAAGGAGCACTGATGACGTATACAGCTGCCTATTATCGGACATATGAACAAAGAGATACCCCGCAATGGATGACACTACCAGGGAGAAGGAAACCACAGAGAGATACATCCCTACTTCACTCACCAGTCCTCCTCCTTTCATCTTGCCCTCACAGGGGACGCGGGAACTGTAGATACGCTCTAATGATGTCATTATCAGGGTATATAATGGTAGTTTGGCAGCCAGATACCGCCTATTGTACGGCTACATCCTTCATCTCTGTCTCTCTTTGTCTCTTCTACAGCGTGACGTGAAAATCAACCATCCCTTTGTCTCTCCTCCCTCCACATGACGTGAAGACGACCATCTTCTCCCCTGGTACTACGAGCCTCTCTCTCTGAGCACTATACCTAACCACATACCACCGGACTTGCTACTGAATCTCTAGTGATGTTCCGTGTGACCTCTGGTACATATAGAGACCCTGGGATGAGAGGAGAACAATCATTCAATTACAAGAGATCTATATCTCTGAGTTCTGATCTGCAAGGTCTGATCTCTGAGGTCTGATCTCGGAGTTAATCCTCCTCCAAGTTGCAAGGCATTGACTGCAGGCGCGCTCAGTTCATTGACCATGCTCACTTCACATGTATACCTACCATGTTAGACATCCCAAGACAACAATAAGCGTATCATCATGACGTCATAATCATGACGTCATTAGAATGATTGAATTAGTGACGATTAGCGACGCCTATCCTTCCCTTAGCGACTCATGCTAAGTGATCGAAAGTTGGCTTCGTCGTCAGTTTACAAGGCGCAGTTAGTCTTGGAGCAAGTGGAGTAATGAAGTAGTGTAATGATGGAGTATAATATATATACGAGCCAAGTGACAGGAATCCTCACTAGACACCGAGCTACTGCACAGGCAAGAGAATATGATATGTTAGCCGCGTGAACGAAACTAAACGACATGTGTATTTTAAACTATGTCAAGTATTTAGTGTGTCTCATGAGTTCAACTAACTAAACACAGGCAGTAGAAGAAGAAGTACCTCAGGGGGAAGGAGAAGCGAGGCAGAGACTGGGCTTGGTACTTGCACAGCATCAACGAACATAGCTCAAACATAATCCCTTCAGTCGAGGACGCACCAAAATAAGACGCGCAAATATTTTATATGATCAAAGACAGAGCGAGCGTTAAAATAGTACTAAAAAGTAGTATCATTTGAGAGCTGGTGGCGGCCGAGTGTGTGTATCTATCTGATTGAGCTGCCTTATGACACATCTGGTGGAGAGAGCGTCAAAGAGCCAGGCCGATACACAGTGAATATCATGATAGGCTGACATATCGCCCAGTTTTCACTACGTGTGTACTATTAATACAAGGGAAAGAGCGGCGACCGCTCTCATAATAATAACATGTTATTATGTTTGTAGGTATGTTTGTGTGCAGGCCCCCCTTGAGAGAGCTCTCTCTCTTATTAATATATAACAGTCAAAAGACCATCGCAAGATGGTTTCTCTCTCTCTTAAATGGATTTCAAATTAACATAATATGTCAGAGATGGTCCGATAAGGATTAGCAGCGATCATCATCATCAGGCGATACAAGCTGCTGCTGCTGCAACACTTTGTACTACAAACGTACAAATTGCAGCTTATTAATTGATCAGCAGAGCTCTTTGAGCTCCTGAGCAAAGGATACCACCGTACTTTGATCTCTGTGAGAGACTCTCAGAGGAGGTCGCGTTTGTGGGGGTTATGTAATATGGTGAGACGGATCACTCAACTAAAGTGGAGCCAGGGGGGTCATTTAATGATTTGAGGGACCGCAGCCCGAGGTGATTGTAATAATGACATATTATTATATATTTGGGACAAGTTGGTTTTTTAGGATTATAACGGTTCGGAGGGCAGATCAAAGAACAGTAGAGGCTCACAGATGGCTGGAAAAGCTTTGCCCTCAATAAACGTATATCATAAAGTGGCGAGGAGGGATGAAAAGAGTCTTTTCTCGGCTGCCAAACAGAGCTCAGTCCTCAACCTTGCGTAATTACCGCACAATTAAATGTTGATAATGAACACGTATATTATGCTATGTTGTGAAACATGAGAGCTGAGGGAGCGAATTCCAGGCGATGGCTGCCAAAATAGGCGGTTAAGTATGACGGAATTATCATGGCTCAGTGCAGTCAACAGATGCCACCCCACCACCTTGCGCTGGGAGACCTTTAGAGAGGTTTTAGAGGGTGTCAAAGGGGGAGCGGGCCGCGTGACTCCCACAAAGAGCGGTAGTGGTGTTTTTGGGTTATCAGACAGCTTTGCTGCCAGCAAAGTGGCTGATTTGGTGTTATCTCACGCTTCACGGATACTTCAAACATGTGTGCCACTCAACTACAGCTCAGCTATTGTATCGCGGCCAGATAGGAGAGGCAGCGGTTATCAGAGAGCTCGGACACACTTTGTGTTTCACTGACTTTGAGGGCAACATGGTTAACGAGAGTCATGTGTGTTTGAGTGAAGCGTTTGAGTGCGTTTGTGTTTGTGGTTGATTGAGTCAAAGGTGTCCACACAAAGACCTTGATATTATAATTAGTGAGGAGTGGTGCGCACAGGTTGACAGATTTGAGATAGCAGAGAACTCTCAAAGGATACAAACGTTAACAGTGGCTATCAAAGGTTGGGCCTTGTTACAGATTATCAAAGTAGCATAAGTTGATTGATAGGTGGTAGTAAAATATCAAAATTAAGAAGTGTATTTGAGTTAAAGTTACCTGCTTCCGGTTTTGCTGGAGGAGATGCTCTGGATTTCACTGACACTGGAGGAAGAAGCAGCAGATCCCAGCCCGCCTGCCAACGCGTTAGACCTGCGATAAGAGTCAGAGTTAAAAACTAATTGGCAGAAAATCACTGAATAAAATCTTTAGGAATAGGTTAAGGCTTGCAGCTGAGAGTTTGTTAAAGCCTCGATAAAGCAGTAGCGAACGAATTCTTACATGCACACAAGTAGTCATCAGTCATCAGTCGATATATGCAATAGCTCATAAAAATGACAAATGCTCATAAAATGACCAATTGACCGATTGTCAATTTGATCGGCGCCATCAACAAAAGATCGACTGACGGCTCATTATGAATGCTGTTGGATATCCTGAATCATCACTATATTTATAACTGGGATAATTGAGGCGCATTCATATGATAATGGCTATCTCGGATAAAGACATATCTGTATGTCTTCTAGGATACCAGGGTCTCAACAATATGATTACACTCTACAAGTGTTTCATGATTATTAACTATATATCCCGTATATAATCATAGGAACCCATGATTTGGACAATATGATTAACATTAGGCGGTAAGAAAGGGGGTGTAATAGGTACACTGTACAGTGAAAGGTCTAATCCCATGCTATTGTTGGGCTTAAAAAGACATTTCTTTGCTGGGTGGTCCTTCCTAATAATGGCTGCATGTATAACTAGTATAGCCAAAGTCCAATAATGGGTAGGAAAAGAGGTCGAATCAACTATTTCCACAAGTATACACACCCACTCACTCACCAACAAACCTTCCAACAAACCCTCAGTAAAACCCTCAGCAACCCACCCACAAACCCTTAAAAACCCTCAGACACCCCCAAACTCTCAGTAAAACCCTCATTCACCACAAACTCTCAGTAAACCCACCACAAACTCACCTGGAGTATCTGGAGAGGGAGCTGGAAGATGACGAGGAAGGGTCGGTAGAACCCGCAGAACCGAAGGGTTTAGCACGAGGTGCGTACAAGGACGAGGTGCCCCCGAGACTGAGCGCTTTGAAGAGATTACAATCCAACTCCTCCTCATCCCACATGGTTTGGTAATAGTGACTCTCCACAAAAGACTTTACCACGTTCTGTTGGATTATCACCAGAGACACGTACTGATACGCCTCCTCGAACATAGTCGGGATCACCTTCCCCTCCGAGGTTCGCAACCGTTCGATGTTCCGACGGATGACCTCGCTCGAGTAGTAGCGACTGGGAGCCACCCTCGCGGATAAAGTTATCGAATATGTAGTTCGCTAGGACGCGCGTCCGGTAGGGTCCGTACTGGGGTTTCTCGTGCCACTCCTTGAACTCCTTGCAGAGACAGAGGAACTGGAACTCCTTGACGAAGGAGCAGGAGGGCGTCTCCCGGGCTCGGAGGAACTGCTGGAAGGAGTTACGCTGCCCCGAACAGCTGATTATCTCCTCGATGCTGTGCTGAGAGGTGCACATCTGAAACAAGAGGGGAGGGGTTAGTTGGGGAAGGGGAGAAAGAAGAGGGGGGAGTTAAGGAATTGGGGGAGAAGGGGGAAGTGCAATTTAGAAAGGGTAATGGGAGAGGAGGAGTGGTCAGTTAAGTGAAAGTGGGAAAACAGAAGGGAAAGGGGTGTAAAAAGGGGAGAGGTGTGAAGAAAATGTGAACTGTAATTGAATCCTATAAGATATTATCTTGATTTTTTGTGACATGGTGGGGCTTATCACAAAACGGCAGCTTAACTCAATTATTTAAGTGCTTAATTTCAGATGCCTTATCATGAATTATTATCGCCAAACCGAAATTTTTCCTGGAATAAAAAGCAAAACATAGGGTTGCAACTTGGAAAGTAAAAGTATGTAGATTTATTAAGCTCATAATTCTCAGAATGATCGTTTAGGTTTGATTGGTGCCAGGAACCCCAAAATATTAAAATATTAAACGAAACGGAGGAAGGTTACATATTTGGAGTTCTTAGAAGTAACTTTTCAATCACAAAAGTACTTTTTGCCTTTTATACAGTTACCGCCCTTTAATACAAGTAAACGGAATAAAAGGTTTTGTTTGAACTCATTGTTTGAACTCATTTTAAGAACACATTAAATAAAATAAAAACTTGTGTTTGAACCCACCTCCTCCTTGTCGCCCTCGAAGAGGTCTGTAGTCAGGGGTCGCATGATGGGTTCCACCATTGAGAGGAGTTTCTGCAGGGCGGATTTGGGGTGGTGTCGGTTCTTTCGATCTGAGGAGGAGGAAGAAGGGGCTCCTCGGGACGCAACATCGTGTAGACGTTCTGACGCTGAAAAGATATACGTTTTTAATTACTTTCGTGATTAATTAATCATATCTTAATAATGCTTGGGCAAAGGGAAATTGGGAAATTGAGTGTTCGTCAAATCTAGCCAGATTATAGTCATATTAGCATGGCAGAGACCGTTAGAATGCTGAAATCGAGTAATAATTTCTAACTTCAGCTCACACTAGAGCAGAAGTGTCTTCTCATTTAAGTGCCATTCTTTAAATTCTCACATACAGCACACTTGAGGATGAACCTTGCGGCTCGGTATTTCAAAGACAAAGCAGATATCTTGAGAATTGAGATCTCGGTTTTATAGAAGGCACGAAGGTGCAGCATTGAGATATAAGAAGCGGGGATATGTAAATTGAGGGAGCGAATAGGTACCTAGTCTAGTCACATACAAACGACAATATTCAAATAATAATCGGTCATAAATTGGACCAGGACTTTCGTCAGGCCAAAAATCAATTAATCCAAAATATATCTATATCCTTTGAATTATTTGGCATAATTTCAATGACTTTCGCGGCTAAAAATCAATAATTTACGAAAATAAACTGAAACAGAATGAACATTCTCACCTCCAATGAGGAGACCAACAGTAGATTCGCAGGTAGTATTCATTGCAGTAGAAGAGGGTTATGATATCTAGCAGTCCTGAGCGCACTCCACACACATTTTACCATTCCTTTCTGGGGTTGAGATTAGGTTTCAACGCGTGTCGCAATATAATATATTTGAGTTATTTTAATACTATAAATTAAATATTTTCGGTGCATGGGCCAATATAGGGCCCGTATATTACGTAATTTAAATGTAAGTGAAATATAATACAAACGTTAATTAGATAAGAATGTACGAATCACTTTTAATAGCGACTACCAGGGATATTTTCCCAATATTTCAGAGCGTAACGAGGACAGGTAAACTGAAATCAACCGAGCGAGCAATACAAATGGAAATGCGTTAAATTCCGATCGCACAATGAAAAAAAAATACCAGGGCACTGATAAGGAACGAAGGATATGAAGGGTATAAATTTGAACGAAATCCCGGTGTCGCGAATATAAGAACCGCATTTCCTACAAAACGAGGAAGTGTTACAATATCAGTGCGAGGGATGGAACGAGAGAGCGTGATATAAAAACATTGCAAATCACTCATGTGTATCACGCAATATAATACGCGCAGCAGAACACCCAGTTATTTATATAATCCTGCAGAGGAGAGCAACTATAATAGAAGGAGGAAATAATATCGGACTTATTCTCTCCTTCACACAACGGAGGCGGGAGGAGGCACCTTGAAACACAATGATATATATTTATATATATAATATTCGGACTAATGTCCGCGCTATGTGTAATGGGATATATGTCGATGATGCGCATAGAACACACGCTTTATATGGAAAACCTACGGCAAAGTAGGCGGTATGATACGCCACTAATTCACTACTCTAAACCATGATAATGTCGTCATGGTAGAGTATCTGTAAGTTGCGCGTGACAGGCTATAATTCCGAGCGTGATGTTGGTGCTGAGTGCTGGATGCTGCTGAAAAAAGGAAACAAAATATAAGTGGCATGTGTGGGGAGGAGTATATTTCGTGCCAGACTACCGTTCTGATATAATACAAATACACAAGTCCTAATAATGATAATAAAAATAATAATGTGCGCGCGCGGGATAACTTTGCGAAGGAGATGATGTCAGCATAAGAGCGCAAAGTAACGCGTTGATATCGTAACACAGTCTAATTCTGGGTTAATAGTAATAATGTGTCGTATCGTGGTCACATGGGGCCGTGTATCAACTACCAAACCACACTCTAACTTTACAAATGTAATCAGTCTCCCGGCTCTCACGCGGTAATCGACCACTAGCGTGACCTACACGCCATCGGCAGCCAATCAGCGCGCAGAACACGAGTCACGTGGGTAGTTCTATATATGTAAAAGGTGATAAGTATCTGGGTTACAAAACGTGACAATGTCAGAGAGAGAGAGAGAAGAAAGCAAGGGGTGAATGATAGGATCTGAAAAGAGGAGTACCGAGGATGTGAACTGGCATAATATGTTCGGGTGGGAGAGTGTTTGTTTGTTTGTTGTTTGTTTGTTTGTTTCTACATTCTCAAGCTTCGCTCGCTCTGAACATAAGAGCGTGCTTGCCTGTGTCAATGTGAGCGTTAGAAGGATATTATTCTGACAGTTTTATATAATAACAACTCACACCGTACTGCTCACACTAGACACTAATCTAATATACGACTGGAGTGTGATTAGTAACTCTAACATTATTACATGGGAGGAGGAGGAGGAGGAGGAGGAGGAGGGGAGAATTGCTGAGATTAGCAATGCATGACAAGAGAAAGAGAAGAGAGGAGAAGAAGAGAGGAGAAGGAAAAGAAGGGATATACCTTAGTACCAGAAATATAGGCGACAAGAAATTAAGGCGATTTTGCAAAAATCGCCTTAATTTCTTGTCGCCTTAATATTTGGTCGCCTTAATATCAGGTGGTCTTAATTTTCAAAAGACTCTTTTCAGTTACTTTTTCCTCCCCGATCGACTTTTTCAATTTAGCAACATAATAAATAACTTAATAGCCAGTTATCAGTGCAACTTCTGGTATCACTGACGCTGTGGCACGATGTAAAGATGCCGATATTGACTCTAGAATATTGATTGACCCGTTTGAAATTTTGAAAAGCTCAGGATCTGATGTTATGTATTTTGAAGGCCCACTGGAACAAGATTTTCTTGGCATTTTCCGTTCATAGATTTTTTAAATGGAAAAAATCGTTTATTTTTGAAAAAAAACTTCAATTTAAAATCCAGGAAAAAATCGCCTTAATATCTTGTCGCCTAAATATCTTGCGCCTTAATTATTAGTCGCCTATATTTCTGGTACTAAGGTAGCGCGGTGAGTTAAATGTTAACATTCTTCCTGCTTTAATTGGATTACATTCCCCACTCAATTCACTTACCATTGGATATAAATCCAATGTATATTTGTGGTACTTACATTATAGATTTGCGGTATTTTAGTACCCAAAGCACCGGATTAAGTTGTAGCCCTATGATCAAGGTGCCCGTATGTGGGCTTGGTTTGCGTCACTCACTGTGGTTTTCAAGAGGCAGGAAGGGTCGGAGGAATTTCCGCTCCAACTTCGTGACCTAAATACGCAAATCTAATTCCTAGAATGTACATCACGATTCTTGGAATATTGGATCCCTTTTCCTGGTTGCGTATCACAACTATGATACAAAGAGATAGACGGGTGTGATGTCAGTATCATAGTTTGTATTGGTGAGTTGATGACATCAAACTCTCTCGGTATCCTCGTGCGTGACAGACGCACTATTCCTGTTTACGTAAGCACAAAGCTTGAAAGCTTTGAGAGAGGTCCACACATACGTGTTCCAACGCAATGCCGCCTAACAACGCACCGTTCAAAGATCTCACAGACACGCACAAACACACATACACGACTTATAAAACATACGAGTTTAATTAAAAGCCACACACTCCGCTCGAAAAAGATCAATCAATTTAAATCATGAGAGGAGTGCGGCGAACTGTTTTTGAAAACATTATGTGTAGGTTGGTATTTAATTAAAAGCTTTTATTATCTCTTTCTAACTTCTCCGCAAGACAAAGCTACAAAGTGTGTGTGCGTGTTTATGTGCGTGCGTTGATGTGCGTGAGGACTGTGGCATGCAGATGTTCGGGGATTAAAGGAAAATGAGGACGCTAAAATATACGATCTAATATATTCGTGGAAATCATATTGACAAACACGCCGTGATAGATTACATTGATATATCACAATGCGTTACCGAACGAATCAACACTAACCCCAGTTCTAGGCCACTTCGAACATAATATCCATCATATTCAATTAAGATTATGAATAAGTCATTTATGGAATGCCTCGAGCTTGGTTTATGATTGTTGTAATTTTCCTATGTCGGTCGGGAGGAATTATAAGACCAAATCATGTGGTTTAGAACCAGACATGAGACAAATGGGATTGAGCGGAACAAAAATGCTGGCTTTTAAGATTTAAGGCGTGAAAATTAGGATATGCACGGTAATGTTAAACATAATTGCAAAGTAAATGACAATTTAATAAACTCGCGTATCATCATGACGGCTAAGATTTAGATCTGATGACTCACAAAGGGGTGCAGTGAAGCATGGCCACCTGGTCATGTGACATATGTCACGTGACCGCTGCTCGGTTGTCGGGGGACCTGGCACGTGCACCGAGCGCGGAGTGAGTGAGTTCGGTAACGTCAAAGCGCAGAGAGAACAGCAAGATGTTTGTGTGTGTGTGCGTGTGACACACAACCGACAAACACAGCACAAAGATACTATCTGCAGTTCGATGCAGAGAGAGAGAGGCAGAAAGAGAGCTAGAAAGAGAGAGCTTGTGATTTATATAGCACAGCCGGACACTTTATCTCTGTGTGCGCGGCGCGACAGGAGCCGCCAAGAGGCCTAAGAGATCGTATCAATTTGATTGATGGTATCGTGCGAGATTTTCTACGTATACATTAGCACCAGATTTCAAGGAGTATAAAATTGTACAAATATCAAGCGGGAACTGAACATCTGGCTGGAGAAATGTAGGAACAGATGTGTATCACAATCGTTTGGATGAAGGCTCTAGTCCTTTGATCTTCAGGTTAAAGGAACCAGTGGATTTCAACAGCAGAAATTGCATTTGTTTGAACTAACATTGAACCAATAAACAGATAAATAAATAAGCTGTGATCTCGTGATAAGTTGATTGAATTCGAAGATACCGGTAAGTTTACAGGATCAGAAAAAAGAATTTGTAACTTTGTTACCATTTATTTGACGTCGATATCTTAAAGAAAATACGTTTTGAAAAGGTCCACAAGTCTCCGAAATCAGTCGAGCGGTACGCAAAACAAATTCCAGGGAAAATACCCAAAATATCACAGTTTTCAGCTGAGCAAGAGCATTAAAAGGAGGGATAGTCCAGACGAACATAATGCGCCCGCCTATTAAATCCTGATTAATTAACTAATCAGATCACGTGAGCTGGGAAATCACGTGAGCAAGCCCAGGAATTTATGCTCGCCCATACCAAGTGTTCCTTCTGACGGGGCGCGTTAAAATACCAACCACTTGGGGATGATGTCACTAACATGGTTCAGAATGGTGAACTGATGACGTCTACTCTGTAAGCTGAGCGGGACACTTGAGTCATAAGAGGGACACGTATATCATTAAGGGAGTCACATATTGCACACAAAGCAGTGCGCGCTGATGGTCTAGCCGCGCTCCCCTTATTTATAGGATGGACTGCTCTAACCATCCTGTAAATGTAGCAAACATAGTCCGACATATTAAGACGTGTCCTATCTCACTATATGTGTCTCGGGTAGGGAGGGATATAAGTTGGTAGATGAGTTCATCATTTTAACACTTTAACACATGACTATGACGTCATCTTTAGCAGTCTATCTGCTGCGCGCGGTCCAAATACTGGTCTTAAAGAGGAACGATCGGTCCTGTAAATCCTTGGATTTTATGGGGTGTCTGAGAGACACTTGGACTACATATCTTATTATGAAGGAACAGTGTTCGATGATGATTCACATATGAGATGTTAAGTGGTTAAACTTCTAATCTCAGTCTCTCTCCTCTCTCACCATCTCTCTCTTAGAACGCACCGCGCCGCAATATATAAGTGTGCACCAGAGAGGCTCTGTTGGAGAAATATGTCTGATTCATACGCCGAGGTCGAAAATTCAATTTATCATATTATAATCTGATTTATTGCACGGTGAAATTAGAAATAAATCCAGAATTATGAACAATGAACATAAATTAGAAGGTGGCGCCCCGAATGTCAAACATAACTCAGTTCAGGGGTTCAAATGATATATGAATTTGAGATTAAATATTCGTCTAAAATAATGGTAATTATTCTTCTAGATTTAAACGCAATTCCAGGACTTAAACGGTTATCCAAAATGTGAGTAATCGGTTGTCGACCATCGATGATGTTGTAGAAAATTGGCTAAAATTGCGATCATGTGGTCAAGAATTTGTGATCATGTGATCACCAGATCCCTAAATCATTAAATCCAGTCGATGTGAAGGAGAAAGGAAAGTTCAGTGCAAGGAAAAACAACTCCCTTGAACTACGCGATGGGTTAATTCTCCAAAATACGAGAAATCGTGGAATAATAAAATCCAGGAAATGAGCCATGTCAAGAAGAAGATGCTACATAAAAAGCTCCCGGGTAAAAACGTCAAAGAACTAAGACAGGCAGGGAATGATAGCCAGGGCAAGAAGAAGAAGAAGGAGGAGGAGGTTCAAATTTCCAATTAATTACGACAAAGTGTTTGTGTCTGTTTAACCTGATTTACTGTACGTGCGACCTTTGAAAATGTCCGCCGCTTTGATCCCGGACCACGTGGCCTGCCTCCGGCTAACCAACCTGCGGTTTTGTTTGTACCCGGTGACAAAGATCAGCCAATGGGAAGCCCGGATTCACATCACGTGACATGGGACTCAACTAGTGTGTGTTTGAGAGTGTGTTCTGTGAGTTGCAAGTGTGTATCTATGAAAAGCTTTCAAAGCCCTTTAAAAACATTCCGATATAATGTTACCTATAATATATGCGTTCATTATATAATGGTATTGATAATGGGAAAACACTTTGACAGCGACTTTGAGTTTAAAACAAAATATATTATTATTGTATGTACGCATAGTTCAAAAGTTCTTTACTTTATACTAAGGCACGGTAACCGACAGAGGCCAAGCTTTGGTATGTATAATCTGATGAAATCGATTAAAATTAAATCAGTATAATATTTTATTATTTATGCTATATAACTTTCCAGAGAGCCGAGGCAGGCGTTTTCTGAACTACAATGGACGAGGTACTGCTTTGACCTGTCGTCTGTGTTAAACTTGCAGAGAAGAGTTAGTTAGTCTAAGATAACACACAGAAAGACAAACATTTTCCACCCCAGGAAGTAAAGCTAAACATGAACATGTCAGTCAACATATTTTCTTCAAAAATATTTAACGAGCCGCTCATAACTCGATATATTTTGTTAAAGTTACGTTTTTATCAACGCAGAGACGCTTGTTATGCTGTTAAAAATTTTCAACAGACTTTTGGGGAATTGAATACCGGAAAACAGAAAATATAAAGGAATGGAGGCCACTTCCAAGATGTCAAGACGGGTGAAGGCCATGTCTGTTCCTCTGATTTGGAACAGGCAAAGTGTTTTGAAAGGTTCTAGGACCCCGCGTTACGTATAAATGAAGTGATATCGCACCGGCAAATTCATACAAAGATGAATGCTACTAGTCTCGGCTCCTGAATGTTAATAGTCTCATTTCCATAATAAAATGATTACACGTGACTGCGGATCAAAGGAAGGAAGTTCAAAACAAACTCGCGCGCGGGCGCTTGAATAATCTGCTCAAATTATACAAACACAAAGTGTCAACTACAAATAGCAAATTATTTATTAAATTCATAAAATCAACGCAGGTCCCGGCACTGAGACAAAGATGGATCATTTTAATTCTAAAATATTAATAATTCTAAAATCAATATATAATTCTATATAATCGTGTACGATGGAAACTTGAAGTTCACAACTATATCGGAATTCGGAAAACATGTTACACGAAGAAATCAATAAAAATCAAAAGCCTCCACCGACATCGAAATTTTAGTTTTCTAATTCATAATAATTTCGTCACCCTTAACCGCCTATACTTCCCATGCAAGTATCGGAGTACAGTATAAAGATAGCAGTGCGTAGCTCTCTCTATGAACAGAAGAGGTGGAGGAGTGAAGTTTTAATACTTTCTCCCACGGGATATTGGATGAAATCAAGCGCTTTTAAACAATAATTAATTGAATATTATAGATAACTTCATACAGTTTAGCAGTAGCTTCATGATATAGATCGTAACAAAAACAACAACAACAAAAACGTCAGAAGAATTATGACTCAAAACACGTATATCGATTAATTTGATTTTTAACAATATTTCCGATTGATTTGATGCAGCATTATATATTATTTTGTGATCTGTATCATTGAAAAAACGGTAGAAAAATTACTTTTTTTTCTCTCGTCGTCTCACACGTATTAAACGTACAAGTCAGAGGCACGAACAAAGTGGTACAACGTATGAGAGTGTGTTTGTGTGCAAATAAAAGTGAAATTAAAGTAACGATTATGATAACTAAAGCTGTAAACGTCGCGTATCAGAATTAGACAGCGGCGAAATGATATCATTATCACAGTTTTTAATGGAAGATTTATGACTCCAAAACGTCTATTTTCTGCGCGCGCGGCGTATAATATCAAACAAAAATAGTGAATTTATTCGGAGTACGATCTCGGAAAATTTAAACTTTCGGCCGCGCTACTGTGTTTGTGGAAGAGCGACTGTGTCGGCAGCGTAGCATCAGTTCTTAGTGCTCCTGTTCGGAAGATTTAACAAAATGGCAATAAACAAAATATAAACTGGTCTTTTATTTTATCAACGTCTCTCTCAGAGCGATATAAAGCCACGACGCGGTCACGTGGGGTTACGTAATGAGAAATAATACTGATATATTATGTGTAACGTGACAAGTGCTGCGCGAATTCATTACTCTGAAATAGTATTATATAGGGTGATGCTTTAGCTATATAGTTCTTTGATCATCATAGCTAGATCCAGCGATATTATAAGCTGCTTTGCACACAAAGTGTTGTGTGGTCAAAGAAACTATATCGATCTCGCGATGAAAGATGCACAAAGGTATATTCTAATGATAGAGAGTAAAGTCATCTAGCTCGCTATAAGAGTGGTAAAGAGAAACAACGATTAAACAAAATCTTTGAGATGGAGTCCCTCAGAATATTAAATCCGACGACTGAAATAGCACAAACAATATCGCGTGAACATGGTAGTATACTTTGAAATCAAGTCCATTTTCACAGAATTTCGCAACATATTCATTCTATAGCTCACTATTTCAATCATCCTCAGAACAATGAATACGAGACAAAGGAAAGAACTGGCAATGAAACATTGCGAGAAATAATGAGACCGCAACCGAGAAACCTTGCTTATAAAAGGATCATTGCGATGGTACACTTCACTTGAAGACGAAAGGAAAAGCAGCATCTCGCAGGACAGAAGACTGACATTTGGTCATGTACTCCTCGCAACTCTTACAAGATTGCTCCTCTTCCTCTTCTCTTCCTTGTCTCGGTGTGCGTGAGTCATGAGACGCGCTGCCCTTTGGCGGAATCTGTCACACGTATTACATAAAATACATAACATCCCCCGGGCTGGTGTAATTATAAGGTGTACCGCGGGGAGACCAATCAATATAAATCCATCCAATCCTCTGCTAGTACTGTGGCATATTTGAGAGGATGGGGCAGGACCAAAGGGAGCGCGGTACAGTCTTCTGTAGATCAGGAAAAGTAGGCGCTTATCTGCGGTATCAAGGGCGAATGTTAAGATATGGCAGTGACTTCACAGAGGATCGCGTATAAGGAGCGCGCGCGCGCGCGCTCCTTGGAACAATCTCAAAGGGAAGAGGCAGAAAGAGGAACTCTCAAAGCATGTTAAAAGATGAGAGAGATCATTAAACACGGTCAACAAGTATCAGAGCTCTTGAAAGAAAGAGGAGCGATAGTGTTTCTCGGAGATTGGTCGGATGGGATGCCAGGGTTGATTAAAACCAGGAGATGTGACCAATATATACGAGTTGTTCCGGAGATCATAGGAAGATTGAGGACATGCCGCAAACTACAAACAACTGGAAGTTTTATACATCACCAAGTGGTTAAAACAGAGTAATTCCGTCACCCTCTCTCAAGCACCTACATATTATTAATATTTGATATCGTGGCGTCATGATGTAGAAAGATTAGAGTAACACACTCTCTCCCCTCCTCCGTGGCTGATAGGTTCGCTCAGAGACTCACCTGGAGCTGCTGAAGAAGAAGCAGCAATCATGGTAATGAAACGTGGAGCACAATACCAGGGAGCTGACCAATGAGACGCGGCCCTGAGCGCGAACTGACCAATGAGAAACCGTCCTGGGCACTGTCACGTGACTCAACCAGTCACGTGATCAGACTCTGGGAAGTACATCTCTATCTCTCTCAGAGCGGCTAATTAATCGTGATTTGACGGGGGTAATCTGGGGAGATTTACCATGTCTGCTGTGACGTCACCAATGCAGGGGTCGTGGCTGACAGTTCCAATTAATAATACGTGGTGATTGGATATTGTGATTGGGTGGCGGGGAGAATTTGAAAATAAGTTTACTTTCATCATAAACTTAGCTTTATTTCTTGCTACAGGGCTTAAACACAGAGATTGGCTCGGTATAACCAAAAGGTGGCAGATCTCACCTTGAGCTTGAAAATTTAACACTTGCCAGCCATGCTGTTTGGATCTTTGGTAAGATTTTGCTAAGATTGGTAAATGAAATTAACCATTCTTTTTGATACAATCTATGAAAATAGAAAGTATTGGAATACTAGAAAAGGACACAAAACATCTCCGTACTTTAGTACATTTCTCACAACACCTGGGCCCAGCACCTGTGGCAATTCAGCAGATAAAACAATTCAAAGAATGATTATGATTTACATATAATATGCTAATAATATGACCATGCGAATGTTACAATAGCGGCAATAATATATGGTAACATCCAGAGAAGTATAAAATAGATTGTCTAGACTCTAGTAGACAGACACCAGATGGTAATACGACTTGGGGGAAGGACACTACAAATATAGCTCTGCTAAAAGTGATACATAATTGTAATGAGAAATTCATCAAATTATAATGAGGAATTCATCAAATTATAATGAGAAATTCATCAAAAAAGGGGTCTGGTAATCAGTGACTGCTGCCAGCTAGAGAAACACGAAATTGAGAAGACGGCTACAAACTGTGAAAATTGGCAGGCTGGTACATAGCACGCGATTCACAGCTCTAGACTGCTACACCATGGAGTTCGCGCACTGCTCAGAGAGTGTGTAGAAACCTAACAAGAGGTGTCTGTCTGGTCTTTGAGGCTGACAGTAAGACGACTCAAAGAAACGGCCTCATGTCAAGGTGGTCACATATTCAGTGAATATATCCCAGAATTACTGTACGTTCCCAGACGATAGGAGAGGGGGAGGGTGAATTTAGATCTGGAGTGGGGAAGCGTAGAGGGAACGTGGTTGCCAGGCATTGAAAGGAAGGTCAAGTCACTTTAATCTGTATAAAAGTCCATATTGTCTCAGTTTTGATTGAAAATGAAAATGGAACAGTGAGAGTGTTTAATAGGAAAAAGGACTTTTGAGAATTCATTTTGTATAATGGTGCACATTCTATGATGATGCCTTCATAAAACACAAAAGATTTCCAATACAATGCTCAATACCGCAGGAACAATTAAACCGCGCTAAAAATGGGGACAGAAATCCAATGTACTATTCTAAAACGCAAGAGATGCTGCACTTCAAAACCTTAAAATCACACACTATAATATAAACAGCTAACAAAACACACTGACTATAATATCATGACGACCGACTAAGACCATGACCACCTTTTTCTTTGATGTTTTGAAGGACAAAGAACGCGCGCACGTATTGCAGCTCTCCTCCCTCCCAAACTTAACGCCGCGCGCGAGAAAAAGGCGGTTAAGATGACGTCATTATCATAGCTCAATGTAGCAATTTGATGACGTTGAATCACCTATTTCTCGTACGCGGCGTTTAGAATGACATCACCCCGACCACCATGAAATCCTGACATCACTGAAAAACATCAAAGGACTTGCTGCAGCTCGCGTTTACATTATAAAGCCAGTTTAAACACATTATATATGTTTTATGAGAGTGTTGTAATAATATTATAAACTCTCTCACCATGTAGCAAGAGGGGGCGGCTCGAGGGGAGTAGAGAAGGGGAGATTTTTAGGGCTGGCATTGGACCACGACTCATATCATCAATACATCATATGCTAGGATTTATAGGAGAAAACTAGTGATCTGGTGTTGCCAGAGCTCATGCAGCACAGAGCTTGCTCCTCTCATTCAAAGCCCCGAGATCTCAAGCTAGCTCTGTCTATTTCGAGATCTGGGAGGTATGGTTTTATAATGAGATCATGTAGTTTGTGTCTCCTTTAAACAATGCAAACATACACTAGATCCGGGGATCGGGCAAGTCTTCTTCTCGACAAGGAGGAGAGGAGAGGAGGAGAGGAGAGGAGGAGAGGAGAGGAGGAGAGGAGAGGAGGAGAGGGAGAGGACTAGAGGATGGTAGAGAAGAGAAGGGGGGGGAGAAGAGAAGTGGGAAAGTAGTATCGACTATCGGCGGTGTAGTAGCTTACCCATAGGATCCTGAAATCGTCATTACATGAACCAATCAGCACGCGAGTTCACGATCACCGCGCGCCCTGATTGGGCAATGCCAAATAGACCAGTGGGTAAGCTTATATACGCCCCTGACAATAGTAAGGAAAGCTCTCGAGGGGTGTGTACTCACAGACAACAAGCTCTGCTAGACATATATACGCGCTGGTGCGTGAAGTAGACATCATTATGCGTCTACCAAGAAACTAGTGGAGGAGGAGGATTTATCATACTTGAGGAGGAGGAGGATTTATCATACAGTCAATATAATAATATCTCTGGAATATCTCTCTCTTTACATGCTCAGACTACGATTTGAGAGGAAGATATATTGAGAGAAACACAGATAAATCGAGATGGGGAAAGCAGTAATATTGCAAGATTAAGGTGTCTCAAGTTTTCTGGGAGGTAATTGAATTTAGAAAACTTGCCTTTCCTCACCTATCCTCCAACCATCGATCAGTCGCGTGGCCGTCTGACCAGCCCAAGGTGAAACTGTGAAACGGGCGGGTGAAATACTGTCAGTTTTTTAATAGGTTTCACAGACACGCCCTGTCTGCTTTGAACTGCACTAAAATAGTAAAATGTAAGAGATACGTGACCGTGAAGTGTGATATACGCCCTGTATCTCGTACATCCTAGTAGTCTTATAATCCAATGCCATCAGGGTTACTATATACAACAGCGAAACAGAACGTAACTGTGAAATATCAAACTAGAGGGAAATAAACATTCGAGTTACTCCTGCAGTATATATTAAAGTCGATATATTGAAAGTGCGGAAAAGCCACGGATTAATATCCCTATACCACTAATACTAAACCCCTCACTTAAAACATAGGCAGTAAAACATCACCTAAAACGTTACTCTGAACCCTGATACTGACATCATTCAAGGGACTATATTGAGGATACAGCTTACAACAGCTCGTATAAAACACACCAGATATCCACGTGAAGCAGTTAGCAGTTCGTTCTACATCACACTTTGTGCCTGACACACGCGCTTCATACGTGGGGTTTCAGGGAAGGAAACGGCCACTTCTCTTGGTCCTACTACAGGGCAAGTATATTCGTCCAGAGTCAAGTATTCGAGTCGAAACAGCTACCAAACGCTTTTTAAAAAGTTGAAATTTCCGAGTACTCGAGTGGAAAGTGTTGGAAGGCAGTACAAGTATATCCAAGCTATCCAGGAGGGGTATATCCAGGGTATATATATTATACATCGATAAATAACCAACATAAGAAACATATATCATTTCTGAAGACTAAACAATATATCAGTTGCTCTAAGTTCTAAACTACCAGTACTCGGTTCTGCGGGAGATCATCTCCCACTATTGTGTGGACTCAGTACCCCAGCAAAGGGCGCTCATTGTAACACAACACATCAAAGGAGTTGGAAAATAATGGCATAAAGATCATAAACGCTTCAACTTAAACAAAGATTGGTCATTTGGGTAGTCATTTTATGAGGAGTACCCTAGAGAAGGAGGGAAGGGGCGAGACGAGGGGAGATTAGCTCTAAAGGAGAAAGAAAAGGGAGAAATCTCCATGAGACTGCGATGTCAAAGAAACCACTTAACACGATCCCATTAACATCATTTAGGTGATTGGATGCAGGGCAGATTGCTGGAGCCAATGCAATATAGAACACGTTCAGACGACCAATCAGAGGGAAGCAGCGAGGAGGACGAACCAATGAGAGGCCGAGGAGCGCTAGATCACGTGACAAATTACATTAATGTGAGTTTATGATATTTTATGAGTGCTTGAGACGCGTCTCCTCTCTCAAGGAGGGAGGGAAAGGTGGAGGGTTAAGTAATAAAGTAATAAGATGGATTTGTTTCGAGTGTGTGTGTATGTCGGTGAGTGAGTGGACAAGATAGAAAGGAGGGGGAGTGAGTGAGAGGGTTGCCGCTGACTAGACGTTCTCTCATGCTACACAAATTAGATAAAAAAGGAATCTATCAGGCAGGAATGGTATTAGAAGAGCATTTCTCACTTCTCAGCGAGACTACTCTATATTTCTCTTGAGCACCCCATTCATTAGGCAGTGCCCAGTAGGAGCTATACGATGTCTAAATTCAAGGGAATAAGGACGGATATGGGTTCGAGCAGACGTAATCATGCGTTACTAACCTCTTAAGTGCAGACCGAATGAGGGCATTTTAGTGGACTTTCTATCATTGGGGATAGGTTTAGTAAACACATGTGCTTATTGAATGACGAAACGTAAATTTAAATTAACATTGTTTATGACTAAGTGCATTTCAGTTAAGCTAAGACGTGGGACTGATGATTGAAAAAAAATCCTTATTTTCCTCGAATTACGACGTACAAGAGAAACGAAGGTTAATGGTTTTAAATTAAAATTCGATGTTCGACATCATCCATTGTATGTTACAATTCGAAGAAAATTAGAATTTACTTCAATATCATCAGTTGAACAATTCGACTTATGAATGTCAGTCCGCTGAAATAGTTGATAACACGTGAAAGTGAAAATCTCTCGAAACGATAGTCTAATCAATCACACATGAATTTTCTCTCCATTCAGTCTCTCTAATGAAAACAATGACTGTTACAACACACTGCAATGGTCGAAGCAAGGACCAGCGTCTGCTCACTGAGAGCAGATCAGCAGACAGACAGACAGACGGACCGGCAGACAGACAGACGGACCGGCAGACAGACAAAGGGAACTGTAACTGCGGTAGACACACCGACTTTAGTTGATAGGTCAACACTGCACGTGTACACGAGCAATAGACGCACCGAAAGGAATATATCTACACGGAATCAATAGGCGGATTAGATGACGTCATCAGCATTGAGCGCGCTGCAGAATTGTTAATTCAAGCCGCCTATTGCTCGCGAGCGACGTAAAGTATGTGAAGGCTCGCCGCATGGAAAACAGCAGCAAATAGCGATACCGGAAAGTTGAAATTCCGAGCAGACGAGGACCTCCGTCAGGATACCAATTTCACTAACTTCTAGAGATAGAGAAGAACCTTCGGAAGGCTGAATCTGATTTACATAACATTATTCATACCATGATATTTAAATATCGTTATTGAAAGAACGAAGGTGTTTTGAGGACTCGAAATCGCTAGAGTTCAGTCGAAAACTCCTACAATCTATGCGAATTCGGCCAGAGTAACCTTCAACAAAACAGGAAAAACACTCATCAGCAAGAACATACGATCTCGAACAGGGTAATTTGAACTTGTTAATTAGCAGGCAATTACAGAACATGGAGAAGTGTAGAAATAGGAGACGGAAATGCAAACTTCACTGCCAAAATTCGAGCGTCACTGCCAAAATTTGAGCATCACTGCCAATAATATCTTGTGTAAGATATTATCGCAATATAATTGCTATTTCTACTGATCGTTTATTTTTTAATCGGTCAATACATGTGCAGTGACACGTTTAAATAACAGATTTCCAAGGAAAATCCCAAGCCCTTCCTAAGAATTATCAAAGCCGTTTGTAAAAGTATAAGTAATCTCACATATCGCTAATCCTGGACACACACACAAGTCTCCAACCTGCTTCTAACAAGCGAATCTCCCGGGCTATTATATCCTGCAATCCTCTTTATCAGGCCCCGCTGCGGCATCGACACATCGACAAAGCGGGAGAAAACACTACTATGATAACGGTAACGTGGCTAGAAGGGGACTGACAGGTGGTGGGTTGTTACCGATACATACATACATGCAGCCCCTCATACAGATACCGGAGAAGTGCATTGTACAAGGTATACATTGTACAAGGTACACAGGATGTACTTTTGTACTTTGTGGAGATGAGTATTTATCGCGAATTTAATGACGCACTCCGAAAATTGCAAGTGATCGAAAAAGACATGGCGTATTGAAAGCCCATACCATCGGAATAAAATCCTTATCTTCGGGCCTCTCTCTCTCCTACTTGAAAACACTCAGTTTATTCTATTTCTTCACTCAAGGGAATATCCCTGGTGCCACGATTCCCCAACAGAAACGATTTTCAGAAACTATCACACTTTTAGCGTGTAAAACATGTCTCTCGCAGACCAGTGAGACCCGCACTGCCCAAAACTACGCGTTTAGACTTCGTCAATTTGCCACTTTAAGCTACGACAATGATGTCATCACAACCGCCATGTGCTCAAGGGCCGTGTACAAAAATAGATCAGACTACGCTAATAAGAATGGCAATTGAATTTTCTTAACGATGCGCTCAATTATAATGGAAATACGTTTATGTTACCAGAAAAAAATGAAAAATTCCGGATGATTTACCTCGAAAATGTCTATGTATCATTTTCCCCTAAAAATGCATAACTAAATTAGCAAATATCTGCGGATTCAATCGGTTGTTATATTGCAGACGTTAGAAAAATCTACGATAGCCAAACTCCCGCCCGATAATTTTTCAGATTATAAATGGGATGTGACCGCACGGACCATTGCATCGTAAAGATTTAACGAATTTCTCGATCGAGTTAATGAGATCTGGTTAATGAGACGTGACCACACGATCCAGTTATGATGAGACTCATAGTGAGACAGACCACAGGCAGTGAAGAGGAAAATCAGGCAACACGAAATTAAAGTGCTGCAGATAAATAAAAGGGCCTAAGTGTAACATATTTGCGATCTAAAGTGAGCCATGAGACATTGAACCTCCACGGAGGCTGCCTTTTTATGGTGCGACAGTGTGTGAATTCGACGTCTTTTAATGCACATGTTTTTATCATTATGAATGCCATTTGTAACACAGAACTGTGGATGGATGGAATCACAGCACTTCTGTACTGTGGTTTGTAAATTAAAACACACACTCACTGCAGAAGATATGCCAGGGTGGTAGTGCAGTGGAAGTGTCTGTAGAAAGGGTAGCACGATGTGTTCAGTGTCATTCTGAGTGAGATAAAGGCTGCGTGTGAGCAGTGAGAAAGATAAAGCTACTCAGAAAGGAAAACAAGTGAGTGTGTGTCTTTATGTGGCACATGTTAAAATGTGCGCGCGGCATCATTTGAACTCTCACAATAATAATAATAATAATAATATCCAAAGTGAAATGGCTTCATTGCAATGCTAGCACATACACCCGGACACACATACACACACGCGCGTATTGTGTTCAGGGTAAAAGAGATGGCACTTCTGTGAAGGTTTTACTTGTGTCTTCTTGTTGGGTAGTTGTGTCTGAGCGGGGGATGAAAAGGCACTCCGTCTCTCTCCGAGATCAAAGAGTTTTGAGCAGCAGCACATACACACATCCAGTAAAATAATTCATTGGATTCTCTCCCTGGGAACTACTGCATTGTCTTGTGATAATAATATAAATAATATAACTCTTTGCAACCTTTCAATCGATATATTGAAACCCTTCAGTTGCTGGTGTAGGACTAAAGGCGAGCATGTAGCACCGTGGTATTCAGATCACAGTGAATTACAACACCGGAATATGGGTTAGCAAACCTCTCTCGTCTGGCATTTTGAGAGTGAGCGCGTATTTCTTCTTTCTACAAACAGTGCAGTGCTGCAATCTGAGCTCCTTTACCAGTCAATAATTTTAAAAGATCCTTACTCCATAATATAGCGTGGAATCGTTCGTTTTCTGTCGAAGTGGTTTTGATAAATGGTATGTATGTTCATATGACACCACTGTTCCCTGAGAGCTGCAAAGGTCGCCGTGAGAGTGTATGTATTCCAAGAATCAAGAACACTGTCATCTTCAGTGTGTGATACAAGTATACATCTAGAAGCGGTGGTCAGCAATCTGAAGAATATACACAATGTGCATGATGGAATCCCCTAATGATTCAAAGGAGGAGGAGACTTGTGAATCGTCGAACTGAGCTGTAAAAACTCACACGGGCCACATGAAATTCATTACATATGATAATGAAACATGGATTATAATACTCCGTGATCATGATGTTTTAGAGTACGACACTGAGGGTGACAGCTAGCTGTCAGAGCTCATTCGGCCACCACCATCAATCCCAAGCAGCTCATAACATATGCGGTAAGGGGACATATTTTATGGAGGAATTCAGAGCAGAGACATATCATTGGTAATAAAATGGGAGGAATTCCGAGCAGGGACATATCATTGGTAATAAAATGGGAGAGGAACGTGGGGGTTCTATTCGAGGGAGCGTGAGGAACCATGGCAAGGAGACGAGGGGGACGGAGAGGGAGAGGGAGGGAAGTCTTTAATTGTTAGCTGGATTGTGATATGCAAGTGGAAGGGGGGTATAACAATATGATATGCAAGTGGAAGGGGTATACAATAATATGTTTGACACATATTTCATGAGTTCGGAGTAGACAGAAGAAATAGGCAGCAGACACACACCTGTTCAGACCATCGTCAGCTGGTATATAACAGGTGCCAATATGTCTATATATCCAGGGACACAATGGCGTCTGGAGTTCCTCTATTGTTATAACAAACTTCGGGGAATTTGACCGGATGCAATAATTCAATAATATAACAGATAACATTTGGCTCCAACATACTTTATATTATTTCAGTGACTCTTATCTGCTTTACAACACCGTGTTCCAATAGGACGTGTTGCAGTATGTGTTAAAAGAATCAGTTTCAAGTGTTGTTAAATAGATTATAACAATGGAGATGGCGTAATTATCACTATGAAACCAAAGTAAGGACTCAAAGGTTTAAACTTTTGTTGTATAGAAATTCAAAGAGTTGCTGATTGGTATAAGTTGCACAATATTTAGGTGCGATTTCACTTTCGGTATATAGGTCCTCAATAATTTTAAACATGCGGAGCTGGAAAGAAAAACAATTATCATACCTATCTGATTGACAACAATTGCCGTATTATCCGATAATTCAATTATAAATTTCACAGCGTTTCTCTTATCACAAAGAAAACAAAATGCCGGCCAATCACCATAATAAGCCATGAAATGACGGTCATGTGACCTGAACATTCGGCATAAGCCATGAAATAATGGTCATGTGACCTTGACACGTGAAACAGATTACGAGACAACACATCAAACACACACACACAATGACTCTCTCTCTCAAGAAGTAGCGAACACTTAACAAACTATATATATTAACAATAACAATATAAACTAACAACCACTTAAACCTGTGTTTAATATAATATATAAGACCATTGTTAAAGAACATATGTTTCTACCGGAGAAGAAGAGACAGAGAAGAAGGAGGTGCTCAGACAGTGTTAAACCATGACTCGTGTTAGAGTGCTCTGAACAATCAGGAGGCGGGGGTGATGTCATCAATTCAACTTTTCAAAGCGTGATTATGACATAATATTCGCTACAATGTCTCCTCTTATATCGGCACGTGCGCGCGCGACTTAGTCATTCCCAGTCCATATAGCATGTAAATTACAGGCACGTTTTTCAGTTTATATTGATGAGTACGACAATGTGTCATTATGTACCTCCGGCTACCCACTATTTTGACAAAGTGTCATTATCGTATAAACGTGGAAGCGTCTCGTTTTCTGACAGATATAATGGATAATTGGCAGCGGTTGTATATTGTTCTTAACTTTTGGAGCGTCAAACATCTACTTAGACACAAGTCTTGAAGACAACTGTAATGAAGGCACATGTTTTGAAGAGACAAGTCTAGGAGAGTAGACGAGTGGTTTTCCTGGCCGAAACGTGCTTTCATGATCTATCAAGCCGTGAATTTGCAGACGGAAAAAGGTCAGTAGGTGGCCAAGCGGAAATATGGAAAAATTAAAATAATCGAATCCAACCATTTGAGGATTCCGAATTGTTATCCATCGCAATCTGAGAAAAACAGAACGTTCTCTACTTACACTTGCTACTCAATAAAACCCGCCGCGAGTATTATTTTCCAGAAACTTCGCCGAACAATGAAGAATAGCATGAATAGCATTAACGTTTTTTATAACGTACAATCCATCATTCAAGTTATCGTGTGATGGAAGAAATCACGACACATAATGTTCTTACCCTCTTGTTCCATGGCCAAATAATTCACTGAAATAATATGGCCATATTTTTTCTGAAAAATATATTTTTCAGCTCAACCTGTTCCATGGCCATATAATTTTTGCGCCGCGCAAATTACATTATTGAATCACAATTCGAGCATTGAAACATTAGCCCATCAGTATTTAGTCAACTGATGATTGGTGCATAAACCAATTAGATTGAGCAATATGAGTGTATTTCCTTCTCCGTAGCGTACTATATTATGAGCATAATATTTCGATTCAATGCATGTAAAGTTGGTCTTATCTTCATTCCGCTTCACCAAGACACAGTACCTACAGTAAAAATTTCAGCAGTGCAGCCTTAATGAACTTATGAAGGGTAAAGTATACAATGCCAACGCCCAAAGAAGCAGTAAACTGGGATGTACTTTTGTCAGAAGTGAAAATCGCGTGGCCTGGGCCCTACTCTGCATATTCCAAAATCAAATTTCATCAAAAAGGGAACTGTTCTGTCATGGATCGGCAAGATTCTTGAATGCACCCGCACCTTTCTGCCACTGCAATACACATCTGTTGCGGAGGGTGAACACGTTTGCAACGTACCTGCATGCCTGTTCACAGCTAACCCTGTGGGCCGTGGGGGCTGTACATTGCACTTATAGGTATCTTCTTGGCCTTAAAGAGTCTTGAACAAGGCAAACGGTTACATCATTACCATCTGCAGCGGCTTTTGTTATGATGTGCGTCTGTGTGCAGACTCTACCTACAGGTACCTACAAAGTCTGTGTACGCCTTAACTCGGCTTTTACCGATTCCCTGTCAAAGCTCTCTTGTTCTAAAGTTATAATCCTAAACCTTAACCCGGAGCCCAACTACGCTAGTCCTTATTCTTACTCTAACTCTAACCCTAACCTCAACTCTAACTTAATGTTTGAGCCTGACCTAATCACTGATTTTAGAGGAGGTAGGCCGTTAAAACACCGTAGATTTAAAAGGGACAGATTTGTCAGAGAAATTTTTGCTCACTCACTATGTAACCTTCACCGAATGAGCGAATGGGCTATGTACCAACCCATTGAATAATGACTGTAGGTAGGTTTCTCAATGTGAGGCTCAAATTGGCCGATTCCACCGCTCCACGGCCGTCGGTAATGATTACGGCAATGATGTAGTCAATGCTTACAATTCAGATTTTATGGCTTAAAAAATTACATGACTGTCAGTGTTCACTGTTCTGCATAAGGCTTTAATCAATGCGTTTAAGGTCAGTGCGAGATTTAAAGTAGCCTGACAAAGTGTCAGAGGCCAAAAATAATATATGACTTGATTAAATTGATTGGGTACGATCTCCATTGGTCAGTACTCGGCCTCATTAGCCTGATCAAGGCCTCATTAGCAGTTTCTCCGTGGCTGTGGCTCACAAACATGGCATGACCTATACAATGACATAAATATGATTTGATTGTTTTTATTCAATGCATTTAAATTTTTTAATTTCATATTCCCCAATTGCAAAATCAAGAGTTTTTATTTCCTCGATCCGCCTCGATCAAGGTCAATGGTGAACGAGCTCGAGCTCGGTTGTAGAATATAGAGTGTAGAATGTAAACAATTACCTCATTAACACACAGAATACCTGGGTACATGTCAAAATTCAATTAAGCGTATCAATTAGAACGCGATCTAGGTGCCCGCTACCCATATATATGAGTAAAAAAATTTAATATGTGCCGGCTCGCACATATTTTTTCGACCGAATTATATCAGTAAAATCGTAAAAATATGGGTAAAAAATATCAGAAAATAAATCTCACTGATATATATGGGTGAAAATATGGCCATGGAACATAGGGGTTACGTGATACAGCGAAAATAGAGGACCAAAATTTTAAATACATCGTACTTCACAATGAGAAATGATCGCGGGAATGATTTATGAGTAAAAACCAACGCCTCATCGAATATTTTATAAAACCTGACTACTCATTCTAAGAATCCAGTTCGCCTAGAAATCAATATATCTATCTCAAGAGTGTCGTGCAAGTTTTAAAGAGCAACCATCATAATAACATGAATTGTGGGATGATTATGCAATAAATTATGCGGTTAATAATTCAATATTTCCTACAACCACCGGCTATGATAATTAAATAAAAGCGGCAAGCCTCAACTGTGCCGTGGTTTTGCCATTTTAAAAGAAACACAAAACGAAATTCAATTTTCTCAATTTATAGATTCCAATTTAAACATGGCAAATACTTTGAAATTATATCGTGCAGTTATATATTCGATAAAATCATATAAATTTACGTATAAATGGGGCAGTTCGTATTCTCATGAAAAGGGTGGGAGAGCCCCTACCCTTTGACGAAACCTGAAGACAAAAGGTAAAACAAACAGGGCCGCGCGGCTAACGCCAGTTCTGAGAACAGGACCGATCATATACCGGATACATGTTAAAAAGGGCCCGCGCTCAAACCACAGGCGGTTACAAATGACGTCATTATCATAGCTCAGAACAGCGAATATCGGTGACTTCGCGACGCCTGTTTGTCGTGCGCGCGCCTGATAATTAGATAATATCTCCATACATATGTACTCTGGAAGCGGCACACCTTTCATGTCTGAATGTACAATATATTCCTCTGGTGTGTACTACAGCTGACCCATGATACGCGAGCCATGACCGCGGGAGGGATATACGAGAACGAGTGACGTCATTATCAGGGTTTAGAATGGGGAGTTGGTGAGGTTTAGGAAGTGTACGGTGGGGCGGGAGTCTCATGTGAACAACGCCAGAGCTGTTAATTCATTTCTCATTATACCCAGTCATCCGAGTTAAACCATCAAGACCACATACACTGAGGGGAATGTACACGGTTTCCACACGCCTGAATTCTCAAGAATCTCAATCGAAGTGTTTAGATATGGTTTATAATGTTTAGACCTCTGAAAACGGTCCTGTATTAGAATAGTGGCATCATGAGGACTTCAAACTTAATGAAATGAAATTTAAGTGTCATGAATTTCGAAATACTCATGAAAATTTAAACGATTATTTTCACTAACTTCTCCGTTCATAAAGGAAAAGACAGCAAGAGTTAAAATTATACGCTTCCCCCTTCAGTGCACATAGCGAGCGTATTCCAGGAAAATCACGAAAATTTATACGTTTTAAACTCATAGTCTGGTCTCTCGCACAAAGAAACGAGTGCTGATTTTATCTGTTTTTTAAAACAACAAACGTAACTCTGTGAGGTGAATATCGCATGGACTGCAGTGTATTATAGAAGTAAAACCTTCAAAATAAGAAAAATATGTGTAAGAGGATAGGGAACTATCAAGAGAATGTTGTTTATCAGCTGTCTTCCACACGAAAATAGGGAGAAATAGGTGCTTAGATGTCGTCAATTTACCATACTAAATTGTGGTAATAATAACGAAAATACTAAATTTTGATAATCCACCTTTTTTCTGGGAACACTTACGCGGACAAACATTTTGTCATTTTAAAATACGGGGGCTGCCAAAATATTTTTGATTTCTAGACCCTTTATGGAAACTTTCATAAAATTGAATCATACTCTTCCCACAGAACCAACCAAATATAATATTTTCAGGCGACAAGAAACATATTCCGAAAATTAAAAGGAAATGAAGCGACTGAAGCGCGTGTCCCAGACTATAAAATAGTGATCGTGGTGATCTTAGATCATTACCACTGCTATGCTCCCAAGGAGGTCCCGGGTTACACTAACTTTCAACCACAGACACCATTGATATAAATATATTTCATGTTGTCGAACAGCTCAGGAATTCAGAGTTTCTGCATAAAAATAGACGACTGAGGATGACGTCATTGTTAGGGTTTAAAATGGCAAATTGCCAACGTAAAACTGTCTGATTTTACCACACTTTTCTCTAGAGTGGGAGAGGGTGAGCGTAACGACGCCGACACAATAACTCGGGCAGTAAATCGTGTTACATGGTGGTAGTAAGCTGATTTGATGTCTGGACACTGTTCCAAATGTTACATTATATACCTTGGTATAAATATATCTATATGGCTTTGTGAGGTCGCCCATTTGGCACCTGTAAATTGAATATATCTCAGACTTCGTGACTCGTTTATTTTAGTCAGGTGTGTGGAGTATATATGGCTAGTATATTTGTGCGGTGCTGTCTCCGGTCTACAGGAATAGAATGATTTCTAACCTCGGTTCATGTTGTGGTTCACAGCGAGCCTCTCAAAAGGAGAATTAACGATCAGGAAATCAATGACTTCATTTAAATTGTTCTGCAGCGCGAAAAAATAGTTCGAAAGGAACGCTAACGATAATCATTCGATCAAGAAACAAACATTTTCACCTTCAATGCACATTATTTACAGTTTCCAATAAGCATTCTTATACATATTATACCAGCTCAAGAAAATCATTATACATGATGCTGTGAAATCTTGTATAACATAAAATAATACATCGGAAAATGTGAATCCAGACTAATAGATTCGCTACGTACTATGTACATAGGAGCTCAGTGTACATCCAGAAAACCACAAAACGGTATTTCATTGCGGAGAAACAACAATGTTAACTGTCCTGGCAGCTGTTGGCTCTTTTAGTTTGTGTACACAGCGTGTATACAGAGTACATATATTGTACAAAAACACTGCACGATGTACTGATCGGGTATAGTCTAGCTTTTTATGATAAAGCGATGGGGCTCCTTGAAAGTTTAGAAGCTGTTGTTATTGTAGGGATTATCTAAGTGGCAGAAGGCATATATAATGTTTCATAAGTTAGATAATCAGTGCAAGAGATCAACATATTACAGAACGGACGAAATAATTTAAGTCAGCATTCTGAAAATTAAGGGATAATAAATCATAACATATAAAAATGAAATTTAAGATACCTCGTTGTGTTTCTGTGAATTACAAATTACAGCGACAGCAGATGTGCGCTATAACACGATACAAATCAGTTACTAAACTGGAGAAGGAGAAACGAGGCTAAAGAGTCACAGTGAAAGTCACCTGGACACCATCATGGAACATTAACGGTAATTAAATTAGTCTAAGTACACACCTGCTGTAATTTCCAAACAATCCCAGAGGAGGCCCCAGATATATAACATTCAACGTACGAAGCGGAAGAAGATCAAAGATCCGAGAGGTGATATATTATCGATAACATAGATATACATTGGTAACACGTTACACGATTCACGAAGGAGACATGATATGTGTGTAGGTTTCGAGAGACTTGGGAGAGAGAGAAAGCTGTACACTTAGCCAGAAAATTAGGATATATCTCGGGATTCAGCTGCTGAGCTATATATAAAGCTGCTGCCGATGGAAACAATTAGTTCAACTAATTTAGTTGCGGGAAACTGTGATAATGAATACAGCACTGCACACAAGCTATGACATTCCCAGGACAAAGAGTTTGATACATTATATTAGCTCTTCTCTCGTCTGGAGAGGAGAGAAAAACAAATTATTAGCAAAACACGAGGATTGAAGGGTAGTGATAAGCTGAGATATAATATATACAGTTACGGGATTATATAAACGTCTCAAGGATACACAACGTCTAGAAATGTCAAAGAGAGTGTGTGTTGTGCCTTGTCACACATCGAAGGAGAGTGTGACAGCGGGCAATAAAAATAGATACAAATTATATATCAATAAATTCATAAAATATATAAATTCTCGACAGTAGCAGAAGCAGCTCCAATTTATAGTTTAATACACGCACACACACACCGAAACAATACAAGTAATTAAAGACAGTTGTAACTATAAAAGCATGTAACGAAGGGAAGTGCTCAGTTCACGTGTGTGGACACACGTGAGGCAGCGCCGGGCGCACTGAACTGGTGAGGGGAGCTCTCAGCTCGGATTGTATCGCTCTACTGACTCAGTGGAGAGTAGAGAGTTCGTGTACACTCAGCAGAGTGGTACTGAGTCAGTGCTGAGTCAGTACTGAGTCAGTACTCAGTACTCAGTACAGGAGTGAGGCAGCGCCGGGCGCACTGAACTGGTGAGGGGAGCTCTCAGCTGGGATTGTATCGCTCTACTGACTCAGTGGAGAGTAGAGAGTTCGTGTACACTCAGCAGAGTGGTACTGAGTCAGTGCTGAGTCAGTGCTGAGTCAGTACTGAGTCAGTGCTGAGTCAGTGCTGAGTCAGTACTGAGTCAGTGCTGAGTCAGTGCTGAGTCAGTGCTGAGTCAGTACTGAGGGGAGGTCTCAGCAGGGACTGAGTCATTGCTGAGTGAGGTTGTATCGCTCAGCTGACTACAGGAGAAGCGACTGAACGTGGACATTTGAGGGAGTATTTGAGAGGAAAAAGAGTATGATAATATTACGTTTTATGAGGCATAGACATGTGAACACTCAGTTTGTGTATAGTGTGTATTTACAGGAGTTTTGTGTGTTGATGCGTGCTTATCTGTGCGTAGTTTCAGAGTTCGCAAATGTGCGTTTTGTATGAGTGTTTTGGTGCGTGGCTGACTAAGTGACTACAGCTGTCAGAGGGTCTGTAATATACTAGCAATGTATGGAATGAATTTATCTTTTTGTATGTGTGAATGTTATATGCCAGTGTACGTGTTTAATGTGAGTAGTATGTGTATATTATGTCATCAGATGTACAAATTGTACTTCAGTTCTTCAGTATGTCATTATAATATATCATGACGAACATATATACATTAGGGATCGTTCACATATTACGTAATCAGCCGAGGGGGGGAGGGGTTTCAAATGATTACGTTTGATTACAGCGGAGGGGAGGGGGTTTGTGCCAACATTCATCAAAATATCTAAATTTTCATGAAAATTTCAAGGATTTTTATGAAAATTTCACGAATTTTCATGAAAATTTCAAAGAATTTTCATAAAAATTTCACAATTTTCATGAAAATTTCAAGAATTTTCATGAAAATTTCAATTTCTTATGAAAATTTAAAAAAGATATCCGAATTTTTATTACCAAAAATTAACCATTTGCAGAAAAATTGTCAAAATTTCATAATTATGGATTAAAACATGATCTACTCTAACTCAATATGGTTCAGAATGTATAGTTCCTTTAGTGCTGCCCGTAGAGGACTTATAGGAGGGATGTACTCCATTCGTTGAACTCTTCCAAACCACTTCAGTGCCTCTTTGTATATAAGGTTTGCTGCTCTGTGCTTGATCAGGAGGTTCGGAGGCCTTTCTTTCCCTAGAGCTCTACAGTTGATGCCAGAGCAGGTCTTGGCGTACATCCGCAGCTCCATTATCCAGAATCAATCTTTTTGATGAAGGTGTAGAAGCTGCAGTTGTCTGTGAAGTTGCTGAACTCTGATCTGGCACTTAGGGGCTAGGCCTAGGGCTGCTCTGGATCTTAGTCGGCTTTGGTGGCAGATGACAGGACACGGATACTGAACTTTAGTTCCATCGGTTTTGAAGGAGGTTGAGGTGGGACCAAGATGTTTGACTTGAGGCATAGACAGTGGAACTGGGGCCTCAGTTTGTGTAGAGGAGGAGGAGGATGATCTGTTGGAGGTAAAGGAGGATGATGAGCAGATGAGGATGCGTTGGAGGAAGAAAGAGGAGGAGGTGTCCATCTCATTGTTAGAGGAGTTGTCGTAGGCGAGATTTCCATAGGAAAAACTAAATGAAGCTTTGAATGTCATCTTCAAGTCGATGATGTTGATGATTGAATTGAAACACACGATACTGTTCTAATTTTTGTCAGTTAATATAGTTTTTATGTCATGAAGGAGGGGGGGGCCATGATTGCGTAATATTTTACCGAAAAGAGGGGGGGTTTGGCCATGATTACGTTTGATTACGGAGGGGGGGGAGGGGGGTAAAAAATGCCCAAAAATTGATTACGTAATATGTGAACGATCCCTTATAGCTATCAATAATCATTAGCAGAAGTCTGCACAGATGTACATGCAATGTACAATTATTTCATATCACCGAACTCTCACCGTACAGTTTAGGGAATGTTTTATCGAACATTCCAACGGTTGAAGTGTTAATAATATTAGCACCAACTTCTCTCACTATAACTCTATAAGTCGGCATATAACACTGAAACTCGATCGTAGGTGAGGCGGACTTCAGCTCTTTCAACAGTTAATATAAACGCGCATGTTTTGTGGCTATTGAAATTAAGCAACATATGTTCCTTGCAGGATAAATAAATAACATAAATGACGGTATGTAAGAATGCAAGTCAAGTAAATTAAAATAGAGTTTAATAATAGGTTTGCAACTATTTAATGTGGTATGAAAGGAGAATAATTTCTCAATATATTATTTGCAAATCAAACCATTTGAACTATTTATTGTCCAACTAAAACACAATGGCGCCTTGGGTCTAAGCTGTAAATAGCAATAACTGTACTTGGAAGCGGAAAAAATTGGAGAAATATCGAACACAACATGAACCACATACACGCGTATTTATTTGGAATCATATTACAAAAGGGAGCTAGAGAGAGAAAAAGAAATGTACAAGGCAGAAAAATGATGTATTGTGGGAGCAAAGGATACTCTTAATACATTGGGAAGAGCTGTGCAACAACGAAATGTCGTATTGCTATAGCTAATGAGCATAGATACACCTATTAGATCAAAAACAGATAATCCATCTGATACAAGTGACATCACGGATACAGCGACGAATCCTGGCACAAAATACAGGAACAAGGCTGATTAAAAGGGGAGCACAAACCACAAGACAAATAATGAAACAGGTAAAAGAAAAGGGGACGAATGCACTGTAATATATATGAATGAATCATAATTCAGGATCGTGGAAAATATGCAAAAAATAACTGAGAAAAACCGGAAAGCATTGAAATAAGTGATCGCAAAGGCGTTAGCAAAATCAAGGATTGATAAGTGTTGCAAGACTCAAGAGAGAAAATGCCCCTTTGAAGTTGTGTTCAAGAAAGTTATCAAACGTGCGCGGTCACTTCAAAGACAATCTGCTATATTAGCCTTTGATGTGCCGGCTCGACTGGCGAGCCCTGCGGAAGAGGCGTCAAGACTCTGCTCTATTGATGTACTGGTGAGCGGACGCGCGTCTTTTCTTCAATGAAAAGGCCCTAAAACTCCAAATTGCGCGCGTTGTTAGTAATTTTGCAGCGCGCGCGCCCCGCTGCAAATGCCCGGCCCAGCTATTTCTGGAACACATACCGGCCAAATTCTTTGGTCATTTACGTCTTTCATTGCCCGCGTTTTCAGGGTGTCGCCAAACTTCCCTTTCATGAGGCTCAGGTTCTACGGACATTACTCACGGAACTTGGTGCTTGTTTGCTGATACCATCTTCCAATTAAAATATTAATTTGCAACAATGCGAATTGCGATCCTTTGTTTCAAATAATTAACGCGTGTTGAGGTAATTATCTAATTGGTTGGTCAATTACTACCAGATAACAACTACGTATTTCATCCCTTCAAGTATGGATGTTTGAATCCCATAGTGTATAGGTATAATAGCCCATTTTCTCGGCTTCTGTTTCTGGAATCCTAATAAATATGCAAATTGTAGGTAAATGGTATTATAAACGTTTATCACATATGTACCCCGAAGGTAATGAGACAAAATTGCTACCTAAATACCGGCACATTCTTTGTTCTTCCACTTTGAAGAAAGTATCAAATAAAACTTAGGAGGCTTCTGGCATCCGGTCATGTGAAAGAACCCCCTGTGTTATTATGGGGGGCCTAAGAAACACACCCTATTTCGATACCGCTAAAACCTTCCAGCTGGCTTCTAAATGAGTCATATTCGTGGATTAATAATCTAATATTTTTGACTCTATTGGGATCGAGACAACTCCTCTCTAGTAGTATGGAAAGTTTCTACATTCAGTGAATCAAAAATATTTAGTTACCGGCCGCAGCGATCTTTGAATTCATGTGTTCTTTGATTGAGGAAACAGCGGCAACGTGTCTTAGCGACATAACAGTGGTTGCCACTTTGACACAGTGGCAGAGAACAGGATTTTGACGCCACAACAATCTTATAACTACAGATGGATAAACGACCTGCAATTGACTGACGAGTGGCGGCTTGAAAAAAGCCTCGACTTGTTGGCCCCATTCCGATTTTAATAATTGACTGTTTGGAGTACTCTGATCGTCTATGTAATGAAACATAATAGAGCCTTTCATAGTTTCATAGTGTTCGTAAAATCGCAATAAAGTTATTAATTTTTTACAAAAAGGGACTTGATAATCAGTCGTTAGGTATTTTGCGTACTGTAAAAGGAACTCAAAACGTACAAAAACCTACTACGGTGTAAAAATGCTGCTATCAGACCTGTATAAACGGCTAAAATCAGGAATTTTAGGGTAACAGCTGGGGTGTTAATGGGCTATGGCATGTGAGTTTCCACGTTCAAAAGGTCTCCATACTGATATATAAACACGGAATTAGGAAAACTTAGACGGAGATAATGGGCATTCCAATTGCCTCTTGTCTCCTACGACAACTGAGGAACAACTGGATGGCTGAATGCCTGACTTATAGGAATAAGTTCATGGTACTAGCTTCCATTTAAGGCACGCCCGATTGAGCTAGAGCAAGAGAACCTCTCCCCCACTGTTGCAACTTTCGTTAAACACCTGAAGTCGAAAATAGAATTGTATTTACTTTTAGTTCTAGAAAGGCCCAGACGGGGAAACCAGATTTCATTTGATTTGTGGACACAGTAATAGAAACGTCACAAAAATTTTGCAATTACAGATCATGGACTGAAACGATGAATGGTTTTTAGGTTAACAATTTAATACCATTCCATTCAATGCCATAGGAACAGTGAATACATTTCCAGATGGTGTTACGAACCCCTTCAAAGTCTATAATCTAGGAAGCCGTTTAGTATTGAACTGTGCTCCTATCGATCTTATGCCAGAACCCATACAAAATACCACAACGCATACTGTGACGCACAGATGACAATTTTCTGAGGGGTTTCTGGATTGCGGACAAGTGGGGAGGGAGGGGTCCGAAATGGCTGAAATTTTGTGGACGTCCTTTATGGATTGCCCCTAACTCTTCAATATATTCATGAGGTATCCTATCAGATCCATTGATATCACCAGCATCGTTCGTCTTGGATGCGTACATCATTCAAAATCGATTAGAAATTATAATCGATTGTAATTATAATGCCCATGGGCATTGGGTTGTGTGTTTTGTGGGTTTTTAAACTTTTAATGTCCACTCTAAGTCTATCAGACTATACTTATACCGGAAGTTCTAATTGCCGTGTGTAAGACGTCCTTCAACGTAGTCTTAAACACAGATTTAAGGTTTAACTCCCACTGGTTTATATTCTCATTCGTATTTGTCGTTCACTGTCCTTTCTCTCCGTCAATCAAGTTCAATAATATTTTTAAGAAATATTAATAGAATATTCAATTTTGTCCTGTGACCTTGTATCTTTAAGGTGTAACAACCTCAACGGGCATAATGGGGAACGGACTTTTCACCTCACGACACTTTTCCTTGAATAATATCTCACCCGTAGGCAAAGTATATGGTTTGGTTTAGACCCCAACTAATCGTGACATGACGCGTCACGTCACGCGTCACGTCATGCGTCCCCTATTCTAACTAATCGTGACGTGACGCGTCACGTCACGCGTCATGTCACGATTAGTTATAACAGAGGACGCGTCCCCTGTTTGGAAGAAAATCCTAACTTAAACTAATCGTGACGTGACGCGTCACGTCACGATCTCGCGCGCGCATTTCTTCCAGATTTTGACTCAGGATATCAATGAGCGAGATCTAGTGTCAAATAAAGAAACAAGAAGTAACTTCATATGATTTTTGACAAGTCACAAGACAAGAGGTATTTGCTTGTCCTTGCTCTGTGGTGTGTGTACTGTGTAGTTTCCGGTTCTGCCTTCGCAATTTTGATTTTTTGCTCAATTTTGCTGACATTGACAATCGATAGCTTGATTTAATATGAAGTTGATACGTTAGTGCACTATTTTTGGGCAAATAAAACAAGTCTAAGTTGAAGCTTTAACTTTCAACTTGAGTTGTTTAAGAACTCTTGTCTTTTCACTTGTCAGAAATTATGAAGTTACTTCTTGTTTCTTTATTGACACTAGATCTCTCTCTGCTCATTGATATCCTGAGTCAAAATCTGGAAGAAATGCGCGCGCGAGATCGTGACGTGACGCGTCACGTCACGATTAGTTAGGATTTTCTTCCGAACATGAGGGGACGCGTCCTCTGTTCTAACTAATCGTGACATGACGCGTGACGTGACGCGTCACGTCACGATTAGTTAGAACAGGGGACGCATGACGTGACGCGTGACGTGATGCGTCATGTCACGATTAGTTGGGGTCTAAGGGATTACGGTTGCGGTCTTGATTATAGTTTAGGCGTTGGGTCAGGACTGGAACTGGAAGATAAATGGGCGTAAGGTAAAATTTGTCAGGCGTTGCCTGACCCCCTCGCGTTCGAAATAACGGGTCCGACGACGTCAGACAAGGTCAAATATCGTAGGTGTCAAATAGTTGGGCTCCCCATTCAGTCTGTTATGAGACTATTATGGGAGGACATTGCATGGTCGCCCTCCACTTGCAACGGCAATGATATATCTGACCGAGGTTCAGAAGGCGTTCTAAAAATTTTAGAACGCCTTCTGAACCTCAGTCAGATATGAATTTCAAATATGATATTTTAAAGTGTAGATTTTAGTAAAATCTACACTTTAAAATATCATATTTGAAATTCCTCGCAATGCCCCTTTGATTATATTGACCCTATCAGATTGTACAGGTTATCAAATTATGTGGGAATTCGAATTAATGATTATTCATTCATTTCCCGACCCCCTCAAATGCCATTTAATTTCATAGCTGTGAATATGATTTACTCAATTTGCCAACTTTTATTTCCTCTGCTTAACTGACTGCAGGTGACAACAGCCGCAATAATTCAGCCGACACGACGCTCTCTCTCTCTCTCCCCCTCTCTCTCTCTCCGTTAAATTTAAATACCAATCAAATCTGAGGTTTGTTTTGACAGCTGTCATGTGTCAATAATTTGGCATCTTTAACTCTTTAAGTCTAACTCTATAATTCTGACGATGCTATTTAAAATTTCTGCAGGAGCTTCATACCTGACCACATAATATGGAAGTATAATTCCAATCGTGCAATTAATTTTTGGCGTAACCAATGACAGAAATTAGGCAAAATACATCATACAATTAGTAAAACCATTTTTAATCCCGACATGCTGCAGACGCTTGGCCGGCAGCTAATTAATCTAATTACATCATTAATGGGGAATTTTCGTTTAAATCAATAACTTCCTTGATTATTCCATATCATGAATAATCAAGGAAATGCTCCAACGCAACTACTGTACTATAGAATCTCTTCTTCTCTTGTGGGAAAATTCTTGTGGGAACAAGCAAATAAAATACTCATTGTGTATATTAACGCAGAATGTTATTGAAATTCTCCAAGTCCAATATATCTGAGCATTTGAGTTGTCCCCGCTTGGCATACTGAAGGGTTAGGTAAGACAGGCAGACTTTGAAACAGTCGCTATTAAAGCTATCTATATTCCATAATATGTAATATGTCCAAGTGATATTTAATGTGATAGTTTAAGTCCACTGATTCGGCGTGTGCCGGGCTGTAATTCGTCGCAATGTCGCATGGTATGCAATCACGTGAGTCCATCCTGCCGTAACTTCTTAAAATTAAATCGGTTTGAGGTACTCAGTCGATCTTGACGGCAAAATGTCAGGTACGGTGGTGGCATTCAGAATAGCAATAATTATAAAACAGAGTGTGTCAGGACTAGGGTCATATTATAGGAAAATCTATAAGGAATGAAATGCACAAAAAATTGACTTTGACTGAACTTTCACTGGGTAGTATTGACCATTAAAACACTTGCAAAATTTTGTGAAAATTGTAAAATTTTAAAAGTATTAATATTCAAATTTAGGAAGATCAAGAATTCCCCAAAATTTCAGTACTTCATTGACAATCTGCATGGCTTTATGCTAATTATGTGACATCTCAGCAGCTCAATTACAGCTCCATGACATTGACAACCGGGGACCGGGGTCAATAATAAGTCATAGGGGTTCAAGCGCCGTCCGATGCACCATTCTCATTTCCCAACTTTTCTCGCTCTATCTACAATCAGTAGGTACTATGTTCTTATGTTGTATGTTTGTGTCTTTGTGTAATTCCATTTGTTTATTTAAGTTGAAGTATAATAATTTAGGTACACCAGTTAGGTACACCACACACCAGGCCCTCTTAAATATTGGAAGATAGGAATTTCAAAATTTAGGTTCCCTGTAACATTGACCCCAATTTTTAAACATAAGTATGTAGTGTGTGCTGTGTGTATGCGGTGTGTAATGTGTAAGGGGTGTGCAATGGTTATGGGGTGTGCAATGTGTATGGGGTGTACAATGTTTATGGGGTGTGCAATGTGTATGGGGTGTACAATGTGTATGGGGTGTGCACTGTGTATGGGGTGTGCACTGTGTATGGGGTGTTCACTGTGTGTGTGGGGTGTGAATGGGGTATTTCTAGAAACTGGGGTGTGCAATCAGTGCATTTGAAGCAGAGGTGAGAGCCTTGGCTTATGAGGCGGCGTGTAAGTCACACACATACCTATCATACTCCACACTGTACCAAGCAGCATATTGTATTAAGCTCTTCCTACTTGTGTTTTGCTTGCTGCTTGATGATTATACTGAGGACCAAAGGGTTTGCCGTTAGTACCTTGAACTCTCCTTTGTTCAATGAACCCTGTGTAGGTTAGCAATATATGATAACCACATACCTAACATTTCACGAAATTCCATTTCCCCTGTCTTTTTCGTGATGATATTATTTTTTCGAAATAAGATGTCACTTTTGACCGTGTAACGTATGTAGCAGTAAAATAGCTAAAAATAGTCCTTGTCTCATGTAACATTGTTTCTATCGCCTCTAATTTCCTCGTGTTGATAGGACTGTGTTATTTGACGGAAAAAAATGATGATTTATTTCCTCCTTATCTTTATTTTAATCTTCAAACCACAGTACAGAAGTGCTGTGATTTGATCCGTCCATATCGCTGTGTTAATAATTGATTTTATGTTAAACATCACATAATTTCATTTTAAATTTATCATCGCCAGTCTCAACTCAAGTGGTGTACCGTGTGTACCTTAAATTTCACTGATTAGGTACAAATTACTGATTAGATTACACTCGCCAGTACTGTACATATGAGCATATGTAAACAAACCAGTACAACTTCATATTCAATACCCCGATCGATCCTTTGATCCTTGTGACTATGCCCTGTTACATAATGCATATGTCTATGCATGTCAGACTTGGTCTATCTTTCGTCTAACTTGTTACTTGTACAAGTACAGTGTATACCCACTGGGTATACATGTCGTTGCCAGACGAACCCGCATTTAAACACTTGAGATTATAACAGTGCTTACCACTGGGCAACACACCCGCACACAACACACAACTGAGAATGACGTCATTATCAGGGCTCTGAGTGGCGTTTTAGCGTCACCAAACTGCCGGTTTATCGGGCACTGAGTCCTGTGTACCACGTAATATACGGGTATCGTATTTCCAGCTGTAATTCCATTACGTACATATTATTCTTACTACACACTGCAGCTGTAGCAGCAGTAGGCCTTTCTCTCTCTCAACAAGTTTCTCTGACATTTTACAGACATGTACAACCCGTGATAATATAAACTTGCTTTGTTTTGTCATTTATAGTTGATGAAAACATGTGCTCGACACGACGATACAGGACGATTGTGAGTATATTTTGAATTTGCTTTTCTATGCTTAGCTATCCTGAGCATTTCGATTTTCGAGCTTTTGGCTTTTGCCATCCTGGGCATACTATGCTATCCTGAACATTGTTATTCTGTGCTATCCTGAGCTATTGCTAATATTCTAAGCTATTGCCATCCTGAATATTGCCATCCTGAGCTAATGCTATCGTCAACTATTGCTATATCCTGACTTCCTGAGGTATTGCTTTTCCGAGCTACTGCTATCCTGAGCTACTGCTATCCTGAGCTACTGCTATTCTGAGCTATTGCTAATCTAAGCTACTGCTATTCTGAAATATGGTTATATTGAGCTATACTATGCGTTTTAGCACACTGCATGATAATGTGATATGTATGAGGGTATTAAAGATTTATGTGATGTTATCGAGCCATGCAGCCATTATTCTTTGGCGTATCAACTACTTTAAACAGTCCAGTAGCATATCAGAAATTGATTTTTGCTGCTTCTGTAAATGACTAGACTTAATTAATGAAGTTTGATCGTCTTGGTATGACCATAAATGATTCTGATTTAAAGCTAAATGATTAAACAAATTTTACATCATATTTTTGTTAATTTCAGATAAAAATCACAGCGGTTGCCATCGGCTTCCTTCTGGTAGTCAGGTTTCTCGCAGACTACGCCCCATCACGACGCAGTACGAAGCATCCTCGCCACCTGCCAGCCTACAACGACCAGAGCTACACAACGGAACAGGTGACCTTCAGCAACTCAGACAGGACTCAGTCTCTGACTCTAGAGCCAGTCCGGGGTCATGCAGTGACACAGAGACACGAGAACCAGCATCATGAGAACTTGAGACACAGGTCCACCGGGGAGTTTCATAAGATAGCCACAACCGAGGCAACGGTGTCGGTTAACAACAAGGCAGATGCTAAGACGGTGCCAGAGAAACATAAGAGGGCTGTGGTTACAAGGAGGGACAATAACCCACAAGAGGATGACCCTGGCAAAGATGCAGAACGGAGTCAACATGACCGTGTTTTTTGAGGAGTCCCCCGATGTCAAAGCAGTCCTTCCTAAGAAGTTCCTGCCTGACTACAAGAGTTTCTGCTGGTATTCTCCCAACGCTGAGCTCCTGTGTCTGCCTGCTGTCTACATGGTCGGTATCCCCAAGTGTGGAACTACAGACATCTACAACAAGCTCACCTGGCACCCTCAACTTGCAGTGCCAGCCTACGGCAAGGAACACCCTTACTGGAACCGCAGGAGACTGGGCAGACCCACCGGGTTTAACAACCCCAAAATCATAGAGAAACAGGGTTTCAGAGAGCACCTCAAAGCCTTTGACATCGCTAAGCAGGACGACCCCCACAACGTCATCTTCATGGACGGAACCCCGTCCCTAGCCTGGGACTTGGTGGGATGGGAGACCCGTTACCCGTCCCTCTCCTCACCTCCCTACACCAACGCTCACCTCCTCCATACCGTCTCCCCAGGAGCTAAGATCATCATGATGCTCCGGGACCCCGTCAAGAGACTCTACTCCGACTACGTGTACTTCACTGCTGGTCGTTCTGCGGAGGAGCAGATGATGCGGACTCCGCTCAGTTTCCATGACGACGCCTACACGGAGATGGAGCGGTTTAAGGGTGTTTGGAGACAGACAGTCTCTCCAACTGCTGCCACTCTTCAGAGAACAGCATCACACTCCGGCTACATCTGGGAGTGTACGTGTGTTATGTGAAGGAGTGGAGGGAGGTGTTCCAGGATAACTTGCTGGTGTTGACACTGGAGGAATACAGTAAGGACCCTATGGGGACGTTATTCAGAGTGTTCGAATTCCTGGGGGTTGATAACCCGGATAAGAGTATGCTTCAGAGCTTTATAGCGGACTCTGAGGTGGAGAATACTAATAAGAAGGGCAAGGTGCAGCTGGGGGATCCAGCAGATGCAACGGTCAAACTGCTCAGGGACTTCTATGGGCCATACAATAGTGAACTAGCGGTGCTTCTTAATGACCCGAAGTTTTATTTCGGGTGGGATTCTGTATAGGTGATTCGTGACAGTTAGCCGAAATCATTTGAAAAATTTAGTTATTTTTTGGTGATAAAATTTATTTTATTTTATATTTTCACTAGTTTTTGTATTTGTCTTTTAAATTTCGTTTTATTTTCCATTGTTTTTAATCAACTTTGATACATGGGACCTATTTTGATACGTAGAACCTCGAAATAAGAGTTTTGGCTGTAAACTGTTGAGTCACTTTCACTAAATCTTACGTTTCATTACTTTAAAAGTTTAATTTTTGTTTTTCTCCAAATTCTAAGTTGTTGGTGGGTTGTAATTTTAGTTTATTATTATAGCATTTTGATAAATAGTTATGCTAATATTACATTTTACAATAACACCGATGTACAATTCAGAATTGTATTGAACTTGAAGTTGTCATAATTCCTAGTGTTACTGGTGTAAAATTTATCTCCTTGAAATATCTTTGCCACAGCCGAGGAAGTATATGAATTGATTTCGCATCTGAATTAATTGGTATGAAATTAAAATGCGCCCAAAAATCCTCCAAGTTACATTGTTACATCTGTCATTCCCCAAACGTCAAGTCATATATTGAGCAGGTTTTAAACATGTGGCCACGAATTATCTGTGACATCAAATTGTGGGCACAAATTATCTGACATCAAATTAAGGGCTTTTGAGTAGAAATTCGGACATGTACGACATTTGACAGCTGATTTCAGGACTTCTACTTCCGACTGTCTAAGCTCGGTGAAATCAGCCGAGTCTTTATTGTCTTTCTAGGGAACAATTCATCGACCATATTATTATAAATATAATGGCGATGTCAATGTCATTGAGGTAGACCTCAGGGGGGACTTATATGTTACAACATCTATAGGGGCTGTTATTCAAAATGTTTAAGAAGTTTATGAAGAATTGGTATCCCAATCCAACATAACGTCATTCTTGTCTGATACTGATATCATTCGCTTGAAGTTGAACCATTGGTTCCCCAATCCAAGTTCATAACGTCATTCTTGTCTGATATCATTCTCTTGAAGTTGAACCAGTTATTGTTAAAAGGTTAATAAAAGAATTAATATCTCAATCTGATGATCATGAATGTTTATGTATAATGAACTTTGAGGCATGTTTGACCGCTTGTAGTTGTCAGTTGTCATGACAATTACATCAGTACATCCACGGTCGACATTTATATAAATTCTTGATAGATAGACCGTAATGTCTCCGAAATTCTAACGGTGACACTGAGTCTGACAGTACGAACTGAAGTTTGCGCGTCTTTTGTGTGCGCGGCGCAGCGTACACTTACTTACAGACATTTTATCTACCTTTAAGTTTACGCCGCGCAAACTGCAGTCTGAAACTGTATTAGTAATTGTTAAAAAGTTAATAAATATCTGATGAACGTTCAATAAACCTTGGATAAACAGTAAACATTGAGGTATCTTTGTCTGACCGCCTGTCTTGACATCTGCTGACATTTATAAATATAACTATAAGCTTCAATTCTTATTGATAATGATAATAGAATTGGAGGGCATCTTACAGTAACGTAATGTCTAAGATAGGCACTCCAAAATTCTAATATTGTGTATTTTACATGTCATCACACTAAACTGACAGTAAACATGATTCGTTAAATGCCATTTAAGAACAAGTGATAGTATTGCGGTTATTTCATCCCACGTATAAGATAACGGCTTGTAAATATAAAATTAATTATACCCATTACCCCTCCCAAGCTTGTTTTAGCGACCGTGTAGGTTTGGTTAAAACAGTGCAAAATTTGATTTCATAAAGGAGCACTCCAAAATTTATTTTAGCGTTGAATCCGGACGAGGGTCGTCAGACCCGAGTGGAAAGACATACTGTTGTTTGGTCAGACTCAGAGAATAGTAGGTCGCAGCTATTTCCGGTCGGGTATAATCTGGTTGCATGGTTTCATTTTCAGCTGTGACCGACTGACCGTATACCTTCGATAATGAACTCGGCACGCCTCGTCTGTTATCTAACTTATACAGTCTCGGCTGTCGCCTCGACCATGTAAGACTAAGTTGCGGTATACGGCCACCACTTGGACATGTAACCGCTTAAAGTTAATATAATGGCAGTATGAACTGCCGGTTACAAACCATACACTTACAGATATGATTTTAAATATTAAAAGAGCTTTAATTTCCCCATGATGATTTGATTGACAGTTGTCAGGCTGAGTTTAATTTCATCATCAAAACTTCCCTGAGCCGTGTTCTTGGATCCATGAGCATGTCAAACTAAATATGGAAACTGAGCACGTCAAAGTGAGCATGGATCAAGACTTCCAGGTCCAAGACATATACAATAGGGCGTAAATATGCGACATCTTGCCCTCTGAAATCTTAATCCCTTTTGAATGCGTAATACTATTATAATATAACCAGTGAATGCTTCAAATTCAATGCTTTTTATAACCACTGAATGCTTTATGCAACACTTATCTCGGTAGAAAACATGGGATCGCTAGGTGAAGTGGACTATAAGAAGTTTTTTTGATCTGAGAGGTGTCAGGGGTCGTGTGATGGTTCCCTAACTGGCATCCACTTAAAGAAATCATGTTCTCAGTTTGAGGGCTTTGCAAGTCGTGACCCCGACAAATTGCGGGAATATCAGCCAAGCTCTCAAAGTGAGAAGGCAGCTGTTATAATTAGGATTGGTCATAATATATTAATTATATTCATCAATTATAATAATCTATTATGTTTTTGATGAAATTCATGACTTCCTCAAAATTATAACATACTATAATGGTATGTTATACCATGTAAATTATCAAATTATGTACATTATATGGCCAACACAGCAATTGTGCTGGACGGCGTAATTATAAGGGGTCTCGTTTTGCCACAAACTTGAAGAAATCTTAATCTTAATGACACTGCCATTACATTGTACCGGGTTGACCAGAGATTACTCTTGTTGGATCCATGAATAGTGCCATTAACAAGCCCAAACCATGCCTGTCCGGCAAAAACTCTCGAAACTATTTCCCTATCTAGCTGAAGCCATTTATTTAACCAGCAGCACCAGACGAGAGTTTAGCAACAATCTAATTTTGATATGAAATATTCTATAGGATACCCCAATACGTTGATTGTTGAATTACAGACACAATTACTCTTAAATGGCAATTCAAATATTCAAGAATATAACCTTCAAAATCATGCTGCATTTAAACTTTTAAACGTCGATTAAAATTCATGGTGATTGCTCAATATGGCTCCAAGTCCACTGTTCAATTTTATAGGCAAGTGGGGAAAATTTGAGCATCTTTTGACATACCCACATGATAAAAATTCCTAAAATTTAAAAGTGAAAGTGGAAAATATGGATCCAGGATTCCACAGGCTATTTGTCACTGAAATTATGAATATTTCGCTCCAATATTTGGACCTTTTGCAATCAAATGAAGTGAGAACTGAGACAACGATATAAGTGACATTTAAAATACAAATATCCAACATTTAATTTAAACATTAAATTCAACTTCCATAATACTATAAACATATATATTATATAAGTCGTAATCATATAATTGTTGCTTTGTTAACGTAAAATATACTTCTTGGCAAAAAGTCAAAGATATACAATTATACAAAATAGCAAAATCAATATCAGAGGGAAGTGCAAAGTTTTCATCCCTAGGGTATTTAATTTTGACGCCGAAACATTACATCCAAGCGAATAATTCAACTTGGAAGCTGTCACAAAATAATTTATAATAAATACTACAAGTACATGAAAAAGTTGATAAGCCTGAATGATGTTATTGTAAATACAGCATTTTCAAGATTCACAGCTGCAACAGAAAACAAATCGGTATACAGCGTATCACATAGATATTCATTTAACAAACAAAGCCAATATCAGCATCACCGTAGCGGCAACGCCCACTTTCATAATGTAGATGATGAAAATAAAATTTTCCCCGCTCATAGCAATAGCTGCATGAGCATTGGCTCACGCTGAATTAGCTTTTTGACTGGGCTTGAAGTCCATAATTGGGCGTTTAATACGGTCATACGCTTCACACAAACAAGTTGAAGTATGCCCGTTAAAAACTAAGGAACGTATGACCGTATTTTACGCGCCCATGGACTTCAAACCCTACAAAAAGTTGATCCAAAGTGAGCTAATTAGTGCTCAAGTAGACCTTTTGGGCCAAGCGTTCACCTTATCCCTTTGATATTAAAACACAGTCCCGAAGAGTCATCATAAGTCAAAAGCATAAGTTCAAACCCTCAGCACTGATAGACTATCAAATATTTTAAATCATTGAAAAATGAAAATTGACAAATTGATGAGGGAGCCGTCATATATTACGTCATCACTCGACGGGGGGAGGGGTTTTCTAAATGCTGGCAGATGATGACAGGGGAGGGAGGGGGTTTGAACTATGCTGACGTCAGCAAAATTTTTGAATTTTTGGCATTCATAGGACAGGATTTACTGACGTTTCTAATGCCCATAATATTTTGTTTTGAACTACCGGTTGTTTTTCTGCACTATGATATCTATATTCGAAAATTTACTAGGCATGTGACAGACCATTTGATGATTAAATGTGGTTCATCTGAAACGAGTAGAAGCATATTTTGTTTACCTCCAACGAATCTACCTGATTGATTTTTTTTAATTTCCACTGTTTCGATCCGAAATTACCAAAATTTGACAAATGATGAAAAAATTGCTGACAGACGGGGGGTCACAAATGACCAAAAATTAAAAAGTGCAGACGTAATATGTGACGGCTCCCATAAAACGATTATCTTGTAACACAATAGAGGGTCAAACTTACTAAAATATGATTTAATCAAACATCTGTGAGTATTATGTGCTATCATATTGTCTTCCAAACCACACAGACTGAACTATCAAATTGATATTTCATTGTTCTGAAATAGGTAAATGGTTCTGAGCCCCTGAGTCGTTAATGGATATCTGGTGAATGAGGACCAAGCTGACCACCTTATCCCGCATGTTGATGGTGCTGTGCCGGACCCAGTTCTTGTAGTTCTCTATCCTCATGAAGTATACGAGGGGGTTCATCAGGGAGTTGAGGTTGATGAAGAGACAGTCCGTGAGGTTCCAGGAGTACCAGAACATGAACTTGGTGGTGTAGAAAGGATGGGGGTACACCCACTTATTGCTGGTTTCTATGACCAGCCAGAAGATGTAGTTGAGCAGGAGGGGCAGGTTGAAGAGGATGTAGACGATAGTCATGAGGATGATAGTGATGGTGGCTTTGTGCTTGCACCTGTCCATCTCGGAAGTCAGCTCCTGCTGGACCTTCTGACCGTTTCCATGGGACCGGTTGGGGCACGGGGCCCTCCACACACAGATACAGGACACGATACAGGATATGGTGATGGGGAAGATGGGCAGGGCTACACTGATGATGTCCAGCCACAAGTCGAAGGTGCTGAAGAGGGATGTCCGGCCCTCGTCCCAGCAGTAAACCTCAGTACTGGTGTAGACAAACACAGCCTCGCCCATTAGTAGGGGGACCACTTGCTGTAGGACCAGGTACACCCCATAAGCCACCACTACACTCAGTACCCGCGGGGTGGAGATCTCCATGAAGGGCCGGACTAGGACTGCTGATCTGGTGACACTCAGGACCAGGACCAGGAAGACAGAGAAACTGGCCTGCAACTTGATGAGGATCCCACACAGAGAACACACCGCACTGCTCTCAAACAGGACGGGATCTCTGCCGTACCAGAGACTGGCAATAACCGGGATAACAGAAAGGTTGGTGATCATGTCGTTGAGGGAGCTGAGGATGTAGAGGTAGGTGGGCAGGTCACGCTTCTTCCGCATGAAGTAGACCAGGGCGGAGCAGTTGGCGGGAACCCCTACCACCAGACACACGATGTAGGGGAAGGAGAGGAGGATGTCCCCCGCTCGGTGGGGCGGTGTTTCAAACGACATCAGAGCGGCTGAGGGAGGGAGGAGGGTTAGCATGGGCAGCACATTATCGTAAACAGTGTTATTTAATATCAAGAGAAGTCACGAATATAATGGCTGGTTTCACGGAATTATTAGTTGATATTCCGGGTTGGCAGGTTATCTATATTTATGAGAATGAGCTAATAAAAAGACACAATTCCAACCAAATGTGTCCAGCAATTGACGAACAAAGTGGGGAAGTCCATTTCAACGCCACCAAATAAACGATATTCATTGTGTTTATGCACGTATTCTATTCGATGAGAGCCAGTGACAGTAACATAAGTTCTATATCTAGATTCAATTGATGAAATAAGGCTCCGGACATCTTTGTTGTTTAAAAACATAAAAAGGTAGATCGATTTGTAACACGACCGAGACAATTTATGAGCTGTTGATAGCTCCACCAACCTAAAACGTTTTCAGGATCATTTGATGTGCATGGTATCAATCAATATTTAGCTGGATAAACTGGACAGTGGACAAACGGTTCAAGTAATACAATTTTCGATAAAAGAATAAAAGTGTCTAGCCACCAATTCAATCAATTTTATGAGCAGTATGAGAAACTAACCATATTCTAATACCAAAACTCCAAGTAAATGTTGATTAAAATTCAAATAAAATGTAAGGATATTCAAATAAAATGTAAGGATATAATATGGCAGGACGCTAGAGCTGCAAATATAGCACTGAAAGGAAAGTTCGATGAATGAGATGGAGAAAACTAACTAGGTACCTATATATAATCCTTCTAAAGACATGTCTTGATCAAATAATTGCAATTTTTCTGTACTGTGGTACTGGTATGAAGATAAAATACAATAGCCACTGAGTGAGCAGATAAAAGCAGGCAATAAACACAGACATATTAAGTTTAAGGCGTTAGATCTAAGGAGGTTGAATAGTATACTGACGTACTGACTTGAGTTTTGTAGTCGCCGAAGTAAAAGCTAGTACACAGTACACACGGACGACAGCTACACTTAAATATGTTAGGATGTATCAATTACAAATGAAAATTTATCAATTGCAAATGACAATTCATCAATATAACAATTGATTAAGTTTAATGAGTTGGCAATAGTATTCTGTCAGCGTTTAAGTTCTGAATGTCTCCAGTCGCAAGATTAAAATCCTAAACATTGCATTGGGTACGAATTGCTTGTATCAATATTACGAGAAATATGCAAATTTCTCAAGATATTTATGCCATCAATAGCTTAATTTTATTGGAAGTCATTTCATTGCCAGACGGTGTGATGTTTCTTTATACTTGAGAGATCTCTGTTTAAGAACCAAAATATGAACAGCAAATACCCTAGTATATTATCCACAATAATTTAATGTCCCCAAGTATCTTACTCAAGCTGAATGCTAATATGAATTGGAAATGCGGTTTATCGAGCGTATTATCAAACGTCGAACATAGCAAATTTCACGACAAAAACCTCGCATACCTTTATTAAATCAGCAAACGTCAATCGATACAATTCCAATAAAATCATGCTGCATGATTTGAGAAATGAAAATTCAGGGGACTTCATTTATAATAGAGAAATGACATAAAGCCTTCTGCAGCCTTGCGCCATAAAAAGGCTTCATATATTCGAAAGCATTATCAGTCTGAGCCAGCGCCTGAGAAGAGTATTTTTCAAATGGTAATGGTAAAAAATATTGCAACCGAAATTAAACAGAGGGGTGAAGATTGACGAGAGAACATCCCACGTTACATCGAAGTGGTGGAATATTAATAAAGCGTTTAGCAAATAAACGAGAAATGTTTAGTTTAAAAGCTTTCGAAAATCATGTGATTTCAACTCAGTAACTGCCGAAAAGTCCTTCGAACTTTAGCTTAACGTTACATCATGAGATTGACTCTGCTGTGGAGGATTGTAACAGCGTTTGGAAGACGTAGTCATAAACGAAAGTGCGACATTTGACCCCCCCCCCGACATTACATCCCCCGACACTTGACCCCGACACTGGACCCCAACACTTGACCCCGACACTTGACCCCAACACTTAATGAAATAGGTACATTAAAACCCGTGCCTTTGTCTGGGATATAATACTTTCTGCTCGAGGGCGTAGGCCGAGGGATGAATCCGGTTTAGACCTGCAGCCAGAGGTTCTAAACCAATATGGAACCCGATCAGGCAAGGGTCTATGAATTATAGAAACCGATGAAACAGAAACCGTCTACAAAAATAGGGGACGGACCCACAGGAGGACCAGTTGCAGAGCTTATTTCAGTAAATTATAATGATCATATAATTGTTGCAAGCTGTGTGAATATTGTCACAAATATATGCTAATGATAAACTTTGCCTAGACACCACGCACTATACGAATTGGTTCGATGTCGCTATTTTGTCAATCTATAACCCATGCAATGACGTCATCAACTCACCATTCTAACTCGTGAGAATGACGCAATTTCCACCTACTTATCTTACGTGCACGGGCAGCAATTCGTATGCGTGAAATCTATCGGCTCACCCCGCCAGTCACATGACGAATATGGTGCACCTTGGTGATAATCAAATTCTAGAAAACACATGTACATAACACCTTCAGAGCTATATCAATATTACAACCGTGTACTCATACAGTGAAATATTACTGGAATGAACGGTGAAATTGAAAAGCAGGGGTATTTATGAACTGGTAATGGCATTGCCTGGTAATGCTTGATATTGACCGGTATTGCCTACAACTAAATTTCTTAGAGTTTATTACGGGGGATCAAGTGTCGGGGGGGGGGAGTGTCGGGAGGATTATTACAGGGGGTCAAGTGTCGGGGGACCTTTCTAAGTGTCGGGGGAAGTATAATTATGTCAGGTGGTCAAGTGTCGCACTTTCCTAGATACTGTATAAGGATTAAGGATGGTTCACAAGTAGTGTAATCTAGTCCCAATTATACAATTGTTATAGCAGGAAACAAATTAAACTGAAAGAAAGATTGAGTAATGTTTTTTGGGAGAGGAAAAACCTAATCATTCGGGAAATGCGTCGATCAAATCTGATCTACAAAACTACCATTTAAATCAAGTGTCAAAACTATAAACTCCGGATAATTATCAGTAAAGATAAATAATATTGCAATATTATGATTGCTGTAAACAGCATTAATATACTGCAGTATTAATTTTAAATTTACATATTATCATCTATACTATAAAACCATGGCGGAGTTAATTTAATCGTGACACTTAAGTTTTAAATTGTGGTTGTGGAAGTAAAGTTGGTCGACTTGACAGAGGTTAACTCCATCGCAACAACAAATTATATATCTAATTCAGGAGTTATGCAGAATGACGAAAATTAATTAATCATGATGTACCTGGTCACATACATATATATGCGTGACAACAACTTGATACCTTCAATGGCAGAACAACAGCTCCATTACCATAGTCCCGCTACTATACGAGGCTTTGTGACGGGGGTTTAACGCGGGATCGCAAACGTAAGCTAGCATTTCATTTAGCATATATACACCCCTCACTCTTACACTTAATATAGGGCCCTTTGTCCCGTATTATAGGACCCTCAGTAAAGCCACAACTCCCAACACTGTGCCATAAGTCATGCAATTGTCAAGTTAATATCTTATTGATCATACTTTCAGAAGTCGTATAATTCTCTAGTCGTTCTGCGATTAGACATGCAAATACTTAACAACATCAAAATACAATTTAGGAAATTGCAATATAATTTATGCTGTTTTGTAAATACCATCCGACAAAATATAAAAAGATAAAAGTCCAAAAGTATTCTAATTTTGAATAGCCAATGGACTTTGTTGGTAGTCAAATAATTGTTGTTTGTAATATAAATAAGATAAAGAATGTATGGTATTCTAAGCTGAACTATTTCATCAAGGTCAAAGAAATTGAAAAAATGTGCCAGTAAGCTGTCTCTACTCAGATATCATACGATATACCAATCAACCTTATCTGAACTTTCAGCATCTAGTTCCAATCATCAATGGCCGCAATGATCGTGATTTTAAGTGATAATTAATTATAATTCACGTTTAAGCATTATAATGAGGGATTAAACTATACAGGAATGAAACAGTATGTGGAAATTGAGCTTTGTTGAGTAATAAATAAAGCAGAAGTCGGAGCCCACACAGAGTTTTAATTGCGCAATACTCAAGTCCCCAGAAGATGTGGCTGTGTTATAATAGGCGTCACTGCCTCTATATTAATTAATTCATTTAACGTGTTTTAAGCATGATATTCATGTTACATGTGGTTCACGTGATTTTGTCTAGTAATGCTCACCTTATAATGAGCTTATACAGTTAAGAGTTTTTTTGTTTTTTTTTCTTTTTTCGGGGGACTGAACACCCTAGCATTGAAACCCACGAAGTTCACACGGGAGCAAGCTATAAAGTAATGAAATAATTGGCCATTTAACCAATTCGCTTTTCAGATGCAAGGCAAACGCAAAGAAAGCGTTTTAAGAAGAAACTAACTCGGGAATCAAATATCGTTTATTCCATGTAATTTAAATCAAAAATTAAATGAGTAAGTGGCTAATAACTATTCAAGGTAAATTATGCCATTTATTGGAAATCTCGGATGGTTTATCGATGACAAAGTTGTACTGAGAACCTTGCGAGGTTATTTACAGATCAAAGAATCTGAAGATCAAAGATTCTAACATCTACTAAAATGTCATTTATGAACATAACATTCCTCCCGATTTCATCAAGAGTTTTAGTGCTTAGAGATAGAGTGAGTCTAGAATTTACTAGTCTAGTACTTACATATTTAATAAGCTCGAACATGAAGATCTTTTGTAAGTACAAAATCGGCACTCAACAGATTTGAGAATTACAGGTCGGTGTGGTCATGAGTCAAAAGCCACACGTCGAAAGGGTGAAAGAAAAAGGGCGTGCAGAAAGAGCAGGTTTGCAGCTCCTTATTTCTAATTGTACTTGCTGTGATCCCAACCCCATGAAATACACAGCTTGTACTTGGACCCGCTTGGCTCTTTCTTCTGGCCCTATTTCACCACCTTTTTGATGGGTGGCTTTTGACTGACTAGCCCACATAACACTAAGTCAACTCGGACAGTATGGAGGAAGTCCGACTTTCCTCCGGCGGACCTAAGGCGGACTCGCTTTATCAGACCTATGGAGAACCTTATCGGGGAATGATTAGGATTGAGATGATGAAAAGGGTTAGGGTAAGTGTTGGGGTTCTATTTAGGGCTATGGTTAGGATCAGTCCGCCTTAAGTCTGCCGAAGGAAAGTCGGCGTTCCTCCAAACTGATGGAGTGATGGGGTAGGGACACGGTCTCATCCACATTTGACATCATGTGAGATCTTCCGCAGGTGTCGTTACTTCAAGTCTCAAGAGAATCTTTCTGAAATTTCGTACCGATTCGTGCTGCACTAGTGCACTCTGTACAGTATTTTAATGTATTTATGAGTCGCGCGGGACAACGGTGTTGTACCTAAGTGTTATCTTATACTTTAAAATCAGAATCACGTACGTACAAATTTCGATAATGTGGCAATTTCAGAAGGCGCTCCCAGAACTCAAGACATCTACTTCAGGTCATAATATTTCACTTACGCGCTACTAAATTTAGTTTATCAGTTATAACTAGGGCTTCATGAATTCTAGAATTCTAGAGAAATTGCGTTCATGGGCAGATGTATGATTATGGTTAAAGAGTCTGCAGGGCAGAGAGATAAAGTGCTGTGAGATGTCGTGGACCCGATTGATGGAGCAATATATAAGGTGTGTTAATGGGACACAGTAGTCACGGTTCACTATTACATCTGTAATGATATTCATCTATTTTAAAGAGTTTGCCCACTATCGAGATAACGTAATGGACGACTATTATTAATTCCAGCTCAAATTAAACTTATAATTAAATCTCATTTTAGCATTGTATCTAATTCCATTTACATAGTAATTATTAAATACAATAGTCCATTTGATCTACAATAAAAGAGATTACAATCACTGGAAGGGTGTAAATTCCAACACAATCAGTACTGCATTATAATGTCTAAGGCAGCAGTCTGGAGCTATAATGGAGCATCACTATTCAGTTCGAACTCACGTGGCCTCTCCACTATATCGAATCTGAGGATGTAGCTTAATTGTCCACAATGCATCTCAACCCACCCGATAAGTCTTAATCACTCAGGCTTGTGATTTACAATTGGATTTATATAGTGCAATGTTTTTGAGTCGCAATACTCGATAACTGATTAAAATTCTTCAAAATCTGCAGAATTCAAGTTCAACCAACAATATGATCTCCACGTCGAAATTTACAGAGTACACTCAAAATCGAAGGAAGAAAATCCTTATATTTTCAACAAAAAACAGTATTTAGAGCGATGAAGCAGATGACAATTAAACTATTTGAGTAATGTCATACTATATACCTACAAAGGTACCTAAGTACCTGCAACCTATTAATCTATGTGGGATTAGAAGCTGGTAGAAGATTTACGTTACGAATAATGCTCGCTATCTGTTAAAATCTCATTTGACCGATCTCCACTTAGCACGTTACCTGAACCTATAATATATAGAGCATAGGAGTACTGAACGGAGTCCATTGAACCTATAACTTTAATAGTATATAATATGATAGGTTCAATATTCCGAATATTGCAGTTCACAGTGGATCGCTAGCTGACGATTTCACCTCAGGATCACTATTCTGTACGGTTAATCCACCTTGAATACGCCAACATATTATGATGGATTCAACACAAAATAATACCGAGTTGCAAAATATGGTGAATGGTAGTAGTTATTATACTATTGTGAATTAAGTAAATATTTTGATTTCAAATCCGAGCCGAGACAGGAGACTGTTCCACAGAAATCACTTTCTACATCCAGTCACACACTGTGGATGGACTTACTGAGATTACCAGAATTTTACAATTAAAATGAAAATTTAAAAGGCCATGATTAGAGTAATTCTACTATTAATGAAATCGGCGTTTAAAATCCTGTGGTTCAGTAATAAACAAATTGGGCATGGAGTGCAGACAGACAGGCAGTAGAAAATGGGCAAGTCTACAGCAAACCTCACAACACAGTCAGTGAAAGGAAGATTTAGAAGTTCGGAAGTGGACCAGCATATGACCCACATTGAAGTTTTGACAAGGTAACCTAAGAATTAAACACCATATGTTAGCTTCCATCCAGTTGGCACCTATATGTCGATATATTTCTCTGTAGACTAATGAGTAGCTGACTAAAACATTCCAAAATCTACTGAAATTATCGTAAATTACAAATCTTCCCAAGTGTTTTCATGAATGTATGAGAAATATTACAAATTACAAATAAAGAAATTAGAACAGCACGTTTATGTTACGGAAGCTTGCTCTTCTCAGGCTCCCGTCCGATCATATGAAATTGCTAAGTGTTTTTGCTTCATAGGCACTTACTGTCATCTCGAAGTTTCAAGTTTTGAAGTTTTGAAGTTAAAAGGGTGGTCTGACACAGGGTGAACGTTAAATGAGTTGCAGCGAAATGTTACAAAACTAGCACAATGTTACGAAATTGTCTTTAATTCGACAATTCGTGCGTTGCAATAACGCAAGGAACTCGACGCAGTAGCTTGAGTGTCCCTGAGAACACACGTCGGATATTTAACGGAAGCGATTGCTGTATCATTCCAGTGTTATTGGAATGCTCTCAGCTTAGGTCAGGACAGTATGTTTTAACTTTTTTAAATACTGCATTCACTTCCATACCTCCATTCACAGAAAAATTATATCTTAGGTACCTCTTTTAAGGATGATTTTTATACGAAATTTTATATGGTTCAACCAACCACCCAAAGATCGATATCTATTTAGTGTGATGAAAAATGGCCCAAATGGATGGTACATATATATAATATATTTTATAGATCATGTTTTAACAAACATAATAAAAGACTTCTAATTTCTATGGCATTGACTTGAGGTTAGGCATACAACACTGGAGTTGCAGTCCGTGACTAGAATTGATGCAAGTCAGTGATATTTATATGCTTCAATTATGCTTTTCAAGAATAATATGTATTATATATCTTGGCGAAGCAAAAGTAAGATAATTAATATGTCTGTGATTGACAGTCAAGTACTTAATAAAGTTCATCATGAAAACTCCACGACGAAGCTGACGCACTGCAGCTAATTCAGGAAACTTGGGAACCTCGGAAAGTAGCACAGAAAAAGTTTAAAGTCCACATAATCTCTACAAATTCTATTCACGGAAGGTGATTGGTGGTTTGAAATCAGGGCAGACATTCCAATTCCAATTAATCCAGCATGTCTTAGCCTTGGCTCTGATACCTAAATAACAATATCCTTTTCTCTCAGTCTCAGGGATATGAGTCTCTGTCTCCAGAGTCTCAACTACACAGAATAACAACCCCACTGAGTCTCAGATCTAAATCTTAGCTCTAAGAGCCCTGGGTCTAACTGATCTGAGTCGCAGCCAGTAGCTCTGAGTCTCATCTAAAGCTCAGCCCAAAGCCCTAACTTCTCGTCTCTCCATTCTGCATGTACATCAGGGCCGTATCCAGGTCAGGTGACTCATGTATGAGGCTTGTATTCACAGATTCGCAGCAAAATTGCCGCTGTTATTTGGCTGGTGCCCGGACAGTGCGGGTTGATTGGGCTCTTGTGGGGTTTCACCACCCGGAATGTATATTGCACCATATTACAAACAACTTCTAATTTGCTTGCAACAGAAGAGCTGACTTTCAAGAAGAGTATAAAGCAACCAATCAAACGATTGGAGCTGATTTATATGAAATAGAATGGGGGTAGGAGCTACAATACAGATCCCCATACCACGATCCATGAAGTGATTCGGGAGGTTTGATTAATTATCGCGCTGCATGAATACTGTGTATTATTATCTTAATTAAACCTAGTCACGACGGACGGTATCAAGGCACGGACCGTATACAGCTCGAGTATTTTCTGAACTTTTTATCGTCGATGCGTTGATTGTGTGTACTTGATAGCAGCTCTCTGTCTAATTATTATTTCTTAAAGCGACATAAATGTGTGGTCGGAAATCATGCGAATTATGGGCTCAATCTGTTTGATTTGAAACAATCTCGATAACTTTCAATATAAATGACAAATACTGACTAGGGATTATAATAGTATGTTCTATCCGATCAGTATTAATTGAAAACGGTCACTTCTGGCAAGGTGAAGAAGTGGTGCAAATTGCAAAATCACGATACCCCCTTGAAGGTGTGCTGACATAGAGATTGATCTAATATTATGCAAATTTGAATAAACCATACCATTTAAAACATTGAAAACTTTGGAGTGTGGGGAAGTGTTGACCACCTCGGGAAACTCTTTAGTCAACTTAAAACTTTAAAAGCGATTAAAATATTTGAGACTTGGAGATTGTATAACAGCCCCTCAACGCGAGTTCATGATTGAGAAAAATATATGAGAATTCAAATTGTTAAAATTAACTATTCAAAATGTTCATGCTTTGAAATATAATAAAAGCCTCTTCCTAAAAACATAATCAATCATTATTAACAAATGTTCAAATCCCATGATAACCCCATAGTCGTATGCATATTATATATTTGTGCAGATCGCTTCATTACCAGAAGGCTCGAAAAACATTCGCGCATTTCCTGTTCGCGTGTTAACTTTCAGTTTCTACATTAAAACTTCTTTATCTAGCCCTCTGTCAATTGAGCGATCTGCAAAAATATGCGATAGAGCAGTCACACTATAACAAGTAACAGCCCATAATTTGACATGTTATGGTTATTAGTTATTTACTTATGGTTATTAGTTATTTACTAATGCTATGTTGAGCTCACAGCTCACGTCAGGTATCTGATTTTAACACTAATGTCCTACAAGTATAGGGGGTCCTATAATGTCAATGATACAAGAATTACTGACCATAATTACCGATCCATTCCCATACACCAACAAATTGTACGGGAGAAGCAGCAGTAATATAACAGAGGGATACTATTGTGTAAAGATACTATAGTCATTCCAATATATGGACTGTGGACACGAACCTGGAATTAAAAATAAGAAATTTATACGAACAACAAATTCATACGAACAACAAATGACATACCAGTTGTAGACCTCACAGAACTTAGTAAATGTGAGAAAGCTGAATTCAATGCGGACATAATAATGGTCTGATCTTCACTTCTTATTTTCTTAAAAAAGTCAGTTACTAAGTTACTAGGAAACCCGTCAATTGAACGTTTATTATTCGTTAATTTACAGGAAAAAAAGAAGTTTTGGCAAAATAATAATTCATAAGTTCATAATAAAAAACTTTTTGTATAAGAAAGGGCTACTACCTAATTGGCGACGGATGCAACTTGTGAATGTGACGGTAGATCGCATTTAATCGTAGCATATATTTTTTGTCTTCCAACGTTAATAACAAAGAAGCAAAGGTTAATTCAAAAGATAAATTCGAATTTCCTAGGGCTCAGGTCTAAGTTTGTCATTTTGTACCATTCTGCGAAATATATGACAAAGAATACAAAAGTCAAAAGCGGATAATTTAGAGTTCCTATCATATAGTCGTAATGGCTTAACGCTTACGCACTTATAGGTGACTTAAACAAAACAGGGCGTTGAACAAGAAAAATAAAAGAGCTCTCTTGGAGGGGTCTGGATTATAAATGGTTTTTGCAGTAGAGTTAAATGTGCATCTGCTGTTAATGGGTGAAAATCTGCCAAAAAATGAAATTTAAAAAAAGAAAAAAGAAAAGCAGAGATGAGCTAAAAAGCGAATGGAACATTCAAAAATTTCAAATTTCGACGATTTATAAACCGATCAAATATTAATGATGTAAATATGTGAGGTTAAACGATTCGTTGGAAAATCCCCAACAACCTAAAGAACCGATTTTCGCGGTATTTGAAGAACTTGGAAACCGCGTTACAATCTCCCCAAAGAAACCGTCAAATCCACCGCAGTGTCAGTGATTACTGCCACCCCGCGGGTATATAATTGGAACACCTTGAAGCTGAGTAAACTGCAGCCCCCGCCAGCCCAATTTCTATAATTACACGGGGGGAGCGAGAAAGTTGCAAATACTTCAAGCCATCGGCTATTCAAGACGTACAAATACCTTTCTTGACTTCCCGTCACGACACCTAGAAATTGCCCCCAGTAAAGCAAATCGAGATTTGTTCACAACAACACGGAGTTACAACCGTATATAACCCGAGTATATAACGAGTCTCGATGTAGCAGCAGTTGACACCGCCAATCAAGGCTTTATAATGGGGCAATCGGCAAATTATACCAAGCAAAAACTGAGGCAGTTTATACGCCAATCATATGTCTTCTCGTACGGAATATAGTATATAATAGCTGTCTCAAGCTATATCCGGCAGAAGCTCAGAAGAAAGCAAGAAATACTGAAGACGTTGACCAGTGAACTTGGATTTGTTGCGATGAAAATGCTTCAAAAAATAGTCTTATGGAGTTGGATGAGAAAAAAACTAACTGGGGTGTATGCTCAAAAAAACTTTACAACACTACTTTATACAATCAAATTTGAGAACTGAGGATATGATGTATGTTTGTAACATCGAAACATTTTGAGACTCCCTTAAAGAGCAGTTTATGTTGTCGCAAAAGTGTCAATAAAAATTTCAAGAAACCTCCGTTTTAAAATTACAAAAAGATAGACCGACAGAGTGAAAGTAATTCACGGCTGCATTATTCCTAATCATCTAGAGAGGGTGGAAATATGGTTCCTGAATAAAATACAGTCTGAACATGGAAAATGACGCGGTTCTTTGTAGCTGTCCTTTCGACCAACATATCGAAGTGTTCCATTCGACCAAACGGCACACAATATATACGGTACTATCTTGATAATAAGTTTCATGAAGAAGAGCAAATGACAATGGTCACACTTATGGTTCTATCTGTGACTGTAGCTTCTGTAAACTGGGTAGATAATTTAGCATAATTACTATTTAATATGCACACAGCTACACTCACAGTATTGAAGAGAAAGTATTAATATCACATACGGTAAGCTAGATAATTTGGAATTATGGCGTTGGATGCAATCCATACAGTTTAATTGATCATGCTTCTAGGCACTATAGGGGGTGAAAGGTGTTCATTATTCAGACATCTTCGGCTACCTGCAGCATTTATATAGGCAGCTTGCCAAAATTCGACTTGGTTCAACCGCCATTAACGAACCATAAAGTGATCAAATGAGTGTGGTTTCATCTTCAATATTTCAATGATTTGTTTTAATATCATTATTAACCTAAGACTTAAGTTTGATATGATACTAATTCTTGATTAATTATAAGTCAACCAAAATTTGGTGGCACACATATTGCATTGAACCTTGCATTTATTAGATCTCTGAGTATCCCACACGCATGCTTCATTTGAGCTTATCTTTAATCGCCTCTGCTAAGATAGTTCCTCAATAATGCTTTAATGGTCGACTTCCTTGACACTAGCCATCTATTATAAGCTTGCTACCAAATATTTTTGGGGTGTATTTCCTGCAATAATTATATCAGGTAAAACACAGAGGCCTCCCTGTTTATGGGGCAATTGCTATAGAATTCACATCAGCTACTATAGAAGTTGAATAGTCTAGGCTTAAACATTGGATTAGGACCATGGCATGGGCCCTACCATGCATTCACCGTTTAATGCTAGAATACTAGACGTTTTATTTGTTCTCTTGATGCGCTGTAATCAGTGTAGATATTTATTATTTCTCCTTGGAGTATTGGTAAATGAGAAGAATGAACCTGTCACAACTAATTTACTCCTTGAAATGCCTCTTAGAAGACTTGATTAGAAATAATAAGGCTTGACAATAATAAGGCTTATATCGCTGGTTCAAGTACAAGACAATGCGTGGAATGATTATCTACTTTAGTACTTTGTTCTTAATCAATCTCTCTCAGGACAAGTCTGGTCCTAACATCTCTTGACTCAAGTGATCTATTCCTAACATGTTATAATTGGGGAGGTAGGATAGGAGGTCTATTGAACATATTAGATCTGCCGGGAGAATCTGACAACTTGACGAGTTGGCTCTATTTCTAACAGATTTGAAGAACTTTCGGGGAAAGTCCGCATTATCCCCATCTCACATACAGTTGACACGCTTGGGGATGTGATGTCAATGCCAGGCTCTACAATGTTGAATAACCGACATCAAAGTTTCACCTAATATTTTCTTATGCATAACATATTCTAGAAGATGCATAAGGAGGCGTTACCCCTCATAATATGATGATTTTGATTAGGAATATCTATAAATCTTGTAATTGTGGAAGTGCGCAGAGTGCGCACATACAACGCATATATTATATTGTTACCGGATTGGTGAGAGGGGGGCTCTATATATGTGTTTAATTGCACACAGTAGTCCCCCGGTCAATAACATTATGTTATACTTCAGTGCTTGGTAATTATATTCATAAGCTTCCCAGTCAGATAAATACCGGGCGTGCCTCCCTCCCTCCTCCCATCCACCCTGGGACCTTCCTCTTCTCTTGATGTAATCCAGCATATATAACCGATACTCTCGTTATATATACTTATATATATAGGACAGTTCGAGACACTACTGTATTCTCTCACACTTTGAAGTTACGTTAATTTGTTATGGTGATTTTAATGCAGGTTGTTATTGTTATGGTAATATGGAGAAATCAGTGATACGTAATATAAATCAGATCGTATGAGCACAGCAATTAACAACAGTACTGGTAGTGGTCTGTAGTTCGACTTCAGTAATCAGGTGTTGATGTTGTCCTTGATTTTTATTGAATTATTTCGAGACGTTATCAGCCCTTTCATGGTTGAAATTGTTGTGATGAATGATTTGAATTAGAAATGTGATTTAAGAAAATGGTGATACACCAAAAACACAATTATCGAGAATAGCTGAACGAGAAACCATCAATCCTGACAACTGAGAAAAAATTTTTTCCTTTTGGGGCCCCCCTTTTGGGGGGGGTTTTCTTTGGGGGGGGGGGGCCCCCCCCCCCCCCCCAACCGGGGGGAAAAAAAATTGGGGGGGGGGGGAAAAAAATTTTCCCCCCCGGGGGGGGCCCCCCCCGGGGGTTTGGGGCCCCCTTAAAACCCTTTTTTAAAAAATTTAATTTTGTTAAATTTTTATTGTTATGGTTTTTTGGAGATTTTAGTGATACGTAATATAAATCAGTTTTTTGGGTCTTTTTAAACAAAAACCCAAAGGTCTGGTTTATTTTAAAGGGGTTTTTGTTTTTTAAAATTAGACGTTTATTTTCAGGGTTTTAAATTGTTGTGTGAAGTTAAATTTAAAAGGGATTTAAAAATGGTAACAAAAAAAATTAGAAAGTGAACGAAAAACCATAAACAAAACCAAAAAACCTCTATTTACACCCCCCAAACCATTTTATAAACCCACCCAAAGGACCCACAAACCCATTATCATTACTGCAGTTTACGCGTCTTGTGTGTGCACGGTGTAAGTTTGCGCGGCGTGCAGACGTGATATTTAAGTCTCTAATTTCTTTACGCCGCGCTAACTTACGCCGCGCACACAGCAGACATGCAAACTGCAGTTTGAACTGCCCCAAAGAAGAACCATGATTGCAGATAAGATGGCAAAACAACAGTTCGAACTGCAGTTTGTCAGGGGCTATTTAAGGCGTTCTTTACGCCGCGCAAACTTACGCCGCGCGCACAACAGACGTACGAACTGCAGTTCGACCCGCCCCTGCTAAAGAACCATGATTCCCCGCAGGGTGGCAGAACAAGGAGCTACTGTCGGGGGTGGCGCTGGGGAATATGACAACTCTTAGTTCATGTCCGTCAGCTTCTGCCCTCCTCAGCACCTACGGACCGCAGGTAATACACATGGGAAATGTGGGAATAAGTGGGAATATTGTGTACATGGGAACTGTGTAGTTTACTACTAATGAGCCACAGGTAACAAGTAGGAATATATGGTGTACTGTATGCCCAGTGGAGTAATTTTAAAAAGTTTGCTGGGAATCTGTAAATTAGAGTAAAAAGTGGCTTTCAGCTTGGGGTAAAGCTTGGGGTAAAGCTGGTTTTGGCATGTTTTCACTAAGATGAGCGAAATCATAAAAAATAGAACTCAAGAGATTGAAATTTAAACGAAATAACTGATACGAGAGAATTGTAATCAGAAGCTTTCGAAAATCTTGTGATTATCGTCGTCAGGCTCAATTGCTTCCGGGTTAGAAACAATAGAAGTGTTTTTTATTGAATACAGCAATTATTTTAAAGTTTTTAAGATGTTTAAATGTTTCGATGGAAAATTTTGACCAAACACAAGGACATACCGCGACTGGTTTGGGAACGCAGTGGCTGGTTTGGGAATGTGATGAGAATGCAGCAGGATGGCCTGTCAATATTACATTCCAGTGGTATTGATTAAAAATACTGAAACACGATAGGCATAAAGTTGAATTTGAAAAAAATGCGTCAATGTTCAATCCTGAACCGAACCAAAAATCGAACAGAATCAGGGTGAATCCTTAATCAACAAAACGCAAACAAAATTTCAAATTTGGTATTTATTAATAATACCGAAATAAATGGGGGATATAAACTTATAAACCTTGGCAGCGTGACGAAAACCTCTCACAACCGTATTAATCGGGGCCTGTCACCACATAAACACCGCAATTTATAAAGTGTTTCATGCGATAGATACTACTTAGATGGATTATATTCATCAGGGTTTAATGGTCATGTGATCTGAAACCAGAGCTGAATCATTGATATTGTGCGCTCTGGTCGTTTCTGATGACAATTTACTGCTTGGGCAACCCCCAATTTATCCCACGCTACCGTGTCAATAATTGAGCTCGGACGTGCGCTGTTGTCCGGCAGCCCTGACAATGACGATTTCCGCAAATTATAAGGCACTAATTTATTATTATAAGGCCTATAATGTCTGTCATCAGGCCTTCCATTAATTGCTAGAAATGAGAACGTTGGTAAAACATTTCGAGAAAATGTCGCAGGATTTAATCTGCCAAAGTTGTCATGATATTTCAAAATATCAGTATCACGTGGTCAATCGTGATTATTGATTTAAATATTGAAAAGTTGTGAAAACTCTAATCAAACTACCCAAACTACCATGACTTTTGTAAAACTCTGATCAAACTAAACTACCTTGATTTGGACGAAATAGCAGCGCGCACGGCCGAACACCAAACACAATGTTGACATTTAAATAAGTGGCATTTGCGTCTAAAGAGCTAAAGGAAGGCGTCTAACATCTAGCCTTTAATCAATATATATCGCGATTCTAGATTGGCTATTTGTCGTCCTAAACGTACGCGTTATATACCCAGACAGAACCATGACTGATTACAAAATTATACTGTGCTGCTGCCTCTCGAACTGACGGACTGAGGACACCAATATATATTCATATCATATTGAGTGAAATTATATTGCAATGTCATTTAATTCGATCCGACAATTCACTCCGAGGCAATTTACTCCGAGATTGTAGATCTAGCATTCACGGTGCATATACTGTAAAATACTTAACGTCAAAAACGTCACGAATGTTATCTGTTATTATAATCGAGAAAAGTAGTTATACTTATAACTTTATGAGTAGGAGCCTCCGCTTTCCCAGCAGAACTGACGCAAATGGAGTTGGAAACCCGCGATTATTTGCTGGGTGGTAGGAAAAAGATCTCTCCCTCAGAATGGTATTTTTATTTTGAATTTATGCCATATTTTTTTCCGTAATTAATGCTCAAAATTGGAAAAAAGGTTAAAGGGTTGCGGAAAACAAGACCGAGATATACTTTTCTTTCACCAGCTGTTGGTGATTGATAATTGCGCGCAAAAAATGCCCGTGCATTATGACGAAGAATCCGCCATTTCGTAATATTGTGTATTTTGGAAACGTTTCAAGCGTTGAAATTGATAGTTTACGTTCTTAATGGAATTATCGAGTACGGAAAAAAGTTTTTTACGGCAGAAGACTATCAACTCTTATGACTATTATAGGAGAAAAGCTAAGAGTTGAACATTTTGTTCCATAATAGTAAAAATCAGCGATATAATAATTCTTTCGAAGTTCAAGAAGTTTCCGGATATTTGTAGTTTTGATGGTTTGCTGCGAGAATTCGATGGAAAGAGGAATGCGTATCACTTTTACGTTAGCAGTGGGTTATACACAGATAATAATGCAGACAATTTTATTTCAATAAGCTTGCATTCAAATTTGTTGCCCTTCTATCCTCCGAATATGGAAACCATTGTTCTTGAGTTCTTCTTCATCGACATCAATTTTAAATCGCAACAACGGCACTATTTTTTTCATTCATTTTCAAGGCCTTTGTAGATATTTCGTAAGTTGGTTCCGATCATGCACCCCTGGCTGGTATTGAATGTGATCTGGAAGTGGAAGGCAAACGGGCCTTCTAGTACTATTATATTCCCTAAAATTTCTTCGACGGTGGTGAGTAAACTAGAGAATATATATTCTTATATTCAGCATTATTTCACTCCCACTCACTTATGAACCGTACTATCATAATATGACTATGATAATATGATCCTTGATCCTCTTAGTGACTATCGAGACATAGCTTTTAACATTGACGAAAAGGGTGGGTCCGTTCAACCGTTTGGCAAATACCATCACACTCATAAAGCTATAAAGCAATAAACAGTGCAAACTGCTAAACTACTGCTGTAACGTAAGGGCCGTACGATGCAAATTGATACACACTTAAGCAAGTATAGTATTCTTACAACAGAAATGAAGCGATTTAAACAATCAATCCATTTGTATTAATGCGTGTAGCAGGCGCGGTTTATAACATGTGTTTGTTATGACATACAGTGTAATTTGATACCCATTTAAAAGCAAAACTACCTTACGAGACATATTTATAAGGTATAAAATTTGGGATTTTTCCAAAAAAATCCCCACATTTTTGAACCCCAAGACTTCGAGCCCCAAATTATTTCACCCAAATTAATTTATTTCTTATTTGTGATTTGACAACTTTGGCTATCGGTGGCAGGGATTCGTATTTTCTGCGAGTTCGTTTTACGCCTCCAAAGTACATTTAGGGCGAACTTCTAGTTTTGCACATTTGTAAAAGAAACGCCTTGAACCAATTTAGATACTTCGATTTGGTTCACACGATAATAGGGGACATCACACTCAATAAACAATGTAACACTTGAATTAAGGGACAGTTTCTTATTTAAGGGTGATGTTTCTGACCCTTTACTTAAATATGAGGAGTTTAAGTGGAAATTGGAGTGAGACACAATTTTCGATTGAATCAACGCAAGTTTAACGGTGACACTTAAAATTTTGATCAAACCGGTTTTTCTAAGTGGGACTTAAATTGTGCGAGGCTGCCCTTAGGGCAGCACTATAAAAATAGCTGATTGGTTCATACGAATCAATATTCTCCTTTTACGGTCACCGGTTTCTAGTCATAACACCAGTGCTTTTACGGTCACCGGTTTCTAGTCATGACACCAGTGCTGTGTCTACATCACCGGGTCCCAAGAGGCAAACTCCTGCTAGCTCAACCCCAGAGACTCCCTGTATATAACAAAATCATACTTACCTATAGGAATCGATATTAAGGGTGAGCTGCCCCTTAAATACTGATTAAGGCACAACGTGAAATAGTAACAAACGGCCCTAAGTATTTAAAGGACCAATACACTATACTGAAGTTGCCGATTTTATTTTACTACCAGCTTCATTTCATAAAATTATGCAGATTAGTGAAAACCCGAGCTCTCTATCTGCTTTCTACACGGAGTTACAGCGATATTAAGTGTACGTAATTTGATCATGCTGCTACGTCATAAATCACTGATTCGCAGGAAGAGGAATGTATCACGCACTGCGTAATATCATAGTTTACATTAGAACGTAGTCGGAAATCATTGTTTGCTTGTCATGTATTTTTCCACCCTGGTAACTAATATTTTTGACGGACAATAATTACATAGTTTGGAATGGATATGAATTACTAGGGATCAACTAACTAATTGGGTAATAGTATATTTGCATTACTGATTGATATGGTATATCAAATCAAGGGAAGTGAGCAACTGAGCACATTAGCTCTATGAATAGCATCGCACAGACAGATAATTAACTCCTATTGCTCTAGTGTTTTACTGGCTCCACTTCTAAAATCAGTTCAGAACTCAGGTTACCAGAGCTAGAGTATGAACACTGTAGGTGCTGGTCTGGAGTCCATGGAATCCACTTAGATTCATTCTTCAGAGTATTCAATGGACAAGTCAAGTTTATCGTCATTGTACTATTGAACTTATGATTTCGAATGTCCCTCATTGGTTTTGATCATCCACTGTTATTTTCAATACTATCAGATGGCTTTATAATTACGCACTTGGGCCCATCAGAAATTTTGAATTATAGGACTTATGATGTTCATCGGACCACCATTACCATAATCACATCAATTTTCTTAGCCCAGTTAGATTTGCCCAGAAGATTGCGTTTTTTTAAGAAGTTAAAAAAGTTAGAAACATCTTAATATTGCAATGAAGGGTGTCAATAAATCAATTAAGCATTGTCAACCCATAACTATACTTAATTGGGCCAATTTTTTGGGAATTTGGGATGTCAGATGGGCTCAATTGGACAATACCATCTATGATCATGGGATGTTTCGACCGAGGACTCTTGGAAGTGACTAAAAGATCAATATAGTACATTGATACCTACAATCTTACAATATAAAAGACAAGATTTGCTAATTTTTACCGCCTTTAATGTATGATCCAGAAGCATTTGCTTCATTATTTTTCAAAGATGTTACCAAATTAGATAATTAGCACAATACTAGAAACCAGTTGATATCATCAATAATCACTAATTTGAGTAAACTGCACCCCTGAACCAAAACAAAACAATACAACACACATCATCATACAGTGTTTATACAGCGCTCAGAGGCGGAGCAGCACTAATTGTAATCGATAGCAGTGATTTATGACGTATCACAGCGGAATACAGAGTTACACTTTACACGCTTGTATCTCAGAAATTATATCACGTAGAGGGATCGGAATTTCACTGAAGTGTGTGTAATAAATTGCTGCGTAATATTGAATGATTTATCATTTAATTTTTCAAACTCGATTCTATAGTGTATTGGTCCTTTAAGAAGTCAATAGCCACCTTGAAACACAAACAGCGTAACCCAAGTAGCATTATCTATTCATAAACCTGAGAGCATTAACAGTTATGAGTTAGTTCGTGAAACTCCAACATGAATGTGCTTCGTACTAAAAACTTATGATTTTCACATGATTTTCGAAAGCTTTTTTTTCAACTCTCACGCATCAGCTATATCGTTTAATCTTTTAAACTTTTAATCTTTTCAATCTCTTCATGGTGTGTAGAAGAGGGATTTCTTCGTTTATGTAATCAAAAATAGGACGGGTAGAGTGGTCACGAACATCTTCAAGAACACGACGTTTTAATTGCTACAATTCAAGATGTTCGTAACCACTCTACTCGTCTCTTAATTCTGACTATATCAATCTCTTCCGTTCAAACTCAAACGTGAAATGAGAATATGCTTCACACAAAAACCCATACCACAACTACTTTGATAATGAATTTCTATGCTTTATTGCTTCATGTGTTCATTAGCCTTAGCCCTGAAGAGAATTAATAATGCTGAATCTCACCGAACTCATACATCCAAATTGAGTACTGATTAATTAACTGATTTAACGGATAATTATGTATAGAATGAGCTGCTTGATAAGTCAATAGAATGATTAATTTTCATAATTCTCCCACTTGACGATCGCCGAGCTGAGAAGAGAATACTAGATAATATCCATTCACATTACACATATCCCAACAGCTCAACAGCAACCACCAAGCGACTCACATATCCTACCCCAACAGGTATAAGGTAACCCAGCAACCACCAAGCAACACTGAACTCACATATCCAACCCCCATATGTATACGGTAACCCAGCAACCACCAAGCAACACTGAACTCACATATCCAACCCCCACAGGTATACGGTAACCCAGCAACCACCAAGCAACACTGAACTCACATATCCTACCCCTACAGGTATACGGTAACCCAGCAACCACCAAGCAACTCGGAACGGTCGTCCAGAAAGTCTTCCTGATCAGCTTCACGATGTACCTCCTGGTCCTCCTGCCCTACATGAAGTCCCTCAAGATGATCAGCTGGGTCATCCTCACGGTCACCGACCAGCTCGGAAAGCACCACCTGGCCCCGGGTGACGTCATCAACTCCACCACCCTCGACAAGTTCGGGGAGGTCCAGGCTCTTGCGGAGGAGTTTATCACCCGGACCTGGTCGTGGGGACTGCTGGACTTCTCCATGCGGCTGGTAACCAAGTATCTGTCCCTGCAGTACCACTCTGTGGCTGTCTACTGCTGCACCGGACTCCTGATAGTGCTGCACGTGCTCTTTACATGGCTCTATACTGTCTACTACTCCATGGGACTGGAGGGTCTCATCCTGGGAGGGACTCTCAGCAGGGTCGTGAGTCTGGTGGTCCTCATGGGCTACTGCGGGGTGCGGAGGAAGGCGCTAGCCTGGTCCGGCTTCACCACCAAGATCCTCTACAACTGGAGGGAGATGTTAGTCCTCGGACTCTCTGCTTCAGTGAACGTGTTCTCAGAGATGGGGATGTACGAGCTGGCCATCTTCCTGAGCCAGTTTAGAGGGGTGGACTCTGTCCACAGTGGTTATCTCCTTCCAGATCATCACTCTCATCTACTCCACTACATACGGGGTGTGCTATGCTGCAGCTGCCATGATAGGCACAGCCCTGGGAGAGGGTAACTGTCACAAGGTCAAGCAGTACATCAAGTTGTCCCTCGTCAACACCGTGACAGAGAGTGTCTTCCTGGCCATCCTGGCCTACTGCTTCAGGGTCCAGCTGGTCCAGCTCTTCACTGACGATCCTAGAGTCATCACCGAGACCAGCCAGATGCTGTGGATCCTGCTAGTGGAAGTACCTCTGGACCACATCCAGTCTGTGTTCACCTACGGGATCCTGGTGACGGTGGGATCCCAAGTCTTCGTGGCCACCTCCCTGGCAGTGATCTGCTACGGGATCTGCAGTCCAGTGATTGCAGCTTTCATCTTCCTGACCGCTCTGAACGGGATCGGGGTGCTGTATGGGATGCTGCTCTTTGTCTTCCTCAGCTGCATAGTATGCGGAGTGAAGATCATGAGGCTTGACCTGGAGAAGGAGGTGAAGGAGGCTCAGATTAGGGTACAGAACTCTACTGCAGAGGAGGGGACGTTGCTCATGATGACCGAGGAGTCCGATGAGAGCTTGCTGGAGGCGAGCTCCCTCGATAGTGCTGATTCGTTTTGTAATATCTACAAAACCGATTCGAACTGGAAACAGGACTTGAGGAAGAATTACATAAAAGTGCCGCTGATATTTACGTTAGTTCTGATATGGTCAGGGTTCGGAATATTTATTTTGGTCAAGTAATAGTCTAGTAAGTAGGAAGCTTAGAAATGGGTTCACGTGGGTTGAACGAACAAATAATGGGCTTTTAAAATAATGTGGCAGTAATTTTAGTCAAAATCTGGTTTGTCGGTAGCTATCGCCTAACTCCAGTATAATTGACGAAAATATTAAAAAACGACAAATATAAATTTGAATTTTAAGTTATTTAATTTGATCTTCCTATCGTATAAATAAGAATATCAAATAATAATTTGAGTACCTAATTAAGTAGATTTGTTTACTTTAAATGTAATGTGAGCATGGAATTTGAAAGAGAGAAATCATAATACTGCATTTCATTATCTGTATTAAAAATTTTTAATCGGACAATAAAACATTTGCAGGATAAACTACAGTCAAAACGTTAGTTATCAATTCATCGATATCGTGTTTATCTTCGCTCTCTCTACACAGCAAAATATCTTACAAATTCAGTAGATCACTGATAACTAGACTAGATATTACCAGACTAGATATTAATCTGATATTAAATTAAAGTCTAGTTGTCAAGTGTCACCGAAGAGGGCATAACTGCACAAGAGTTTCCAGCCAACTGACAAAGTGTGCAGCTATATGATTGGCATCTGGCGATCGTTCGTAAGCAAATGAGGCAGAGGAATAATTGGGCTCATATTTTCAATACAGCATATACATGCAATGCCCATTGCAATTAAATGGCTCCAAAAGGAACTAAAGATTTATACCTCCATCCAGATGGGTTAAAGAGTACAAAGTTTGAGATACAAAGGAATTTGAAAGAGTAAAGCCAAGCCAATCTGTTGACTACTTGATACTCGCAGCAAACAAAGGACGGTTAGTCTAGAGCTAAGCTGAGCTTAAGGTCGGTTTAATTCGATGAATGGAAGCAACAATGAGATAGGTTACAAGGTGACTCCGTAAAGACATCTGCTATTGATGCATCATTATCACAACGCCATTGATTTAATTTAACCCTTGATTTGGTAAATCTGATATCACTGCAGCTAGATATCATGCATTCTCAACGCTATTATCATTCAAATTGAGACGGCGCATAGGATAATATGTTCATTCACAGTTTCCATTATTCAACAAATAGTATCGAATTATAACCGTGCCGAAGAATCGCCTTGAATAATTACCGTATCGTCATACACGTTGCATGAATTTCATCCACAAATCAACTGAGAAAAAAATCAACTGATAAAGGTTACTGTATACATGAATATGACGATACCAAACTACAATCTACCTTGAAACCATGTTTATCCAGGGGTATACGGCAAAACAACTGTACAGAATAACAGTAAAGAAATTCAAGGGAGCGATATTCCGTTGGTCGTGTAATATTAAATGAATTTTGAACCAATGAAAGCAAGCTCGCGTGTAGTGTGTACCCAAAACAATCACATTAGAGCATATTGTATGATGGCCAACCAAGCAGCCGGGTATTCCGAAGAAAGGAAGAACTGGACTAGATTTAGCAGCGTGATCAGACTGGCAACTTACTTACCGCTAACAAGTAACCTAACTCAAACCATTGTCTAATGTTTGAATTAAGCAGGGCTGGATGGATTTTCCACGGAATTAGACTGCTCACCAGTCTCGTTCAAAGTAATCCTATACGTGGCCGATGTTCAAAATGTTATGTCACAGTAAATTACCTAATTTTAAGTAGCTTTCACAACATCGAGAAACGAGGACAATTTTGAAATTTCTGCGTCACGCGCACAACTTGTACGTACGTGATCATATACTCATACTGCAGAATCACGTACGTACAAATGGCACTCGTGTGGAAATTACACACTTATTCTCTGATGTCGCGACACACCTCTGTAATCTATAAACACACTTCTTTAATCTTAACACTAACCCGGACATCTCAATACTCCTCATCTTCCCGGACATCTCAATACTCCTCATCTTCCTCCCCTTTGGTGACTTGCTCCTGCTTATTGTCTTGTTTCTGGTACAGCTCAGCCACTTGTTCGGCTGAAGTGGCATCCTCTGGTGTCTTGTCGTCCCGCACCCTTATAAACCGGGGGAACCTCATGGAGATACCCTTGTCAGGGTCTACAAGTCCCATGGCTGCCGTGTAGATGGGGGAGATGGTCATGTCCGCACACTTCACTTCCCAGACCAGGGATGGTTCGAACCAGACCTCCGGGGCGTTAGTCTCGGGGTAGGAGTAGTAGGACTTGGGGGAGTCTATGATGTGCTCCGAGAGAGCTTTGTGTTGAGAGGCCAGGTCTTCGTCTGTCAGACCTGTTCCTAACTTGCAGACAGCTTGGAATTGTTCAGTGTCAGGATCGTAGCAGGCAAGCAGAAACCCTCCAAACGCTCCAGTTCTCTTGCCTTTACCCCGGAATGCCCCGATTACGGCTAAGTCTAGTGAGTCACCGCACCCCTCCAGATAGTCCTTCTTAACTTTCAGCCAGTTGTGAGAACGTTTGGCAATCTCATAAGTTGCGTCCTTATCAAGAGTTTTAACCATGAGACCCTCGCACTGATTCTTGATGGACACATCGAGGAACTCTGGATTTCTTCCGTATCTGTGCAGTCTCTGGCAGAAGCGAACACGAATTCTCCTTCAACTTCCTTGAAAGCGGAGTGAAGGTTACGCCGTCTTTCTCGGAACGGCGTTCTGATCAAACTCTCGCCGTTGAGGTATAGCAAATCAAAGGCGAAGAGACACACTTTCACTTTGATTTCGTTGATGTCGGCATCCTTCCGTTTTCGCGTGGTTAGAATCTGGAAGGAATTAGGGTAATTTTCTTACATTCACATCAAACAAATTACGCTGTTAAATGAAGCATCGAAGTAAATGTCGTAAATCTGTCGTCAGCATACCGTCGCTGAAGACAGATTTACGACATTCACTTTGATGCTTCATTTAAAACATACTACGATGATCAAGAGAGAGTTGTTGAATCACTGTTAATTGGTTGAGTCGGAAGCCTTTATACAAATCTGGAAGGGCAGGATTCTCTTCTCTTCCACATCCCAGGCTACCACCTCACAATCCAGGATGAAGCTCTTAGTTCCCTCCGACAAACAGTTACCTGATGATGGGATACAGTCAGATCGTCTTAATTAAGAGGATTGACTTACTGATCTAGAGCTGATAGAATGCTGTAACTTCAAAAATACTCGCAACATAAAAGGGGAAATGCATGTTTGTTTCGTTTCAAAATTTAAAGATCAACTGTCAGAGATTAACAAGGAATTCAAAGGCAGTACCTATCCGGGCGATGATGTCTGGGTACTTGGTGGTGTTGTTCTCCTGGTTCCTAGAGAAGATGCTCATCTCCCCGGACTCCCCACACTGCACCTGAGCTCGCTCCCCATCGTACTTATACTCACACGAGAACTCACATCCTTCGAACCTTTGTAACACCTGTTCAACGAGGGTAGTCATTGAAAGGAAAATTTGAACTTTTGAAATCACCATTGAGAATGTTGAATTTTCGCTGCGCAACATGCCAAAGTTTTTTTGGCTTTACACACGAAAATACGCGCAACAAATTTCAAAAAGAGAATTCTAGCCCCGTCTAAGCCCACCTCAGATATCCCCTTGGTGGGATGAGCCAGCATGGGTTTCACAGGAATCCCCGGAGTCAGCTTACAGAACTCCTGACATCCCATCACCCCATGTTCCCTTATTGTTGAGATGATGTGTTGGAAGTTGGGGAACTCGCAATAGCAGGTCTTAACGATATCCTCCGCCGTTTTAGTGTTGCCGGGTCTTTGGTTGCGGTTTCTTCATCGCCTGAGGAGCATTAGGGGATTATACGACTATCATTCAGAGCTATTTGAGAAAGATTAGTCCAGAGACCATGTACCAACTCTGCAATATCTGTGATCTATGAATCGTAGACGGTAATACGCGTGAATGGTGGCATAAACGCTGCAATTATTAATGGATTTATGGCCCTGAGATCATCTCATTATATGAGTGGTGTAATTTCCCATTTTCATTATTGTTCAAGACCAAACACTCAAACAGGAGCTCGTGAATACGGCAGCGAAGATCACAAAATATTCTCGGCTATTATCCAAACCTACTTTTCTGTACGAAACGTAGCGAAGTGATGTTCAAGGTTTAGCCGTATTAAAATCTTAAAATAGAAGATACCCATCTACTTAAACTAAAGACCAAGCAAATTATTCTGCTTAGAGCTGAAAAGTATGTAACTACTTAAGGTTCAATTCTGTGATACCTACGTAAATAATCAACAATTTAACAACTTTGACTTTAACCTTAAAAGATGCCTATGCCAAGCTCATTAATTTCCAAATCAAAGCTCACTTATTTCCATGGAACTGCAAATTATGTAACTACGAAACCCACCGCCAGGAGGGGTCTGAACCACGGCATGTCCTAGAGCCACCAGGACAGTCTGTTCCGCTAACCCACACCGGAGTTTACCCAGCATGGACCGGGTAATGAAACGAGCCTCACAGCCTTGGCATGATACCAGCAGCTTCTTGATGTGACCGATCTTCAGTCCTGGGTGAGGGGATGTTGGGAGTGTAGAATGGTCAAGCAGTTTCAGTACTACATCTGGTTAATATACGCTAATCTAACGACCCGTAATGGTATTTTTGCTGTTATTGCACGAGGCATGGCCAAGGTCTAATTACAGCAGGCGAAGCCGAGTGGTATTATATTTTCAATTTAAGATTTCCTTGTCCTTATTGATTGATTGAAATGCAAAACATAAAAGATAGGTTTTATTCAAAAGATAGTTTAATTAAATTTAAACAGAAAATTCTGAGATTAATCGGTAAATATTTAATAAAGTCCAATAATTTAAAACCAAATTCAGTATTGCATTTTGCGTTAACTGCAAAATGCAATACTGAATATGGTCTTCAATTTCTACAGATATTTTGCGTAAACTATGAGCCCGGTTTCTAAGAATGTTCTAGAGAAATATTAGTCAGCCTATTTTCAGTCGAAATTCGAATTTTGACAAATTTGCTAACCATAATTATTACCAACTGTAGAAACCGCTGACTTTAGTTTTCAAAGCATAATTTTTATAGTATCTGGCAATTCAGCTTAAATGTGCGAGAGCCACCAGGTCGGAAAATGGACGGAATTCTAGAATTTGTGACGTCATTCTAGCATTTAAGATCATTTAAAAGTTTAAAGAATTATGGAGGCTGAAGGAACGGTATCAGTCAGTTGAATTCCATTTAATTTTACGATCTTAGATAATTTCAAATCTAGAAAATGTATGAGAAAATGCTTCAAAAGTCGAAATTAGAGGCTAAAAATCACCAAAAATGCCGACTAAAATCTTGGCCGACCATATGCCCAGACCCTCTGTGACTTCCATTCTACGACTATGATAACTATAGTTTTACCTGACTAAAATATTGGGGTTAAGGTCATCTAAAAAGGTCTTCTCACCCTGTCCCTGGTTGCCACTGATGGCAGTTATGTCTAACAAGGTTTGGAACACACTTTTGACCGAGAGAGGCTTTGGTTTGAACATCAGCTTCTGTTTCGCTCTGGAAGCCTCTGCTACTAAACCCAGATCAGCTGATGGCAACATTCGATTGGTTGATAGCGTGAAGTTGTGTCACAATATCATTTAAAGGACCTGTTACGTTTGGAAAAATGTATGCTAATTTTTTGATATATTATAACAAATTAGATATAAAGACCTTCTGTGAAGGTCCGATGATTCAATTGCTTCCTAACGCTAATTAGAGCCGATTCAATATTTATTACGTGACGTCACGGAATCTACTCTGAGCCGCGCTACGACCTGTACACAGTATTACTGCTATAGTGTGTGGTACAATGACTGAATGAGACGGGATGAATGTTTCAAATATAATTAGCTATTGATTGGATAACTGGATATAGGACACATGACAGCTTGACATCAAATTTCCTAATTACAATCTCATTAAAGAATACTGAATATCATCTAGTTCATTAGATATTATAAAAGTTCATTGAATATTACCTATATCATACAATGACTTGATCAGTATCGACAAATGTTTCACGATTGCTAGAAACACAATTTGGCATTGCTTAAAGATTGTTTCGTAGTCATACACTTCTGATTGGTTTCAATGAGTTGAAATTATAGATATTGATAATATTGGCATGTTGAGTTTCCCACTTCAATTCTGCTTAGTGCACGCTCGACTCGGAGGAATCCGACATAGAGACCAAACAATTGCAGAATAATTGCAGATGTTTCAAATGTCCAGATAAGTCTACTGAAAGTGGCGATTACTGCTGCAATGATATCTCAGTTGCGTAAGATATGAGGGACGGCAAAAACTGTGTCATTGAAATGCAACAATTTATCAACTGCATAGAAAATGTCAGTCCATTCATGAGAACTATCGGCATATGCATGTAACAAGGGAAAGTTGTTTCCTAACAAGCTTTATACACTGCATACAGAACATTTTTAATTTCAGAGGCCGAGATATCGGCTTCCGTCTTGTGTAGACTTGTGAGGTTAGGGACTTGTCAGTCCTAATGGACACTATGCTGGATTTCATGGACGTCAGTTCAATTCATTGAAAGAATTTTGATTCAAATTTAAACTTAAGGCTCGTTACCGTCTACCGATATTCATCTAATAACTCATTAATGTCAGCGAAGATTTACAGAAGTGATAAACACCGGAATCTAACTGAAAGAGCTAAGAGGGGTGAAAATGGCTAGAATTACAGTGTTTGTTATGATAGCGTATCCTTGCGATAGATTCTGTGACGTCACAGCCTGTTTGCCTAATCATCATCTAATTAGGCTTGTGTAGGTCGTAGAGAGTTGCGGATTTCGTAATTAGATTTCAAATAAAGTAATGCATTAATTTCTAGAATTTTGTGACATTTCTAGAAAATGAATTCCAAACGTAACAGGTCCTTTAATTAAAATTTAAACGTCTTGGTAAAGACTTGGTATTGTCGTTGAAGAAATGATGTAATGCTCGCATTGTAAGACCTCAATAGTAGACCTATATAGTATAACTATGAAATTACCTGAAATTCATCAAGATTTCATCGTAGATTCTAAGTGTCAATAGTTATTAAATTCAATTAAACATCTACCATAATCTTTGAGTTTTGCCTTCTGAGCAGCTATGTTTACACCACAGGCCTCATGGATTGCCTTCATAACCACTGTTTCACCAACTCCTAGCTCAATGCCCTCATAGGCAGGCGCTACCTGAAAAACATGAATTACTAGCTTCGGATCAGTGGAGTGTGACTAAAAGATCTAGTTACAGTTAGTGGACTGCATTGAGTCACGAGTTCCAGCAATGACAGTGCCGGTCATACGATTAGAGCCCAATATATGTCTTAAGTACAGCATAATATAATATATTCAGTGGCCCTTAGCGGTGCCCTCAATACACCTGTAAATGAGAATTATTGTGAGATTTCGCAACTGAAACTTATCAGAGCACAGCTTCCCGTCCCAAGTGAAATGATAATTCACGTTTTATTGTAATACTTATTACTTGCTAATGAAAGTGTTGTGCAGACATCATCTCACAATCTAACCCCGGGGACACTCAATGGTTCTAGAACGTGGTAAAACTTGATAAAAATGAATTCATTTCGCATCAGAGTCAAGAAATGATATGAAATTTATAGCACCCTTACGCAATCAAATTCAATATCAATTCTGTGATAAACCTATTTCAAAGTACCTAATGAAAAAGCTTCAAATTGACATTCTTAACGTGTGATCACATACAAAAATATAATTTTAAAAACGCGTTTCCAATCAAATTTATTGCGTACAGTAACTTTGCAAAACTATATCGCAATCGCAAAACCTGGTTGGTACATAGGTATACACATAGATGAAGGTCATCAGGGGTTAGAATGGAGACAGATCGCAGGAAGTTGCTCAGTATCAGCGTCTTCTGGATTCTGGCTGAGGTCTCCTCGATTGCCTGCAGGAAGGCGGGATTTAGCAGATGAAAATGTAACCAAATTGATAGAAAGATTTAAATACGACGAAAGGGTGATAAAATTAAATCGCAAAAATTTAACATTTTTGCGATGATGAATTAATTTACACAGGCAAACACTGAACATAGGACACAGAAGTTACTATAAAATACTAACTTTCAGTGTGTCAGCCAGTGCTTTGTACGGCACATCTTGCCCTGCCTTCCAACAAGCATCGCTGATTGGTTTATAACGCTCTCCTCTCGGATTGAAACTGCCGTCATCAGACGCACTCACAAGACTAGATGGGACTTTGAAAACTTTGGGTGTTGTGGCGGCTTCTTCACCCTCTGAGTTAGCTGGCTCCTCCTTTTTAACGGGGGATGGGGCTTTATTTGACTTCTTGAGAGGCAGTTTGCCTTTTCCTTTTGCAGTCAAGGACCCCAACTTCTTATCTGGTTTTGCTTTCTTTTTAACTGGTGATTTCTTGGGAGATTGCTTGGGGGATTTCTTTGGAGAAGGCGAGGATTTCTCCAATTCATTAGACGTCTTCAAGGGCGAGGATTTCTTCGATTCCTTAGGAGAATTCTTCAAAGACGAGGATTTCTCTGAAGTCAAAATTTCCGGCTCATCTGTAGTTTCATTTGTTTCCATAGCTGATGAATCAGTGTGTCCATTCTCTGCTTTGCACACCTTCTGATTGGAACTTCCTTTCTTCTTGTATGTGAAGGAGGAGAGTCTTGAAGCTATGGGAGTAGGTCTTGCGACAGCAGTGATTGGGGAGGCATCTGCTTCCTCAGGAGAGGATTCCTCATCCGGCACTGCCTTAGCCTTCCCCGGGTGAGGAGTGTGTACTCGATTAGCTAACTTAGATCTGAACTCCTTGGATAACTTGGCTGTTTGACGTTTTGGGATACCTCCAGAAGCTTCGGGTGGGGTTGCGAAGGTGGATGCTGCTGCAGGTGTTTCGTCATCTGAAGCACCCGAGGTTTTGGAGGGCGGTGACTTGGCGATGTTCTCTGTGTCAGATCCACTCTCATCCGATTCGATTATCTGAACACGCCGCCTTTTACCGGACTTGATCGGTGAGGTGTCCGGCGACGTTTCTTTCGAAGGAGAGTCTTTGGAGGGAGGGAAATAAGGACTCATTTCCTCGATTTCTTCCGATATCCTCACTTTCTTAACCTCCGTCACCGTCGCTTCCATAGCTTCCTCCTCATCAGGAGGTCGCTTTGATTTCCTGGATGCTTTGGAATTCTTACTTCGCGGTATTTCCTTCAAAACCTCGGGGGACTTCGCCTTCGAACTGTGGGCTTTTGGTGAATCAGAGCATTTCAACTGGCTGAAGGGACTGGGCGTGGCACTACTTCGACTCGAGAAGAAAGACGTGAGAGATTTCTGATTCTGTGACATTGTCGTGAACTTCCGTGGTGCTCCACCCTTCCTAGGACGAGAGGAACATTAGACTTGGGGCCATTTCAGGAATTTTGATCATATAATAGGTTGATACTACAAACAGGAACTAGCCGAATTAAGCCGAAACAAGCGGGACGACCCTAAACCAACCCGACTCACCCAAAAACCTCTCCGAATCAAGCCAAAACGCGCCGAAACACGTGGGACGACCCGAAACAAGGGAAAACCCAAAACAAGCGAATTAACCCGACCTGAAACAACCCGAATCAACCCCAACCCTATCCTTAACCCGGGTTGATTCGGGGTTTTTCGCTTGTTTCGGGTTGTTCCGCTTATTTCGGATTGTTTCGCTCATTTCGGGTTGAGCCGCTTGTTTCGGCTCGTTTCGGGTTGATTCGCGGTGGTTTCGAGTTGTTCTGCTTGTTCCGTCTTGGTTTGGCTTGATTCGGTCAGTTCCTGCTTGTAGTATCATCGTTATTTTATATCCAGATTGACGATAAATTCTCCATATTTGTTATACAGGGGTAAAGCATTTATTTATTTTGAACATTTAAATTCAAAATATTGCGTGAAACAATTCGTCACTTCCCCAATTAATAATATATTTAAATATTATATTTATTTGTGTATTTAGTGGTTTGAGCTTCAACCAATATGACTGCTTCCAATCGAGCATCCAAATTTGAATTGCATCTCAGATGCAAAGGTTAATCTGCCCGCATGGAAGGTAACTAGTACGACCTTTAAAGCGAATATTTGCAAAAACATTTTATCGCCCTGGTAATCTCAATGAGCATAAATGCAAGCGCCATGATATCAGTCTATCAGCGTTCGGACAGCCACTAAGTACTCTATTAACTGAAGGTAATAAATGTTCTAGAGCACATTGTCAGAGACTCCGTTACGGCATGTTACTGGTATTTATTCATATTAACTCTTTGCTAAGAAATCATTGAATTGCGAACATTAAAGAGTTATTTGTAGTATACAGATTGTTCATTGTTCATGTTGTTTCTTTTTGGTCCAAACAGGAGTTCAACCGCTCCTTTGGACTATGATTTTCTAATACCTGTTTAATTTATAATATTACATGATACCGGCTTATTACAAATTCAGTAACATATTATATCCTGAAAATTTAGAATCGTACGGGAGCATTTCATCGCTTAGCGTCTGGTCAGCATGTTAGGCAGTTAACGAGTTTAATTCCATTTATTTCATAAGTAGCTGTCAGTGACGACTTACTCAATTGGGAGTGGGCGGAAATAACGACAACGGTGCCTTTCTATAAATAGGGGATAAATATTACATTGAATATCATTTTGGTGAGCGTAGCGTTAAGAAGGGATGAATATTGATTCAAAACTTGAAGGAGACTCGAGAGAGGTTAAAAGGTTATAGCTCATTGAGAGAAGTTCAGAAGATCAATGTGAAGAACGCGCACACTTGCAGATTGGCTACAGAAGGCATCCTTGAAAGAGTTGAATATTCAAAGTTATATCCTTTTCTTAAGATGAGAGTTTAATAAGGAAGTATTTACCAGCCGAAAAATGACAGTGTTTTAACTTTTTAACCTTTTGGCTGTTATGAAGTGGCGACTCGTGATTAATTTGAAGAGATAAAAACGATGCCCTACAAAGAAAAATTAAAAACGGGTCGTTCAAAAGTTATCAAAATGATGACAACTGATTCTTATTGCAATCAAAATAAATCAATAATAATATATATTACATTTCACTACAACGAATCAAGTCGTTTGTAAACGGAAATCATCTCTAATCTTGATAAGAATGGAGTTATAATAGCAGATACTATTTTACATCGATAGAAACACAAATTTCACTTTGTTTAACAGGTTAATTGCCTACTACAAATTTATTCACAGAACTTAAAAATTTAACTAATTTAATGCAAATCTAACCAAACACTGAGGTATTGTAGTCTTTTATTACACGGAAGTCGGAACCGTTGAATTTGAATGCAATTCCTATGAACCCAAACCTGATAGCTAAACGCATTAAATTGAGAATATCACAAAATATCATATATCAAAACCGATACGGGTTTTACAACCTGAGTAAATGCAAGAACACCAACAAAAATTGATGATGTATAAATCTTTGTAGACCATTCGTTTTATCGTCCGTTGATCAGTAACATGAGTCATCACTTCACCAGTCATCACTTGATCAGTCATCACATCATCACATCAGTCACCACTTGATCAGTCATCACTCATGCCCAGCGAGAGGTTATTGAACTCATCCTGCAGTGTCTTCAGCACCTTCATGCCCTCCTCTGCCTCTGGTGTGGCAATAGCCTGCAGTGCTTTCATAGCCGCCCCTCTCACATCACTAATCACATCATTCCGCCATATCTCCAGTAGTTTAGAAACAGTCTGAGGATCTTTGAACTTGGCGAGGGCAAGACATGCACTCTCGCGTACCAGTCTGTCGCTATCTTCCAGCAGTTTGACGACTCTTGTTACGGAGAGAGGGCTGGTGTTGCCTGTCAGGGCGAGGGAGATGCAGGCCACCGCCCGGATGTTAGGGTCTGAGTCTCGGAGGAGTTTGTAGAGTGCCAGCAGGACTCGCTTGTTCTTGATCTTCTTCAGGTTCTGTATGCTGTCGTACCGCACCGAACTGTGCACGTTGAAGACTTCCTCCATGCTGAGTCGGACGCTGAACCCGTCCTTACAGCGGATCCAGAAACTGTCAGCCGTCTCAAGGCCCTGTTTACCCTCAGGGAACACGAACTGGTCGTAGATTTCCCTGGTTATGGACACAGCGCTCCGTTCCAGGTCAAAGCACCACAGAGCCAGGGCTTTCAGGGCCCACGGGTCGGTGAAGTTAAGGTGGTTGTAATCGTATGTGTAATCAGACTTGATGGCGGCTAGCACATCTTGGAGTTTTATTTCAGTGGTCGAATCCCCGAAGTTTCTAGTCCAGAACCCCTCAATGTGGACGGATTTAGTACGGCGGAGTACCTTAGACCGGTACATGGCTTCAGGGTCGGCTCTGTCTTCATCAGAGAACAAGATGTGGTAATTCGCTAGTCTCTGGTCGTCCGATAACTCACTATGCAGGGTATCATTCAGATTCTTGATCAGACGCCGGTCGTTTTCATCGTCACTCAGCTTAGGATCCAAACAAATCCACTGCACACAGCTGAGAATGAGCCGTAACCCCGCATCCATGCTTGGTATGACATCATTCACCTTACAATACGTGATAGGCAGGATCTTCTTACTGGAAATCCGGGCCAGCGACACTTCGTCCTGACAAAACCGGGACGTAACCGAGTTCTCGCTGAGAATGAAGATGAAGATATCGCACCCTATCACAGCACTGCCGATGTTCTTGAAGAAGTTGCTGCCTCCCTGGAGCTTGGTATCCACCCACACATCAAACCCGTTGGCTGTGAGTAGGTCCCGGATTCGGTACATCAGTTCGGAGTCTTGGTGGGAGTAGCTGATCATAACGTTGAATTGGGAGGTATTGGTGAAGGGCTGAGCGGTCATCTTCAGGCCGGTGGTAAGCGAGCAGCTACGAGAGAAGTGGTGGATTATGGAAAATGGAGTACAACGGAAAGTGGTAATTTGCTAAATATATCAGGGATAAGTGGAAACTACTTCCTCAAATCATGCATTATTATAAGAAGCTGGGATCTTAGAAAGATGTGCTCTTCAACTGATCGTATTGTGTTGTGAATCATTTCCACAGAAAAAACTCGATCAAATTGCCGAAAGTTGAATCAGATGATTCGAATAAACGAATTTAAATCAATTAAGTTATTAAATGATTGACCAAATTACTGATAATCATCCTAACAGCTGCTGCAAACATTGCCAAAAGCCAACGAACGCACGAAAATAAGTTTGAACTAAATTTTGTGGCGCGAAGGGAACGCGCGCGGGCGTGAACATAGCACATAATTCTGCTAGTAATAAGCGATTTGAGAAGACCCTTTTGAAATTTGCCACATTCGAAAATAATTCCCACCATTGCCTATCCGTCTCGTCTAGAACTTATGAGAAGCATGTGTTTCACGGGCGAATTATTATGCTTCATGGTAGAATGGATTAAATAAGAGACAACTTAAACCGTAAAATTAGCATGAAATAAACTGAATGGAGAATTTTTGAAGGAATATAAAAGAATGCCATTTGCTTATCGGCAGAGATGCTACAGCGTTTAAGATGCCTCTAAAGTCAGGATTCTCCATAATATCAAATTTGAAAACTGTGTTTCTCGTTCAAAGTAACAAAGAAAAAGTAAGAGAGAAAAACTAAGAAAGAAAGCTATGTACGATGGGCAAGAATGATCATTGACCAGTAGTCTCAATAATGAAATAAAGTTAAAGAAGGTAGATAGAGATCAAAATAATAACAATCAATAACCGATTGCCAAATCGAGGAATACATCTAATCGGGCAACAGAGAAATACTTAATGCCACAAAACACAAAACGAGCAGAGTTTACACTGGCAATATAAGAGAACCTACATCTCAACTTTGCACACAATATGTGTACTGTGTTGTACATTAATTAACTTCATATTGTATTTTGCAATTAGTCTACTAAGGATCAATAAAGGCGGTGGGCACGGGGAGATATGAATGCAGTAGATGTACAATGCGCATGCAGTTGATGCCATACAGTGCATGGGCGATGCATGCAGTTTGTGGGATGGCTGAATATTTCACAAAAAGGATAGAATGGCGAGAGTAAGACACTAAGCTACTAAGCAAAGACAACGGAAAATACTAGACTGAGGAAATCACATTGTATATACATGGGCAAGACAAATTCCAAAGTAATAAACAAAAATATAGGGTAAAAACTCTGTTTAGATGGTATACAATTACGCAGACACAAATCAAAGACAGCGGAAAATACTAGAGTCTAGACAGAGGAAATCACATAGTATACACATGGGCATGACAAATTCCGAAGCTAATTAACGAAAATACAGGGTAAAATGGCATTATAATACTCTGTTTAGTTGGTGTACCAAGACCAAACGAAAACAATGATGTAAGAAATGGTTGCGCAAACAAATCTTTGAAAAGTTTAAATGAGATCCCCTATTTGAGTACACGGGTAGGTAACTGAATAAAGAAATTTGAGCCTCCATTCAGAGCAAAGACACAAATTACACAAAATATGCTATATATTGCACTGAATATTTTTCAGCTGGTATGTAGAAATTTAACAGCTAAAGCGTCAAGTGACGTGATTTATGTTCCAGCAACAAAACTATTCAGCTACGTAAGTACTTCGTATGCACAAAGCAACTGCAAGTTTGTAGATAGAACGTGTTATTTATTTATTTTCAGCTTTCCCGCTAAAAAGGCTGGGTGATATTGTATTAGGGGCAAATGAGAGAGATGAGGCAAAGTTCATTAAGGAATTCTGCAGAGCTCTTATGACCTTATGTGAGACCTAGGCCTACTATATTTTAGGTTTTCTGTGCCGCGTACTGTAATTATTATAAGCTGTGTTATATGCAATCAGTTTAATATTATGTCTTGGGTCCTTATCTGATACCTACCAGATTTCAGCATTTGATTGCGTGTGAAGTATGTTGAATCAACGAATGTTATTGTAATCTGACACTAAATTAAAGTTAAATCAAACAAAAACTAAATACTCACAGCACCACTAGCTCACAAAAACAAAGTACAAGTTGCTGCAAGAGTTGACATCAGCAATATATGGATTGTGAGGGTGGATCACACAATTCCGGCACATTTCACTGTCATTTTACAGCCGTTATCACTGGCCCGGCGTGACACACACACTGTCACCATTCAGCAGTCTACACTGCCAGTAGCACATGTCAAGTATATAGCATGTCACACATGAAACACATGGGGTGATGTCATCAAGTTGCTACTCTAAAGTGTGATAGTGACGTAATGCTACACTGCCACTGAAGTGTTGTGAGTCAACTCAAGTAAATCGTTACTTCCACATGATTTTTACTGTGCTAGTTTAGTACATCATCTAAGTTATATCACTCGTGGTAACTTTTGATAACGTAACTAATCAATAATCATACAAGTTCATTCTTCGGTTCATTGAACTGCTGAACATCTGGGATCTACAAGCTACATGCCACGCCACAAACCCAGATTTGCCCACTCACCAATCATCATACCAGTTCAAATATTAGTGTCTACATTTGATTGAACAGCAGAATTGTCCAAACAGCTATATTGTCATATGTTGGTTCATGACAATTGTGTTCCTCAAAACAAACCCTGATTTTCAAACAGCACTAATCAAAGGCTTGACAAATCAAAGTACAATATTATACAAGGCTTGTGCGTTATGGCTACACTCTACAGTAATATGCCGTCAATATTAGTTTATTGTTCTGTGGATTATCTACATTCTATATTCTTCATAACATGTACCATTTTCTCGCAAGGCAGCCGGCAGGTGAGCAAAATCGAAACGAAGATGAATAAATCAAGCCAAAGCTCCTTCGTAACTTCGCCATTGATCTAGAATGTTGAACTTCGGCCTTATTTTGAAACTAAAGTTATAAGGAAAGCTGCAAAATCAAAAACGACCCTTGAAAATCAGCAACAACAAAAGAAAAGTTAATTGTGACTTGAACCAACCTTATAATGAGATTAGCGTGGTTTCTGAACAAGACGATGCAACTCCTAAACATTCACCATAGCTACCTGGATAGAAGAGGAAGTGAGTTGGTTATTGTTGAGTTATACAAGGGGTTGATAATGCTGAAATAGCGGTTTTGTATATTATAAACCGATTTAATTAATTAACAGTTAGTATTACAATAATTTGAATCATACTGCAATCAATGGTAAAGATTTCAGCCGAATTCAATCTTTGGCTGGGATCAGCTGGGACTATGGTAAGCCAGGATTATTGGTTGGCTTATCAATCCGCCCTGATTTTATTTCTAGAATCAGGATGATGATTAATGAGTCAGACAACACGGAAGAATAGGAGATTCAACTAAAACAGTATCGTCATTACTGAAATGGACAATTATAATATGTTGCGACTGTAATGATGATTGATAGACCAACAAAGATAGTATAATGTAATCATTAAGTTAAAATACAACTAATCATTTCATATGATGAAGCTCCATCACAGAATAGACAATGGACTTTTCCGTCTTACCACACAATTAGTCACTCAACCAAGTTACCAAGTTAGTCATGATGACTTACTTGGTAAATTGGTAAGGAGCTACTCAACCAATTGATTAGAAAGTTACGTTACATATTATTTGATATAGCGATGAAAATAAGGAGCATGGTAAAAACAACCAAAACAATATTATTCAGTGAAAAATGTCACTATTTCGTCCAATCATTGCAGAGAGGTTTAATTAATCAATTATATTTACACAATTATCAGTCGTATCCGACAACACTGATCAATCGTCAAAGTCTGCGTCAAACAAAGTTTCAAACTGCATTTAAATTCTCTACATTTTCTAGCAATAGTTTAGTCCCTGGATCAGTTTGCACAGATATAATTTTTACATAATAAGTTTTATCTTCATAACAAATTATCATCTTTGATAAAAGTCCAGTGAGTTTACGTCGTAATTGCTTCTTACACTTCTATTCCCTTTCATTGGACCACCGAACTGATTCCTCATGACATTGCCGTACAAGTATACAGTCCACAAGATTTTTATGATTTTGGCTAACATGAGAGATTCCTATCGTTTTCACATATCAATTAACTGAGCGACGGTAGGTCTCTTAGACCGGTCCTTGTGAAGGGATAACTCCAGAGTCTTCACAATGTCAGGATAGGAAAGCGCTGGAATATTCACAGGCTCAGGTGATATGATAGCCATGTACTTCATCTGAAATTATAACATGATCAAGAATTCGATATTAAGCATCTTCGCTATTCTTCATGTCTATGGTGACTTAACTTTTAAGTTTTTAACCCTCCAATTATTAGCACCATAATGTGCACCGCACTAGATGTTGAAATACCTGCATTTTGGTGATGTGCTGGTAGGGCGTGCAGCCGAAGCATATCTTGTAGAGGATGCAGCCGAGAGAGTACACGTCACTCCGGTAGCCCAGGATGTTGCTTTCTGCCTCCCCAAACGTGCCAGACAACATCTGGAAATAAACACTCGATTGTCAAATTGGAATAGGTAATGCAGGATTTTCATTGAAAATAGACAATAATTGTCATGTTATTGCGAGAAAGTCGTCCGACAGCAAATTGCATTAATAGATTTTCAGTTTCAAAAGCTTTGTCAATGCATTAACTATTTAAGCATATAATGGTTTGGTAGAGGGAAACCTCGGGAGCTATGTAGTTGGGAGTTCCTTCAGGCTGCTGAATTATCATACTGGTAATGTCTGCATCAGCCACTGTCTGACTGATACCGAAGTCTATTAACTTCACCCGACCCTTTACTTTCATGAAGTTTTGAGGCTTGAGGTCCTGCAGAAGATGAGATAATTCATAAAAAATTGATTGCACGTAATCTGTAAAATCACACTGTACCACTTCATTACATGAGCCAGTACGTAGTAAAGTATTAATAGTACCTATTCATAGGCACCAGAATCCAGATTGCAGTAATAATATAACAAGTTAACAAGACATATTTAAAATTGTGAAAAATTCCACCCTGACGACTCACTAGGTCGTGTGATGGACTTGATGTGTATACACAGAGATATGGACAGTTCAAGTCACAGCACTACTAACTGTGGTTTGTAGATTAAAATACGGCATGTACCTTGTGTATGATCTTGTGGGAGTGAATGCACTGGACTGCTGTCAACATTTGCTGCCACAGAAGGCAAGCCTCATAGTACTTCCCTTTGGTGGGCGTGTCCCTTAGGCAGGTTGTTTCCTGTAGGTACGTGTGTAGGTCTGTCTCACCATACTCCAGAACAATGTTCAAACGACCACGATCTTTCACAAGCTGCAAAAGTTACATTAGTTGGAATGATGGTTGATTCCACTATCTGCAACACTGGAATCAGTGAAGACTAGATTAGTAGATTCATCATGAAACTTTAAAGTTTAAACCAGAAATGGTGTCGGTAACAAAATCAGAATTAACCTACTTCATATTCCAAGAGGTTAATGATGCAATCCTCATTTTTTAGTGTTTTTAAGAGCAGAATTTCTCTTTCCATTTCCTCTCTGTTCTTTGGATTCAACTTCTGGAGGCTAACAACTTTGATGGCGACCATTTGGTTATAAAAGCCTTTGAAAACTTGACAAGATGCTCCCTTTCCAATTGGCTTCTGTTGATGAGGGATAATTCAATTTAAAAACAAAATTTATCTTAATACTTATTATCTAGTTAAGAAAACAATTGGACGGCAGGGAAGAGTTATTTATGTATGTGAAAACTGATGATATTAAATCATATCATTGCTTGAAATACTTTAATTACTCTGTGATTAAACCAGCACTTAAACAATAAAATTAGGAAGATGACAGATTTGTTTACCTTCCAAACATCGTATTTCTTGTTGCATATCATAACTTTCTCGATAACATCGTTTTGAAACTGGGATGCTGGAAGTACAGCATGAGCACTTTTTTCAGCTTGCATTTTCTTCACTTGATTCTGCAGTCGGAAGAATTAAGTTTTTGCATAAGTCAAAATTGAATTTATGCTTGATATTATATCATTGTCTTTAAAAAGTTAAAACATGGAAGTATGTTAAACTTAGAATTCAAATGTTATTGTATTTTACTATCATATGATATATCTAATGCTGATTGAAATAAATACATAAATACATATGATTTATAGCAACATTGAAAATACTTACAACTAGATATGCATTTTCACGTTGCAAGTCAACAATCTTCTGTTCCAAATCTTCAGTACTAATTTTGGGCATTTTGAAAATGGCTTTAGCACTTGACTCAGCTTGCAGTTTCCTAAATTGTATCTGAAAAAGAGCCGATTTTTGTCGAAATTGCAGAACAAATAAGCAAAACAATATGGAACATCTAGACTCCAATTATCATGATGATAATCTTGTGCCAACAAAAAAACTAGTAATTACAAACTCAAGGGATTGAAGTTTAAACGAGTAAGTACAAACCTCAAGATACTCATTTTCTTTTTCAATTTTACCAATGTGTTTCTCAAGTTTTCCAATTTGCTCAGTATATCCTTTCTTTAACATATCAATTTGTTTCTCAAGTTTATCAATTTGCTCAGTATGTCTTTTTTCAGCATAAAAATTTCCTGTCTGTTAGTCTCCAGTTGCAAAACACTCTCTGATGAGAAAGTTAATCAAGGAAATGTTACAAAGTTGAAAGGAATTATGATTTCCTGACATGATCCTTACACAATAATCTTGGTTCATATAAGATACTGTAAATGGCAACCTGGCAGGTGTATGGGATTCCATAGTTTAAGCAGAAATGCATAATATAATGAAACAATAAATTTTATATTTTGTAGTAAATTGATACATTTACATTTTGAGATAATGCTTGTTGGATTGAGGCAGACTTAGCTAGTTACACTTTTCACCAGACCAAGGAACACAAGAAATTTAACTGAGAACTTGAGGATAATAGGCTATTACTACATATAACACCTGGAGATTATTATTAGTGGCTTGCATACACATGTTTGTAAGGAATTAAAATTAGGCAATTTAATTGAAGCTATTTGAAGTTTTAAACTTACAACACAACACATATTAAATTAACTAACTGAGGATGATTAACATTCACACGGAGATCCTGAAGATGGAATATTATTAAATTCCGAAACTGTCAGTAGATTTGCGTGGTTGTGTGAAATTGTTAGATTCATTCCATTCATTATCATCATTGAGTTTCACTCGAATCTCATTCACTTGATATCACGAAGGATCACATTAAAGGCTATTTGAAGTTAATTGAAAATTTGAAACTTTATTGGTAGATATGCTAAATAATTTGGATAATTAACAATAATAGTAACAACATTGAAGCATAGTCACCTGGAGGCTTGTTCTCATCTTGGCAAAAGGAAGTTTGAACAGCTTTTTCAAAATGTGTCATCTGAAACATAAAAAGGATCAAGATATTAACAATTGAAGCAGCTTCAACAAGATAGCTCCAATATCTTCTTTTTTGATAGCTCTAAAATTATATGTAGGTATGCATTTATATATGATAATCCTCCTCAAACAGAACCATTCCACAAACAATGTTCATTCTATTCCCAGATCAATATGTAGTAGAAATTGCAACATATATTTATATTTACCTTGCATTGATTTGATCGCATATTAGGGTGTCTAGGTGTCAGTCTGAAGTGAGAAGGCATTTGAAGCTTTCTCTCTGATCTAACCAGACATGATACAGAAAGAGAGGAACAGGAACTTTGATTAGATAGAGTAGAATTACTACTCTGAGAATTTGACAAAATATTAGTGGGAGATGGAGTTGGTGGGAAATTTACCCCACTGACTATCTGAGATGGTGCTTCAAACTTGAAGGACATAGGCTCCTCTGTATGCCCACCATTTGTCTCGGTATTGTCAGTTTCATCACCACCACTACCACCTTCATTTCCTTTTGAACTATACTTTTTCAGTAACAATTGGATGTTCTTGGAACTTACATCACTATGCTCATTCATTGTAGCATTGCTACCTTCATTAACCTTTCTGTGAATAAAAAGCCTCAGCAAAATATTTGAACAAAATTTAATGTGCAGTATACAATCAACCACAACCAATAAATTCTCATGATGAAAAGAATGGCTACAATTCATGTCACAAACATTAAACAATTCATGTTTCATGTAAAGAATAGTTTAAATAACATCAAAACAATTTGATGTACTATGTTGCCATTTTGCCAAAAAGTGTCAAATGCTAGGAAACATAACATCCTCAGGAATCTGCATTGTGTTGAGGAAGGAATTATTGCTTGTTGAAGAATTTGGTTGCAATAAAATCGATAAAAAGTCCTGAGCATTACAAATACAACAAGTGCTTAAAAACAATCCCTTGCAATGCAAAAAATCAAAATGGATAAAAAAAACTGACCTCAGGGGCAAAAATCAATATTCATTTCAAAAATAGCAAAACATAGTCTAACTCAAGCAATGAATAATTATCTTTGGGATACAAATACAGTCATCTTTGTACAGTCAAGCCACAAAACTTTCCAACAGCTCTTTCCTTAGTCTTTGAATAGAATAGAATAGAATAGAATAGAATAGAATAAATTATGGTATTAAACCATCACGCTTCCTTTCATTATATCAAAACATTAGCTTCCACTAAAAACACACCTTTTAACCCAGGTGTCCATTTATTCAATTTTCAAGAACATTTAAAAATCAAATAACAGAATTAATCTAGAACTGTAGATAGTTTTATGAGATAGTGAAATTAAAAAACTTCATGCAGACCCTGTGATAACCATGAAAATAAATAAAACATCAAAAACCAAAATATACATACACAGTGTGATAAAAGGTAACTTCTGTCAATTATGAATTATCAAATAATTTAAGCAGTTGAGTAATAACTTAAAGAATTACACTATTGCACCAAAAAAAGTAAAAACAACATAACAAGCTTTCCAATCAATAACTAATATTTATTCCTTTTCTTTTAGCTACATATGGGTTACTTCTTAAATACTCATTAAATTTCACCTTATTTGTCAAATAATTGCTCCCTTCTATTTTTTTCAATACCAATGAAGAAATATACCAGAAATTGTCATGACAAAGGGTATCAGTTTCCTTTTTATAGTACTCCAAACTTGTTTTTAAAGTGGTTTATCAGAAGCTTCTCTCACAGATTTAGGCAGATTATTCCAATAAGATCTAACTCTCTCTGAAATAAAATTATCGTTCAATCTACTAACATCTCTTGACAAATTTACACCTGAGTTTGTTCTAGGCATCAATAGATTTCTTCTACTTCTTCCAAGTTTAAACAAGTTCTGACCATACTGGACCTTATTATCAACAACTTTAAATGTTTCTATGAGATCTCCTCTTATTCTCCTTTCAGCTAATGTTGTTAATTTTAGCCTGTCCAACCGCTCACAGGATCTAAGTGAGATACCTTCATCAGAGATCTAGGTAGATCCAAACAAATCTTAATGAGACACCAAAAATGGTATGGTGTAATGAAAGCTAACACTGTGGCACACATATTAGAATAATGAGACTGATGATGACTGAACATCAATCATCTTATTGTAAAGATAAAGATAAAGATAAAACTTTTTTTACTCCATGTTACGGAGCCTTATTTTGCGCGCGCAAGCGCGCCTCTTCAGAGAAGAGGCAAAATAAGGCTCCACCATAATGGTAATAGTCGATGCGCGTCGTAACTAATTATCGCGCGCGCTGAAAATATCCCGCGCATTGGATTCAGCGTGGATGGTTTACATAACATGAATTGCATCGCGGCTGCACGATATGTCATTATGCAGTAAAAAGAGCCGGTGCTCACGAGCAGCAAGCATAATCAAACGGGGTACAAGGAGCCGGTGCTCACAGATTCACAAGCAATTAGCTAAATCAAATGGAGTAGATAGAGCCGGGCCCAAAGAGTAACAAGCAGCAAGCATTATCAAATGGGGCAGATAGAGCCGGGCCCACAGAGTCTCCTGCAACAAGTATAATCAAATGGAGTAGACAGAGCCGGGCCAACAGGCCAGAGTCACCTGCAGCAAGCATAATCAAATGGATTAGATAGAGCCGGGCACACAGAGTCTCCTGCAGCAAGCATAATCAAATGGAGTAGACAAAGCCGGGCACACGGAGTCTCCTGCAGCAAGCATAATCAAATGAGGTAGATAGAGCCGGGCACACAGTCCTGCAGCAAGCATAATCAAATGGGGTAGATACTAGATAGAGCCGGGCACACAGAGCCACCTGCAACAAGCAAAATCAAATGGAGTAGACAGAGCCGGGCACACAGAGTCCTGCAGCAAGCATAATCAAATGGAGTAAATAGAGCTGGGTCCGAAGAGTCACAAGCAGCAAGCATAATCAAATGGACTAGACAGAGCCGGGCACACATATTCTCCTGCAGCATTAAGCATAATCAAATGGGGTTCATAGAGTCGGGCACACAGAGTCACCTGCAGCAAGCATAATCTAATGGGGTAGATAGAGCCGGGCCCACAGAGTCACCTGCAGCAAGCATAATCAAATGGATTAGATAGAGCCGGGCACACAGAGTCTCCTGCAGCAAGCATAATCAAATGGAGTAGATAAAGCCGGGCACACGGAGTCTCCTGCAGCAAGCATAATCAAATGGGGTAGATACTAGATAGAGCCGGGCACACAGAGCCACCTGCAACAAGCAAAATCAAATGGAGTAGACAGAGCCGGGGCTACAGAGTCCTGCAGCAAGCATAATCAAATGGAGTAAAATAGAGCTGGGTCCGAGGAGTCACAAGCAGCAAGCATAATTAAATGAGTAAATGGACTAGACAGAGCCGGGCACACAGATTCTCCTGCAGCATTAAGCATAATCACATGGGGTTCATAGAGTCGGGCAAACAGAGTCACCTGCAGCAAGCATAATCAAATGGGGTAGATAGAGCCGGGCCCACAGAGTCACCTGCAGCAAGCATAATGAAATGGATTAGATAGAGCCGGGCACACAGAGTCTCCTGCAGCAAGCATAATTAAATGGAGTAAATAGAGCCGGGCCAACAGAGTCTCCTGCAGCAAGCATTATCAAATGGAGTAGATAGAGCCGGGCACACAGAGTCACCTGCAGCAAGCAAAAATCAAATGGAGTAGATAAAATGAGTCACCTGTAAGCATAATCAAATGGGGTAGATAGAGCCGGGCCCACAGAGTTTCCTGCAGCAAGCAAAATCAAATGGGGCATATAGAGCCGGGCACACAGAGTTTCCTGCGGCAAGCATAATCACATGGAGAAGATAGAGCCGGGCACACAGAGTCTCCTGCAGCAAGCATAATCAAATAAAAAAAATTAAAAAAAATCAAATGGAGTAGATAGAGCCACAGAGTCACCTGCAGCAAGCAAAATCAAATGGAGTAGATAGAGCCGGGCACAGAGTCACAGCAAGCATAATCAAATGGAGCAGATAGAGCCGGGCACACAGAGTCTCCGGGCACACAGAGTCTCCTGCAGCAAAGCATAATCAAATGGAGTAAAAAATGGAGTAAAAAAAAAATCAAATGGAGTAGATAGAGCCGGGCCCACAGAGTCACCTGCAGCAAGCATAATCACATGGAGAAGATAGAGCCGGGCACACAGAGTCTCCTGCAGCAAGCATAATCAAATGGAGTAAAAAAATGGAGTAAAAAAAATCAAATGGAGTAGATAGAGCCGGGCCCACAGAGTCACCTGCAGCAAGCATAATCAAATGGGGTAGATAGAGCCGGGCACACAGAGTCAACTACAGCAAGCATAATCAAATGGAGTAGATAGAGCCGGGCCCACAGAGTCACCTGCAGCAAGCATAATCAAATGGATTAGATAGAGCCGGGCCCACAGAGTCACAAGCAGCAAGCATAATAAAATGGAGTAAATAGAGCCGGGCACACAGAGTCACCTGCAGCAAGCATAATCAAATGGGGTAGATAGAGCCGGGCCCACAGAGTCTCCTGCAGCAAGCATAATCAAATGGGGTAGATAGAGCCGGGCCCACAGAGTCTCCTGCAGCAAGCATAATCAAATGGGGTAGATAGAGCCGGGCCCACAGAGTCACCTGCAGCAAGCATAATCAAATGGAGCAGATAGAGCCGGGCACACAGAGTCTCCTGCAGCAAGTATAATCAAATGGAGTAAATAGAGCCGGGCTCACAGAGTCTCCTGCAGCAAGCATAATCAAATGGGGTAGATAGAGCCGGGCCAACAGAGTCTCCTGCAGCAAGCATATAATAAAATGGAGTAGATATAGCCGGGCCCACAGAGTCACATCTCACAAGCAAATATCAATTAGCATAATCAAAACGGTTAGAAAAGTAGAAAAGAGCCGATGGCCACACAAAACAAATAATTTAATGAAGTAATGAGTAGCAACGAACTGCGTAAAAACATCAACTGTTTATGGAAAGCCGGACACATTCCTCACTCTAGTGCTCAGCAGATAGTTTATTCCATATATGGGTATCACCTGACAATTATTTCAAGGAACGCCTGTTAAACCTGACCTACGTCATCATTTTATCCAACGCGATTTGGAGGATCTCAAAGTATGGTCATCTCTGCTAGAGTGACTCTCAACCTAGAGCGCGGCGTACGACGCGCGCACTCAAACAATTAATGCCCAAATATGGTTGAATCACTTAATAGGGGCGTAAAATATGCGCCCCGAGCTGAGGAGCGAATCTTACCATTGTTGCGTGGCCCTGTTTGTGACTTTTCTACGAAAAGCGCGCGCAAGCGCGAACAAACAGGGACACGTAACATGTGGTAAAACTTTTTGCTTTACAGCAACACGGTTCCACTTGTCTGACGTCGTCAGACCCATTATTTAAAGGCGCGCGCGCGAGGGGGTCAGGCAACGCCTGACAAGGTTCCACAACAAACTCTTCACAAAACTACATCGCTCATGTATTTTATTTGGATCTCATAAAATATCTTATTTGTTTTTGATTTACATTTTATATTACTGTCATTCTACATGCCGGCGCGAGCATCCTTATGAACCCTAGCAACACTCGGAAATTTAGGAAAAATGGCGCGCGGAGGGTAAGATAAAATCGTACTATCACCAAATTCAATGCAAACTCGTATAAGTCTCCGTCGCTCGCGCTTGGGGTCTGGCATGGCAGATGCAAAATTTGCCAGCGCGCGAAGGTAACCAGCAAGTCTGGCAACGGCAAAGAGCCGCACGGCGCGCTGCACGGGTGAAACTATTGCTTAACACGTATATTCCTGTCACATGTCATGTTATCGTCGTGCGGCGCGCTTCCTCAGGGAAGCGCGCGGCGCGCAGCGTACACACACCTATGTCCTAAGTGGGCTTAGGAAGTGAAACTAGGGATCTGGTAAGAGAAATATAATAGGCGGATTGATGAAACATTGATATTTGATAATATTTGGACAAATAAAATATAATTTATTTTGGGGATACTTTTTTAAACAGCATTTTATTTATTTGTAAATTTTGGTTGAATGATGACTCGAAGCACCTAGATGGGGGTGTTAATTAATATTGAAGTACTTTATGTTGCATTTAAGTTATGAAACCATGAACACATTGTAACATGTGTTGAAATGAACGATGTAGTTTTGTGAAGAGTTTGTTGTGGAACCGTGTTGCTATAAAGCAAAATGTTTTATACTATACTAACATTGTTGGGTGTTCATCAAAATCCTTTATTTCATTTCACTGTTGCCTATCTTTCTTGATTATTGTCTATCACTATGTGAAGAGTGATGGTTAACAACCATTATCCTTATGTTATGTTTGTTACTGCCAGTATGACAGTATGCTAAAAACAAAGTTTCTGATGGTTTTAACTTAACAACACTACTAATTACAATCAAATTTGAGCAGGTTGTGTCATACTTTGTGGAGTTCCTGAAGAAGAGATATTTTTCTCGAAACACACAGTTGAATAGCAGTGCAAAGTGTTTGGGTTTGATTTCATATATTAGATGAGAATAAAACATTTCTCATGGTTCATTCCCAATAGATATGTAATTTGGCTTATCTTGTTCTACGTTAAGTTAAGATTTGTATGTCCATCAATTTTTCATATCTTGAACACCTGGCTGTGATCTTAGCCTTACCAATTCATACTAAAGTGGAGACTGCTTTCTCTCACCAAAACTTTGGGTTTTCATTGACCTATTTGCACAAGATGTAGACCCCATTCAAGCTTCATTGTTATTGAACTCATTCTCATAGAAAACCAGTTAGTATAACTTCAAATTGTTTGGTCAGAATGGCAATAAATCCAGGACCAGTTTTGAAGCATAAACGTGCAACATTGGAACGCTTAGAAAAGTTTATTTCTGACACCTACTTCACTGATGTCAATTTATTTGGAAGGTTAATAGCAAATCAATCTAGATTCTCTTTTCATTCATATGCCCTTAAGTTGAAATATTATTTCTACAAAATCTTTCAACATTTATTTAGTTAATCTTGTGTCTATGTAACTGACTTTATTTGTCTAAAAACTACTATTTCAGAATTGACTCCAAAGTGGTTGGCAACAATGGTGGAATAAAGTTGTCAAAATCTTTGTTATCTGATCAATCTTACTCTAACTTCATGAATATTACTTCTTCAACTGATCAATTTAGTTCTATAGAAGTTGGAGATGCTAAGTTTTATCCACTGTAAGTCTTCATTTGTGAAGAGTGAGGATTAAATATCATATTATATCACACACAGCAAATTTAGAAAATACAACCTTAAATGCATGGTTAATTAGGGTATAAAGTTAACTTGCAAAATGCCATGCACCGTGAATAGGCATGTGGTGTGGTGCACTGCGCCTTGGGAGGTGGGGACACCTGGGTGATGTTAAATTGTAATTGTTTGAAATCAGGTAATTTATTACGAAAAGGAAATGAATTGATTTGATTTATATTTTCATTATGTATTGAAAATGCTGATAAAAATAAATTTTATTTCTTAAAAAATTGTTTCTCATTCTTACTCCAATAAAAATGATAATTTTTAGGTGGACACAGCAGTGGATAAAAGTACAGATTGATGCAGAATATTCAGCCAAAAATAACCTCTATTTGCACTGGGATGTTGATGGTGCTGAATCAATGGTCTGTAAAGAAAATGGTTTTCCTATTCAGGGACTTTCCTGCAAAAGAAAAGAGTTGAAAATTGATTTTGATGGGGTCACCAAGAAAGATTTAATTCTTTACATTCAAATCTCATGTACAGGTTAACTTCCTTCTCCTTTATTAAAGTAACAATAAACCTAAATAAATGTCATCATTCCATAGAAGGTTGAATTTTTCCCATCATGATTGAATTTTTCGATATGAATTCAATAACCATAATAAGATAATATATCAGGACTATTTGGTGCTGGTTATAATGGTATGATTAACCCTCCTGACCAAAGAAGAGAATATTCCCTCAAACATGCATACTTGTTTGAAAGAGATGAGGAGAAATACCAGATCTTCATGGATATATCTGTTATGTATGATATTGCTAAAAATTCAGATACAGACTGCTCTCTATCTTTTGATGCACTGTATGCAGGGAATAAAATCATCAATCTAATCACACTTGGTAATCATTCAGAGGAATCATACAAATTGGCAAGAAAGATAAGTAAAAACTTTTTCAGCATTGAAAGTTCTAGTAATTCTAGAGACAAAATCCATGCCATTGGAAATTGTCATATTGATTGTGCCTGGTTATGGCCATATCACGAAACAATCAGAAAGGTTGCTCGAAGTTGGTCTTCAACATTATCTATGATCAACAGTGATCTTTCTTTTAAATTTGCTGGGTCACAAGTGGTGCAGTTTGATTGGTTGAAATCATATTATCCAAGTTTATTTTCTGCATTGAAAACTCAAGTAAAGAATCAAACATTTATACCAGTTGGTGGTTCATGGGTTGAAATGGATACAAACATACCAAGTGGTGAGTCTATGATCAGACAGTTCATCTATGGTCAGAAATTCTACCGAAATGAATTCGGCATTCATAGTGATATCCTCTGGCTTCCAGATACATTTGGATACAGTGGCCAACTTCCACAGATCATGAAATTATGTGATGTTAATTACTTTCTTAGTCAGAAACTTAGTTGGAATTTGACTAATACATTTCCCCACCATTCATTTTATTGGAAAGGGATTGATCAGAGTAAAGTACTAGCCCATTTCCCTCCAGGAGATACTTATGAATCAGATGTTAATACAAAAGACATCCTTAAGACAATCAGTAATAATAAGGACAAAGGCAGAGCACATGATCAGATGCTTTTATTTGGTCATGGGGATGGTGGTGGTGGTCCAACACCTGCAATGATTGAAAAACTTGATCGCTTTTCAAATGTTCAAGGATTTCCTAAAATCAGCATATCCACTCCTTCATTGTTCTTTGAAGCATTAGAAAAATCATCAAATATGCTTTGTGAATGGTGGGGTGAACTATATTTTGAGCTACATCGAGGCACCTATACATCACATGCACAGCTCAAGGAATGGAACAGAAGATGTGAATTTATGATGATGGACATAGAGTTCTTATGTGTTGCCTATGGTATTCAAGGACCTGATAAATTGGAACAGTTATGGAAGATTGTTTTGTTCAATCAGTTCCACGACATTCTTCCAGGAAGCTCAATAGAAGATGTTTTCAAAGATGCAATGTCTGATTATGCCAAGTTCAACGAACTTTATAACGCAGAATTTATCAATTTGTTGAGCTCAAAAGATTGCAATAATATCGTGGTGAACCCATATAACTGGCCAAGGAGGGAAGTTGTGCAGTTGGAGAATCAGGATACGGTTTTGCTATGTATACCAAGTCTCTATGTTGGACCAGCCATAAAAGATATCACACTTGAAGTTCCAACCGTGGAAGAGGCAGAAGACTTCATTTGTTTAAGCAACGAAATAATTTGTGCAAAATTTAATCGCAGTGGAAGTTTGTATTCACTGATACATAAGGAGTCGAATAGAGATTGCCTTGCTGAAGGTGCTTGTGGAAATAGATTTGTTGTCTTTGATGATATTCCTCTGTTTTGGGATGCTTGGGATGTTATGGAGTACCACACAGAGACACGTCAAGAATTCCTACCAAGTGGAATTGAGGTATTGATTATAGATCAGTACTGTAGCTTCAGCATTTATTAGTTATTTCTTCAGTTCACAGGCGAGGGAGGGTGGTCAGTGAACTCTGAGCATTGCACTAAAAAGTTTACATGCGATACAATTTCATCTTTATTAGTTCATTTCCCTATTTCGAATGTAGGATGTATAAATGTTTACTGTTCACTAAATCCACTTATCATAAGTCAAATTCTAACTCTAGGTATTGGAAAGAGGACCACTTATCGCCAGTGTTAAAATCTCAGTTCCATTGGGGGAACACGGTGAAATGTCAGTAGTTGCTACAGTACAAGCAGAGTGTCCTTATTTGGCATTCAAAGCTGAGGTAGGATCTGTAGCATCTCGTGTTTCATTACATCCTATGAATGACAATTACCATGATTATGGTTATGACATTTGAGTTGTTTTGTTACATGATCATGGTAAGCACACATTGATCATCAGGTTAACTGGAAAGCCTGCCACAAGTTCTTAAAGGTGGAGTTCCCTCTATCAGTGTCAGCAACAGAAGCAACCTATGAGATCCAGTGTGGACATGTGTCCAGACCCACTCATGCTAACACCTCCTGGGATTCTGCCAAGTTTGAGGTATCTTACTCAGCGCTATGTTAATTAATTGAAAATCAGTTTATAATGACACATTTGATAAGTTATTGCGTACTATGCGCTTGTGTAAATTCATTCTAAATCTGACATCAATGGTCTTTATCTTTATTGAACATTTCACTTGAGGTTTCTGGGCACAAATGGGCCCACTTAGGGGAACCTAACTTTGGTGTTGGTCTCCTAAGTAAATCAAAGTATGGCTACAGCTCGAAGCACAACCAACTCACTCTGTCTCTTTTAAGAAGCCCTAAAGCTCCCGATGGTTCTGCTGACATGGGTAACGTTTGCATTACGGCGTTGAAACAAGCAAAATAGCAATAATTGTGAAAATATAACAGTTAAGAATAAAATTGAAACTTTAGAGGTAGAAAAAGTAGATTTTTTGAGTAAGTCTCTTTGATCTTTGAAGTCCTCTTTTTCAATGGTGATCTCTACAGGCAACCACACGATTGAGTACGCTGTATACCCACACAGTGGTCCACTGTACAGCAGTAGGATTGTCCAACACTCCATCCAACTGAACCATCCCCTCGTGGTACATGCCCAGGCTGAGGATTCTGTTCTGAAGAGTGTTTCTTGTTGTGAGGATGGGAATTATAACACATTGAAGGTGGAGGGTGAGGATGGGAATTATAACTCTCTGAAGGTGGAGGGTGAGGATGTCATCGTGCAGTGTGTAAAACAGGTACACCAAATTATAAGTCAGTTAGAAACTGTATTATTTTCATTGTGCTGTTAAGATTATATTTACTTATTTGATTCAATTCAGCTAGAGAAAAATATCATTTACAACTATGAACTAGCTACATAATTAATTGAATTTCATTGATTTTGGTGGCTGCCTCTTTTGCGTACTGACCTCAGTAGACGATGTAATATTTTGTGTTATACATGTTATAAACTTGGCTTATCGTTGCAGTCAGAGGATGGTAAAGGCTTGGTTATCAGGATGTACGAAGCCTACGGTAATACGACCTCCACTTACCTTTCTCACCGCCATGTGACTGCTGCGTTCAGGTATTATACTGTGTTTTTAGCATGCGCACATTACATAGGACTCGAGAGGGGAGTTTTACTTTAGACTGTAAGTATAGATTCGGGGCTTTTCCGCTCATAAGAAGTTACCCTATACCCTGGATACGATTATAACATTACTCACCATTTGAAATTCTGAAGAATATTTTAACTTATATTATTCTGAGCGACAATTTAATAACGAATGCGTTCAGTATAAACGCAGTTGAACGGCACACATCGAAAGAAGAACTGCCGGTGTCAGGTAACAGGATTGGACCCCTCAAATTCACTCCCTTCCAGATAAAAACTGTTTACATTGAGTAAGCGCTTAAAGTAGCAGCAGCGTGCTGTGACCGGCCAGAGAATTTCCATTTATCACGAACTTGGGGGAAAATTTGAATATTTCAATGATTTTTAATGGTATTATATTAATTAATTTTATTTTTATTCGATTCTATTAATGTAATTGGCTATTGCCTTTATCAAGACCTTGCAGGGTATTATAATTTATCGTTGGGTTTTCTTTCATTTATTGGTAATGTATCGTTGAGTAGTTGCCTTTGTTTGAAGTTAATTGTCGAATGTTTTTGAAACTAATTCGTGAGTCTAATTTCATCTCTATGATTTACTGATAAATAACGTACTGTAGAAAGATGGTATGATTTTAAAATAATGCAGTCTCATTTTTTGCATTCCAAACATATTAGCACGTACCAACTTTAAGCCTATCTCTTCGTTGAGGTTTGAGGTGCACCATGGCAAGTCTCCAGGACCTAAAGACCGAGTGTCTCTCCCTCTTCTCCTCTCAGTTCGGCGACACATCCGATGTGAGGTTTGGGTACGCACCAGGTCGAGTAAACCTAATCGGGGAGCACACGGACTATAACAACGGGTTCGTATTCCCCATGGCACTGGCTGGTCTGGGTACCATGGTAACTGGTAACAAAAACACACGTGGAGTGGTAAGGCTGGTAACTGGTGCTGCCATGGAGTCTACGACCTGTGAGTTCGTGCCGAAGAAAACGAAAGTTAGTGATGTGCCGCAATGGGCTCGTTATGTCATGGGGGTGGTGGAGTGTTTCATGGACATGACTGGTATCTCTGGTGTCAGTGCTGACATTGCTATCCAATCCAACCTGCCCATCGGAGCCGGACTCAGCAGCTCAGCCTCCCTCGAAGTGGCTGTTTTCACGTTGCTGGAGGGCCTCTACGAGGTTACCAACATCCCTGACACTGATAAGATCAAGGCATGTCAGAGGGCTGAACACGAATACGCCCACGTGCCGTGTGGTATCATGGACCAGTACATAGCAACGCTGGGAGATGTGAACACCGCCCTCTTCATCAACTGTCAAACTAACGAGTGTGAGGGTGTGGCCTTTGGGGATGCTAGTGTGGTGCTCGTAGTAACGGATACGCGGGTAAAACACGAGCTGGCGGGCGGGGAGTTCGCCAACAGACGGGCTACCTGTGAAGCTGTTGCCAAGTCGATGGGCGTGGCCTCACTTGCGGAGGTTACCCTGGAGCAAGTCAACGCCCACTTCGCCCGCCCGGGAGCCGACCTGTCCCACCTGCCGGAGAAGGCCTTCCCTCGTGCTCGCCATGTGGTCGAGGAGATCCGCCGGACCCTCACTGCGAGGGAATGCTTCCTGAGGGGTGACCTGGAGACCTTCGGGCAGCTGATGAACGAGTCACACCGGTCCCTGGCAGCTGACTACGAGGTGAGCTGCAGGGAGCTGGACCAGGTGGTGGGCGTGGCGTGGGAGCACGGTGGGGGTGTTAGGGAGTAGGATGACTGGGGGAGGGTTCGGGGGGTGTGCTATCACGCTAATCAGGAAGGAGCATACTCAGAGGTTCATGGAGAGGCTCAATCAGCACTGTCCCTTCCATTCCTCCTTCATTACTACGCCTGGGGTTGGAGCTAAAGCCTGGACAAGGATGTAGATTTCATGACCTAAAGGAAAAGTTCGGTTTTTAAATTAATTTCGATGCAGAGTAATGATTTAACTATTTTACACATTTTCAAATTCAATTTATTCACTCATTTAGACATTGCAGTATATAATTATCTTTAATCTTTTAATTTCTTTGTGAAGGGTAAATCTTAAACTGATCCTTTTATGTGAATGTAGGAATGTGTTGAACTAATTGATAACTTATTAGTTTTTATATTAGAAAATTGTAATTCCAAGTTTTGGGTTTTCCTGTTCGTAAATTTTTCGTGGTAAATGTGGATTTTTAATGTTCAATTCTCTACTGTTTTATTTCGATGTACAAGTTTAATGTTTATTAAGAATGAATTTAGACTATGAAACGGTTTTTTGTTATGGTTATCCGATATTCCTCTAAAACCTATTATCTTATAGAATTACTACAACACTCCTTATTAAGGAGTATTCTCTGTTCATTGCTCATTTCCATTGAATAATAATTCAATATTCTAAGATTTTACATATTCCTCTTGGTTGCAAATCACTAATATCCCTACTCAACCCCCTTGAAATTTGAGGAAATGCTCATACACACGGGGGACCTACAGCCCTTCTGTCAGCTGTATCCCGACTTAAAGAAATCAGTGACAGAGGAGATTACTGCCTTTCTAGGTAATAGCTGTCAGGCTTCATTGCATGCATTTCGCATTGGTTTGAGTGATTTCAGATTTGTGATCTCACGTTTGTTGAACTTCTGAATTGATCAATATTTAATTCGCTCATAAAATTGTTCAAAATCGTGGTGAATTTTAAAACAATCGGACCCTCATTTTACATATTGTATGTGTGCATAGTATCAAGTTTCCTGATGATAATTGCACAGAAATACATCTGATTATTTGTAAATCTCACTCAAATCCGAATGTAAGATTTCCCAGTCCAGAGGAGATGCAGTGAGACGTGTGCTCTTGACACCCTGATCAGTAGTCAGACTGACCTGCCTGCGGGGATCCCTAAAGAAAACATCAACCTACAAGTCAAGGTTCGTTGCATGAGCTGGGTCCAGAATTCGAAATCGTGACCTCATTTACGATAGCACCACATCACCAATCACCATCAGGTTCATGTTGATTGTGCGATGTCCAAACTTCTCCATATGCCAATTTCTTAAAACGTCCAAAATATTATTTCTGTAATTATCAGTTCAGGAACCAGGGCTAGGATTATATTATTACTTCTGACAAAATATCACCGTTTTCAGTTGTTTATTTCTGAGAAGACGACTCAGGAGGAGATAAACACCGCTGTGGATTCTGTGTTGGAGGAACTCAAGGACCTGTCTCAGTTGGACCAACTGTTCATCTCAACGGCTGATAAAACAGATAAAGACTTACTGCTAAAATGCTGGCCTTGGTTGGAGGTTGATAAACTTTGTTCAAATTGAATAATTTTCCAAGGCATCCTAATTCCTAAAACTACTGCCTTTTGCCGTCACATTGATAAAATTTAACCACACGAGTTTGGGGTATTTAAAGATTCAAGTTTGTTTTGTTCATCGCAGGAGTTGGTTAGACGTGGCAAAGTGAAGCATCTCGGACTCTCAGACCCGAAATGTCAAACTATCCAACCACTCATTGAAAGCTGTACAATTTGGCCTAAAAGTATTCAGGTTCATATTATGTATTAATTGAGTGGCGATTTCTATATTATGTGTCCTCTTTCTAGTAATTTTCTTCTCTAATCTATGATAAACAGTTCACCATGATTCATTTGGTTACATTTTACCTTTTTACAATAAGTTCTCTTCTCCCATCAGCTGTTTTTCCGCTGTGAGAACCTGAGTGACACGTGTATTGACCTGCTGAAGTTAGCTAACTACTACAAGATCAGGGTTACCATTCATCGGGATGAGTTGCAGTGTTTGGAGGAGTTATGCAACTCACTTCACGAATCTGCGGGGGTTAGGTGCGTTGATGAAATAGATAAAATAGATAAAATCTTACATAAATCACAGGCGTGATTTGAGATAATGCTATCTTGATTTTTCAAAAAACGAGATCAATTCTTTTTTTTCTGTCCAAGCCAAGGGTATCTAGGTCTTAGGTGCAGTAATGGGCTTTCTGACCTTTAACCATTTGTAAACTGTTGAGATGATTTTGAAATTCTGGTAGGTGCTCTAAAGTCGTGGCTAGCAAAGTACACCATGTTCGATGCGAAGAGGAAAGTCATTCTGAAGAAAGGTTACATCGTTGAAGTTGATGAAAGCTAGAGTTGGGGATGGCCAGTGGAGGTTTGGTGCGTTGAATATTCAGAATTGATGTCATTCAGAAACTTTGAGATAAAACTTTTTACATGTATTACTGTATAATTATTGTATGTATGTATTGCTTTTTTCAGAATTAATTGATAATGAAAGCTGATTAAATATCATTTCGTTTTGAGCAATAAATAAGCGTTACCCATTATTAACTTATTAAACCAAGTCCAACAATATTCTGATAGTTTGCGAACTAAAATTTGCACTTTTTGATGTTTTGTTGACACAGTTTTATGCAAAACGAAGTTTTATTCGTTTTTACTCAAAAACCCTGCATAATTTTTACAGAGAAGATGGAGTGAAAGTCAATCCTAAAGAATAATATGTAATTTGGTACAGGTTACTTCTTGACCTATTTCATTTATTGATGACCGCCCTTATAGCTATTCCATGATGACTTCTTGAACGCTATGGTAACGTGTTAGCAATAGAATGTTATGAGGAGTGTACACTTGATACACTTCAAAGAAAGGAACTCTTCCGCGGATTGAACAACTGATTCACTTCCTTGAAACTGTGAACCTTTAATAAATCAGGAAAGGCTTTATTCCTTTGATGTGTCAGAAACAATAACAATCATCAACATGACAGCAGACCAACACATTGCTGTGTCCCCAGACAACAATTTAACGTCAGCAGACAACGAAACTAAATCACCAAATGAATCCCAACTGCCATCATCACCTCCGCAAGACTTCCCAGCGGACATGTTGGATGAGTTGAGGTTGTGTTGGTACCAGGTTAAGAGAGTGTCTGGGGAAGGGAGTTGGAAGGTTCTGTGCAATGAGGAGTGGCTTGCTGCTATGCGGGGGAACCGGCTACATCACCAGGATGCTAACTTGTTCCACGGCAACCTTCCTAGTGAGTTTTTAGTGTCTTGTTGGTTTTTCAATTATGAAAATTCGTTCAATCTGTTGGAGTGATTGTATCTCAGTTTATAACTAGTATAATCTTCAAGTTGTCTCTTCAAATATTCAATTTTATTCAGTACAATAGTTTTGAAGTTTTGGTCCACCCTCTTTCCTCCCAGGTCCCATTGACTGTCTTCCCTGACAGGTCCCATTGAGTGTAAGTTGCTGCTGGAACCGAGTACCACTAAGCCCCCTCCTGATGGACTGCGGGTACTGCATCTACAAACCATCAGTAGAAAGGGGTAAGAGACTATTAGAAAACATAGTGGTGATGTACTGAGTGCCATCAAATGTAAAGTTTGGCCAAGTTCCAATATACGACTGAAAGAACAAAAACAGATCTGCCTATCGAGATTCCGAGATAAGAATAAAAAAGAATTGTTATTCTATGAATAATTGTTTTGGACTTTTCGACTGAGACTGATATATCCCATGACACTTATTAATGATCGCCTTCCAGTCAGCCAAGACAGGCACGTGTCAGGCAGACAGACTACCTGAACACAGACAGTGGACTAGGTCAACTCATGTGCTATGTGGAGAATAAGTTGTGCGAGGTGGAGAAGAGAGGGAAGAAGACGATGAACAAACAACCCACTCAAACCGTTACTCCTGCCACTTTGTCAGAGGTTGAAGTGTTGTGTGTTGTAGAAATTCATGTGTTTATTGAGTGTTCCAAGTGGATTGTAATGAATCATCCCCTCAATTTAATGCAGTCACTATTATCTTTTCGAGAAAGAACTGAAGGGTCATTTTCTCATGGTATTTCTTATCATTACTCTTTCCAGGAAGTTTTGGAGGACCTAGTGAAACTGCTGTCATCAGGAGAACACGAGGGATCTCTGAAGCTTGTTGGACACTTCACATCCTCAACGATCTTCTACCTCTTCTTCAATCATCAACCTTTCAGGTTGGCTTCGTTTGAGATATCAATACAATGATCTTAGGACCAGTAATTACCTTACCTTACTTTTTTGTCCCACAATTTCTAATGACGAAGGTCCTTAATAAGACCTTCAAGTTCATAAGGGAAAAAATAAATCAATGATATCCCATTTTTTCAGGTTAAAAGATGTGATCTGTTACACACCGACCCTCTTGTCAGGATGCCATCGACCGCTCTTCATCATATACCAGATCCTACATTACCTCAGGTATTTCTGCGAAGGAAAAGATAATTTGACTCTATGAAAGATTTTCTTGATCCACTAAATGTGTCCTAAGGTTTTCCTCATTTTTTGATCCACTAAATGTTTCCTAAGGTCGTCCTCGTCGTCCAATGGTTCATGTATAATATTTGCAAGTTTCTAGTCAGCCTCTATGTAAAATAGTAAAATCAGCAGTTCTCACACCTTTAATCTCCCATTCTCTTCAGATGGTTACATAGTCACGGCCTGACCCACGACCAACTCACAGCAAACAACATCTACATAGACGAAACCCTCTGGGTCCGAGTGGGCCCTCCAAAACTCGGCTTAGTCTCGGTGTCTGAATCAGAAAGAGACGCTGCCCCAGATAAAGTGAGTGGTTCTGAGGGGAACAGTTCGGAGAAAGCAAGCACTGACTCACTCCTGTCAGCTGCAAGGGCCTGGATTAGAGGTAGTTAACCAGTGTGTCTCAACAATTATTATAATGAAACACGGTGGAACGATGCAAATCACATCGAAAGCGGAATTCCTTAATTCATCTTGATAGTGTTGCTATGCTCAGATACTTGTATACTTGGATAGAATATTTACGCAACTTCTGTTATTACTTTTTTGGTAAATCCCCAGGTTACCTGTCAAACTTTGACTACCTCCTTCTGCTCAACAAATTCAGTGGAAGGGTGTGGGGTGATCCTAACCTCCATCCTATCGGTTTGTTTTTCATACTTCAATTTGATTAATAATTGCCAATTGCTAAATGCCAATGTTGTGTTTCTGTACAAGTTGATTGCAATAGGTTCAACACCTATGATAGGATAATGCATCTCGTTTTAATGCGTCCTCTCTCTTCATTCCTCTCCCAAAAAGGAAAGAAGGACTTCTTACATTTCAATAAATCCTTCCAGTGCCGTGGGTGATGGACTTCTCATCCTCCTACGGAGGGTGGCGGGACCTCACCAAGTCAAAGTTCAGACTGAACAAAGGAGACTTCCATCTCGACAGTACCTACAAGATACACGGCTTGGTAGGACGATCCGTTGAAACTTGTTACATTCACACTCGCTAAATCACAAATTGTTTGCGTAGTTTGCCTTTCAAAGTTCCTTCATTCCTCTGACCAACTGTGTCTGCCTCCAACTATCATCTTATCGGGGTACAACACGATTCCAATCTTTGGAAACTCCGCGTATATTATTCCCCCCTCTTTTTCATCCCCCTCTTTCAACCCCCTCCCTAAACCATAGCGCGGTTCTACACCGTCCCCGCTGCGATCCCGACGTTCTTTCCATGAGGAAGAGAACGAGATCCCCGTCACACCTCACCACCTCATCGACACCCTGTCAGAGATCACGTACTTTAGCTACTTCGCCAGGAGGATGCCCAAAGCTCTGCTCTGCAAGTAGGATTATATATGAAGACGTCTCTGTTCAAAACCGGGTGTTTGCTGTTGCTACAATTTCCCATAACATATCAAATCAAAGTACGAATTAACATACCCATTACCCCTGTTCCACTACCCCAACCCCCTAGAGGCAGTATTTCACCTAATCCCCCTCCCCTCTCCTGGCAGTATTTCACCTAATCCCCCTCCCCTCTCCTGGCAGGTATGTGCCTAATCCCCCTCCCCTCTCCTGGCAAGTATGTACGGTCTAAGTGGGAGCCCCAGGAGTACCCCTCCTCCATCGAGCACCTCTACCAGTGGACCCCTGACGAGTGTATTCCCGAGCTCTACACGGATACTTCCATCTTTACCTCAGTCCACCTTGACCTCCCTGACTTGGCACTGCCGGCTTGGGCGGCAGATAGCGCCGACTTCATCACAAAACATCGGTTAGCTAAGGGCACACCAGATCCTATTCTTAACTTCTTAAAAAACCGCAAAGTTTTTTTAAACTTATTTACTTACTTCTTTGCTTGATATTTTAAAAGTTTAGAATAAGAATTGAATTTTCATTGCTGACCCCCCTCTATAGTTTCTCTCTGAGATTTCTGATCTCCATCATACACCAGGGATGCTTTGGAAGGCGACTACGTTTCCTCCAATCTTCATTCCTGGATCGACATCATGTTCGGTGATAAGCTCTACGGCACACCGTCCGTTCAGAACAAGAATGTATACAAAGAGTTGGTGGACAACCACAAAACGGTAAGATATTAAAGCTTGATAAAACATAATTCATTTAATAAATAGATAAAATCTTAAATTGTGCCCTTGGTGAATTAAAGGCCATAACGCTAGATTCGGACCAACTTTAGCATGAAACTATGAAGCAGTGAGCAGCTTCTGATTTCTAAGTTGCTTTTCAGTCACTTCGCATTAAACTTCTGCATACAATAGGCTACCATTATCTCAATCAGCTGAAACACAAAGAAGAACGAACACCCAATGAATAAATCTAATATGCCTCCGATTTGTGCAATAACATTTTGCAAGTCATATGCCGCTGTTTGGACATGTTCGTCTATCTTTATCTGACTGTAATAAATGTGCACTCTGGCGATGTTCGATGTTGTGTATTCGTATGTCAGCGATGATTCCTCATCCTTGATGAAACTCTCAAAGTATTCCAGCGATGGCGGGAAGGTTGTTTGAAAGGTGATCACACCCCATTCGTTGTAACTGCATGGTTCAGGGCAAGATTCCAGGACCAGATCTCTCGACTGAATCATCCCCGTAACCAGTGTGAAGCAGTTCTTAGTCTCGATGAAACCACAAATGTAGCTGTAGTTCAGTCCCGTCACTTCCTCCTCACAGTTGTCTGCTGTTTCGCTATTTCGTCGAAATCTCCCTGTTTTAGGATTCAGCTCTTTTAAGCTGATGTTGGATGCCCCAAGTTGTGCCATCAGTTTTTCGAGATAAGAATTGAGGTGCATCTTCCTGAGTCTCTCGGCGTAGTACCAGGGAATACAGCCACACTGCTCGATCATCAGCTCTAAGACCTGTCTTTGAGTGCACTCCCGGACAGACTCGAAGTTTTCCCTGCCACAGGTGGAGAAGATGCTCCTCCGGTTCTGGCAGGTTCCCCAGGGCTCACCCAACCTCTGACTGTGCCGAGCTCTCAGCTTGATGAACATTTCAGTGCCGGGGGCTACCACAATCCCACCCTGGTTCAGCAGCACGGTTTCTTCTTGTTCCCTCAGGAATACCACGAAACCTCGAGGCTCGGTGATGCTTAGATAATCTTCTGTGTTTGCATCTATGTCAATAGCAAACCCCCCTAAGGGACCGCCGGTGGTTTGGACCAATTTCCCGTCATCATTGATTTCCAGACAAAATCCTAGCTCCGTGATTTGGGCCATTTTCTCGTACTCCTCAGGTGATTTCAACACTCCTGATCCCCTGAAGAAGTACGCGAACTTGCCCACTTTCAAGCTATCGTACAAAATCTCATGGTACCTCAATCCCACCGAGCCGTTTTGTCTTTCCCACTGTAGCAATGTTTCCAAGGCTTCTATGTCCGATTCATTTAACTCTACACTTGGATCTATCCTTATCTTGATCAGCTTCTCAGATATCTGATCGAAATCTCGCAGCAAACTCTCTTTGTTCCGGGCATTGAGATCCCCCTTAAGCATGCTGTAGTTGAAATGGTTGGAACTGCAGATGGTGATGGCCGGTAGGGTGACGTTAGTGCACCACCTGGTTCTGAAGGAGTTGTAGGAGTTGAAGTTGAGGAAATCACAGAGAAGCTCGTACATTAGGATGCCAGCAAAGGTGAACACAGCCACCATGATCAGCCCCCACAATCCTTTACACCAGTACGGTCGCCCAGGCATTCGGATCACCTGCAAAGTGGATTTGGTTTATTCCATGATGCTCCAAGAACTAATCACTAGAACAACTCATTCAACCCCAACATTTCAAAAACAAGCCCTGGTTTTGCCCTAGTTTTACCTGGAAATAATCGCTAGCGAGGTCCTCGATTTCAAATAAAGATATCTTGGTTTCGCCCGTTTGTTGTTGTTGTTCAGTGTCAGCCGGTTCTTCTTCTGGAAGTTCGCCGGTTTGCCACGGATTTACAGTGACGATCGCCATGGGTCTTTCTGGAATAACTCCTTTGAATTTATCTTGATTCTTTGGTAGGCGCCAGCCGGAAATTCGGGAAGGAATAAGACCCAAAAGCCCTACCAGATTTTTAAATTGCAATACATCCAAGCGGTAAAATGGCAGAATTTGGGGGGCCTTACAAAGTTACAATCGAGGAAGAACCAAAACGTCCAAAGCTACAAAACTCTAAAATATGTAATGACCACGGGGCCGCTGGAAAAGGATGATGTACCCTCTGAAGCAATTATGCACAGTTCCTTGGTTTCGGGAATATGTTGAGAAAACAGAATATTATGTTGTTATCGAGTCTTATGGTTGCTATTAACTTCGATCGTTTTTTAAATGATTCCTTACTTGCTAGCGGCGAGTTAATAACTTATTCATTGCTTGCCATATTTAAAGTAACGTTCTTTCTGCACTTTTCCGCTGATGATCCGTAGAATAACCGACTCAGAATTCCAGGTATTTCTATTGACTCGATTAGGAAATGGCTCAGAACCATTAACCCATATTACAGTTAAGGAAAACACCCAGAATCGTTAGTCGGTTAGTCTAAGAATCGTCAGTAGGAAGCATTTTACTTAGACATGGCAACCCATGAACAACAAGGGTATTTTGTTCTCTTATAGTTTTCTAGCACCTTGCCGCGGTTAGATTACCCTTGTTTTCCTCAACCCTCCTTAGTCAGTTAGTCCTTACAAAAACGTTTAGCAGTATTATCGGTAACAATTAACGTGACTCCAGGCATTTCAATGGTAGTTCATCCTACAAAAGCAGGCGTCCACAAACGTATTATGTCTGCTTCACTGTTCAAATTGGGTCGCCTGCTATGGAGTTCAAAAGCAGGCATATGTCTGCTTCATAGTTCAAAAGCAGATGTTCGCTTGCGGTCATAATAGTAATGCTTCCAAAGTTCCCAACTTGTATACTAGCCACGCTGATAAGATGATAACAAGGAATAAAGTAACAGTAATCATCTACTTGCTCCAATACCAGCCTAAGTGGTAGGCTTAACAACAGATCTAATGACTTGATGGCTCTATTTTCCTGATAATTTACCTGCTTAGCAGCCCCAAATACCATTCATGCCGTGGTGTCAAAGAGGAACAAGAATTGCCCCACTTTTCTGTCAAGATTTTGCGATCGGTTTATTTTCCCCCTCTCTCCAGTAGGCCGCCAACATTTGCAGTACTAACAATCACGAAAATAAATAAGATCATACTTCAATTCTAACGAAATCAGGGGGCTGGCAAGCCCCCCGCGGCGGTTTGCGAGCCCGAGGGCCCGAAGGGCCCGAGGGCGAGCTTTGGACGGCGGACCTAACAGTGCGAGGGCCGAAGGCCCGAGCATTGAACGGCGGACCTAACAGTGCGAGGGCCGAAGGCCCGAGCGCCAGCCCGAGGACCCGAAGGGTCCGAGGGCGAGCATTGGTCGGCTATCCTAACAATACATGAGCCTCCGAGCATCGGGAGTGAGTTTATGTAACTTTGCTTGCCAGCCCCCAACCAAATGGCCGAGTTATTACAACTTGAATATTGTCAAAATCGAGGGTGTTCTTGTTAAATTGGGTTACGACCATATATATACACGGGCATAGATCCGTTTGCCACTTTGTCCAGGCGCCAGTCTAATGCAGGTCTTGCGCCGGTTTAATGCAGGTCTAACGCCAGTCTAACCTGCACAAAACCGGCGCCAAACCTGCATTAGACCTGCACTAGACTGGCGTTAGACCTGCATTAAACCGGCGCTAGACCTGCATTAGACTGGCGCCTGGACAAAGTGGCAAACGGATCTATGCCCATATACACATATAGGTAGGTATATACAGAGGTATTCCCGCCCTGGCCAGGGCGGTAACCCCCCGCGGTAATAAAAAAGACTGGCCAGGGTATTATATATTAGAGGAACGAGTGTCACAGGGTGATATAATATTATAATATCATGATAATTGGGACCCAATTTACAACGATGAGATCTCAAGAACGGGAAATGGTAGAGACATGATCGAGGTCAGGTTTTGTTGATCTAAGATAGGAAAATGTTATAGGCTATAAGAGAAGTTCTGGTGACGTCATTTTCACGTCACTATGACGTCATCAACTTAGCGAAATTTTGTTGCTTTTTTAGCGAAAATAGGCCATTTTCGAGCGCATTTTTCACCAAGAAGGAAAGGAGATAGCGGTCTGATTTTTCAGAACAATTTTTAGCAAATTTAAAGAGCTTTCAGAAAATCATACGGATTATTGGGCTATCTCGATTTTTCATCGAGATATACGCGATTTTCTAAGGTACGGTGAAAAATCGATTTCAAATTATAGGACAAAAAGTTAAATGAGTGAGGTGTCAAGAACTGCAACTTATCTTGAGATGAGACCGGTCAAAGTATGTTGTACTAAGGTGGAATTGTCTTATAGGCTATATGGGAAGTTGGTTTGAGCCTATTTGGGTGCTGTGATGACGTCATCAAAATCGCGTAAAACCACTAAATAGCGTATTTGCGATAGAACGCTATTTTGCGCTACTTTGGACATCTCTAACTCAAATAGTTTCATCGGATTATGTTTTACTTTGATATGCTGCTTTTAAGACCTTAAGATTTAGCTATAAAACGAGTTTCAGGGCGATCGGTCGAAGATTGTTGTCGGGAGGCTTCTAAAAATTGAACTGCAAATTGATTGAAATTACGTTTATGACGAAAAAATTGTACTGTAATCCTATTCTACAGCGATACGATGGTCTTCTGATAATGGTTTCTCCATGTCTTGCAGTGAATAGGGATGGGAAATATACGATGAACTAGTGGAGCACGTGAGTTGACGCGGACGTTTTGTAGAAATTAGGGATTTAAAGAAATTGATATTTACACGGGATTTTCGACTTGATTACGTTGAAATGAGTTTAAATACGACTAATGCACGTGAAATTAGATCTAGTTGCCATATTTCAGCACGTGAGTACACACGGACGTTTTGTAGAAATTAGGGGATTTGAAGAAATTTATGTTTACACGGATTTTCGACTTGATTATGTTGAAATGAGTTTAAATACGACTAACGGGGGTCTGAATAAAGGGGTCTAAAACACGGGGGGTCCGAATGACGGGGGTCGAATGACGGGGGTCCGAATAACGGGGGTCCGAATAACGGGGTCCGAATAACAGGGGGGGTCCGCATAACAGGGGGCCCGAATGACGGGAGTCCGAATAACGGGGGTCCGAATAACGGGGGTCCGAATAACGGGGTCCGAATAACGGGGATCCGAATAACGGGGGTCCGAATAAAGGGGGTCCGAATAACGGGGGTCCGAATAACGGGGGTCCGAGTAACATGGGTTTAAACTACATACATCTGTCAAACCAGCGGGGGGTTACTAGACCAACCGTCCAACGGTTTTGGTGGTTTATACATATAGAGAGATGACGCTTTAGTGCAAGAAGTATACCCTATTTAAACGGCCGGGCCATATCTCGGGAACAGTAAAAGATACAGAGCTCATCGACCCAGCGTTGGAAAGTAGAAAGATAGAACTTGCAGTTAGTGACCTTAAAAACTATTTTACGTCATGATAATGACGTCATAATGACATCACAAAACTAAGAATTTCAAATGTCGATTTTCCCAAAAATAGCCGTTTTTTAACGCAATTTTTCGGTATAAAGCTTTCGAGATAGGAAAAAATGCTCCTCCTAGCGTAGAAAGGAAATTTAATACTTTTTCAAAAATGTGGTCGAAAAGTTCTGGGCTCTCGGCATCATTGAGATATATACGATTGTTTGAAACACTTTGACACGAAAAAATACCAAAAATTGCAAAACTTGTGAAGCTAGTGGAGAGAGAACGGGACCACCCCAGAACTTCATCTTTGGATATGTTGTCGGTCATAGTCCCAATTGTGTTAATGAATGGGTCTCAGATAGCTCATCTAATTTTATGACGTAATTGTGACGTCATCAGTAATGCTAGGTAACGAGAATTTTTACGCGCGATTTGACGCCAAATTTCAATATCTCGGCCCAGAAAAGGGTGATATTTTTCCCAAACCAAAAAGGATTTGGTTGTGATGGTCCGCGGCGGTTTAAGGCGTTCTTTACTGTAAAACCCACGATATGAGAAAGAACGCGACGGTTAAAACTGCCGCAACGGCACTTTTTGATGCATTTAAGTTACGTGAATGCTGTATATTTTATAAGTGACGTTGCAGCAGTTTGAACCGTCGCGTTCTTTCTCATATCATGGGTTTTACAGTAAAGAACGCCTTAAAACCGCCGCGGACCATCACAACCAAATCCTTTTTGGTTTTGGGAAAAATTTATAATATAAAAATCATGAACGTGTGCGCAGAGCAGCAAAACAAATTGTGAATGCGCAGCAGCCGCGCACAACACCATAAATCGCTTGAGCGACTTTGTCAAGACTGAATAATTACTGTGAACGACGAGATGAGTTTTGGTAATTAATGTGCGTATTATGGATCTTTTCAAAAGGATAAGGCGATGATGAGTTGCCAGCAAGGTGGTATGGATTAACCTCTACCTCATGCAACGTACCTATCACTCTGTTACTGTTATAAACCAGTAAAATCTGCGCTCTTTAGAAAACTGAGCTACCGGATATCTTCGAATAATAATTATGATTAGCGAATAAATGATTTAATTATGAGATTACTGCATAATTATTGAATTATAATGAAAGCTTGCCCTCCCCTCTCGCATTGTGGCGTAACATGGTCGTTAGTCTTGTACTTCTCTGTTATGGCTTGACAGTGGATGTCTATGACTTGCTGACAATCGGTCGCACAGCCTTCCATATACGTATGCCTCTGTTTTGTAGGTAATTACTAAATTAAGATGTTTAAATCGGAGAATTATAAGTATACTGCCGACATTAATCTGGGGTAGGTAATACATAACTCATATAACGGACCATATTTTGATTGAGTGGAACTCATCGACCATTGGACCGCTGCAGCAGTTCAGCTGGTGGTTTGGTCATCTGACATCACGTGACCTGACATCACGTGACCTGACATCACGTGACCTGACATCACGTGGTCATGCCGATAAAAGAGAGTCAGGTGGCAGGACATGAGATTATCATGGTATCTAGGGCCTTTTCAAGACTGAAGACGATTAGCATGATATTTGAAAGCTACAAAACAATCGATCTCATGCCAATTATAGTCACAACAAACAACCAACACTAGGCCTTTTCAAGGTTTGGCCTTTTTCACTATCATAGAGAGGATTGATTGCTACGTACAATGACTGCTAATGATATTTACGATACAGAAGATATGATATTTTGAAGTTCAAATGCTCTAGATTCTAGGTTCTATCAAATATGTACTGACAACTATTATAGTACGTTACAGACGTTAGTATCGGTGTTCTATCCTATGGCAGATTTGTTAAGAGACCGCCCCAATCTACAAATATATCTTCTTGCTATTTATTGACTTGCAACATTACTCGTCAGCTGATTAATTTCTTTCCAGGGCCTAAATGTGACGCGTATTGAATCCGGTTTCTCAATTAATAGGTAGTAAAATTAATTCGATTAAGCCGTGGGAAAATCACATTGATGGATGCCGCGAAACACTTTTTCTCACGTATCCAGCGCTCAAAACCAATTCACTGACGCGCGTACGCACAGGTTAAATTATTGGCGTCGCATGTGGTTTTGTCAGGAAGCACTTCCAAATTCCAAGGAGCCTGAGTCCCATGGGAAGCCCGTTGCCGTGAGGGTAATACGGTCACTGATCTTAACCTTAATAATAACTCTGTGATAGGGCTACAGTTAGGATTTTTGGTTCTTTGGCAGAAACTACCACCATCGACTGTAATTGTCAGGAAGAACCACGGCATGCCCGTAATTTCTGGCGGGACATATTTCCCTCAGTTATTCGGAAGATATTTGGAAAAATTGCTCAAAATTTGATGACAAATCTTTAAAAAATAAAACTCAGGACCAATGTTTTGGGGAGCTGTTTTGCTGATTTCTTGAGGACCCTTCTGACAACTCAACACTGCAGAATAGAACATCTTGCTGTTGTTACAAAATCTCAGAAACGTTTGTCTAAACTACATACATCTGTCAAACCAGCGGGGGGTTACTAGACCAACCGTCCAACGGTTTTGGTGGTTTATACATATAGAGAGATGACGCTTTAGTGCAAGAAGTATACCCTATTTAAACGGCCGGGCCATATCTCGGGAACAGTAAAAGATACAGAGCTCATCGACCCAGCGTTGGAAAGTAGAAAGATAGAACTTGCAGTTAGTGACCTTAAAAACTATTTTACGTCATGATAATGACGTCATAATGACATCACAAAACTAAGAATTTCAAATGTCGATTTTCCCAAAATAGCCGTTTTTAACGCAATTTTTCGGTATAAAGCTTTCGAGATAGGAAAAAATGCTCCTCTAGCGTAGAAAGGAAATTTAATGTACTTTTCAAAAATGTGGTCGAAAAGTTCTGGGCTCTCCGGCATCATTGAGATATATACGATTGTTTTGAAACACTTTGACACGAAAAAATACCAAAAATTGCAAAACTTGTGAAGCTAGTGGAGAGAACAGGACCACCCCAGAACTTCATCTTTGAATATGTTGTCGGTCATAGTCCCAATTGTGTTAATGAATGGGTCTCAGATAGCTCATCTAATTTTATGACGTAATTGTGACGTCATCAGTAATGCTAGGTAACGAGAATTTTTACGCGCGATTTGACGCCAAATTTCAATATCTCGGCCCAGAAAAAGGGTGATATTTTTCCCAAAACCAAAAAGGATTTGGTTGTGATGGTCCGCGGCGGTTTTAAGGCGTTCTTTACTGTAAAACCCACGATATGAGAAAGAACGCGACGGTTAAAACTGCCGCAACGGCACTTTTTTGATGCATTTAAGTTACGTGAATGCTGTATATTTTATAAGTGACGTTGCAGCAGTTTGAACCGTCGCGTTCTTTCTCATATCATGGGTTTTACAGTAAAGAACATATAAAACCGCCGCGGACCATCACAACAAATCCTTTTGGTTTGGGAAAAAACTATAATATCAAAATCATGAACGTGTGCGCAGAGTAGCAAAACAAATTGTGAATGCGCGGCAGCCGCGCACAACACCATAAATCGCTTGAGCGACTTTGTCAAGACTGAATAATTACTGTGAACGACGAGATGAGTTTTGGTAATTAATGTGCGTATTATGGATCTTTTCAAAAGGATAAGGCGGTCATGAGTTGCCGGCGAGGTGGTATGAATTAACCTCTACCTCATGCAACGTTCCTATCACTCTATTACTGTAATAAACCAGTAAATAAGTCTGCGCTCTTCAGAAAACTGAGCTACTGGATATCTTCGAATAATAATGATGATTAGCGAATAAATGATTTAATTATGAGATTACTGCATAATTATAGAATTATAATGAAAGCTTGCCCTCCCCTCTCGCATTGTGGCGTAACATGGTCGTTAGTCTTGCACTTCTCTGTTATGGCTTGACAGTGGATGTCTATGACTTGCTGACAATCGGTCGCTCAGCCTTCCATATACGTATGCCTCTGTTTTGTAGGTAATTACTAAATTAAGATGTTTAAATCGGAGTATTATAAGCATATTGCCGACATTAATCCAGGGTATAACATAGCATATATCGTATAACAGACCATATTTTGATTGAGTGGAACTCACCGACCATTGGACCGCTGCAGCAGTTCACCTGGTGGTTTGGTCATCTGACATCACGTGACCTGACATCACGTGGTCATGCCAATAAAAGAGAGTCAGGTGGCAGGACATGAGATTATCATGGAAATTAGGGCCTTTCTAAGACTGAAGGTCATAAGCATGATATTTGAAAATTACAAAACAATCGATCTCATGTCAATTATATTCACAACACAACCAACACTAGGCCTTTCCAAGGTCTGGGCTTTTTCACTATCATAGAGGTATAGAGAGGATTGCTTGTTACCTTCAATGACTGCTAATGATATTTACCATACAGGATATATAATATCTAGAGCATTTGAAGTTCGTATGCTCTAGGTTCTATCAAATATGTACTGACAACTACAATAGCACCTGACAGACGTACTATCGGTGTTCTAACCAATGGCAGATTTGTAGAGAGACCGTCCCAATCTATTATTGTATCTTCCTGCTATTTATTGACCTGCAACATTACTCATCAGCTGATTAATTTCTTTCCAGGGCCTAAATGTGACGCGTATTGAATCCGGTTTCTCAATTAATAGGTAGTAAAATTAATTCGATTAAGCCGTGGGAAAATCACATTGATGGATGCCGCGAAACACTTTTTCTCACGTATCCAGCGCTCAAAACCAATTTACTGACGCGCGTACGCACAGGTTAAATTATTGGCGTCGCATGTGGAGTGTCAGGAAGCACTTCCCAAATTCCAAGGAGCCTGAGTCCCATGGGAAGCCCGTTGCCGTGAGGGTTACGGACTACAGTCACTGATCTTAACCTTGATAATAACCCTGTGATAGGGCTACAGTTAGGATTTTTGGTTCTTTGGCAGAAACTACCACCATCGACTGTAATTGTCAGGAAGAACCACGGCATGCCCGTAATTTCTGGCGGGACATATTTCCCTCAGTTATTCGGAAGATACTTGGAAAAATTGCTCAAAATTTGATGACAAATCTTTAAAAAATAAAACTCAGGACCAATGTTTTGGGGAGCTGTTTTGCTGATTTCTTGAGGACCCTTCTGACAACTCAACACTGCAGAATAGAACATCTTGCTGTTGTTACAAAATCTCAGAAACGTTTGTCGCTCAATTTGTGGGAGAAAATTGATGTAATTATGCCAAAGAACGTTATGGAAACGTAACAAAACCGTTTCAAACGGTATTTAAAACTATAAACGTCAGGCCTCTTAATAAAATAGACGAATCATTTTCTCAACATTATTAACTCAACAAAAGGCAATTTCTCAATAGCACGCTGGGCTAAAATATGGACATATTATGATAGTTAAATATGAGCATAATTCACATAAAATAAGAGCAATAGTCCCCGTGACATAAGCATCATTCACAGCTGTACAACACTGCTCAGCAAGTGCTTTCCCTCTGTTATCAGTCCTCTGTTATAAGTCCTTCTCTTTTATCAGTCCTCCTCTAAGTAGGATGTAAAGACCTTAAACAGTTGATTCGCACCCAGAGCCCTTCATGTGATCTGGGATCCCTTCAGTTGTGTTTAAATCTCACTTAGTTTCGTATTGAAAACGTGTTTGTGTTAGTGAGTTAGTTGGGTAGTGAGGGTTTCCCCTTATAATTTAAGCGTAGCTCCAAGTCCATCTGAAACTCAGCTACGCAAAACAGGGAGAAAAGAATTCCGATGTGAAAATTATTGTGGATAGTGGGTTAATGATTTATCTCCGAGAAAGAGAAAGGACCTTTTCGGCTCTTATTTAATTGGCCCTTTAGGAGTAATTTTTCTCTTAAATTTAAGTCCGCAGGGCCAGTTGGAAAATGGCGGTAAGATATTAAAGGCCGGGTTATTCTGATCTGACCCAACAACACGACACGAGTGACGTATAATTGCCATAAAATTGAGGTTATAAAAACAAAATTGAAGAACTATAAAGTGAACACGATAAGTGAACAAGTTGAGAATGGAGCTCAAATAACTGGAGCTATTTAACGAATTCAGCAAAATTATTTATTAAATAACAATATAATTTTGCTATTCTGGTGACCACAGGAAACATTTTGGTAAGCAAGGGCCGATGCCTGTCCACTATCCAGAGGGCTCCTCATTTCTGCCCAATGCCCATCCCCAGGAATAAGAATAATAAACTTTGCTCTTCAGCAATGACGTAAGTTTAATCAATATTCGTTGTAATCAAAATTCTACATTAGCACCTGATGTTGAAATGTAAGCACCTGGTGGTCAAACATCATATAATGGGTTACATGGAATGGATTTTCAAACTAAATCATCTACTCATCTAGTAACTGCACCTGCATAATTGAGATGCGCTATTTAAGGTATAAGATTCAATGCTTTCGGTCCTCCGACCTCTTTCATATGGCAATATTCAACACAATATCAAGTATTGAAGCAAAAATTAAAGAAAATGAGCGTTTTGGGAGGCCCTGCTGAAACTATGTCGAAGCTGTGGAACTATGTCTTAGGCTATAATCACCTCTCCACATTTTAGATCTATGAGCTTTCATGAATCACCAGTACCCGTAAAATGGAAGAGGGCCCAATTATTGGGCAGAGTTGAGTCCGATTTCGGAGTGATATCTGGGCATTTTGATAACTGAATCGACTATAATTTTCATTTTCGACGCTTGATGAAGATCTATAATATCGGTAATTTGATGAGGGACAATAGAATAAGAACGCAATTCTTGTATCAAAACACAGTGTCGTTGTTTGTAGTTCGTTGACTGCAAATGATTCCTTTTTTCTCTCGACGGTCATATCGCTTGGCCAAGTTATTTGTTTTTATTTCTACTATTGCTCAGTTTCATTATCAGAACGGCTACTGCAATTTCTAATAATTGACAAACCGTGAAGAAAGAAAAACCTATGAATAAGTCCACTGTTCCACCGAATTGTGCAATGAAGTTCTGGAATTCGTATGCCTGCGTTTGGGTATGATTCACCACTTTGATTTCATCGTAGTAAATATGAACTCTTGCGATGTTGGAGCGCGCATACTCGAATGTAGGATCGGGATCTATGTTCAGCTGTGTTTTCAGATAGCTTTCAAAATACCTCTCGGTTGGAGGGAAGTTAGTCTGGAACGTTTCCCGCACCCATTCGTTATACGAGCACGGCTCGGGGCACGGCTCCAACTTAAACGTACCGTTCATGATGAAAGCCCCTAAAAAGTTTCGGCACGTGGTTTCTAAAACGTACCCACAAATATAATCTTCATCGATATCAGGGTCTTCTGTCGGCCAAGCTCGATGATGCCCAGTTTGATCCTCTGCTTCATTGGCTCGTTGGCCTTTTATCTCATTTCGTATTTGATCTCCTGGCTCAACAGTCTCATTTTCTGTCTCATCTAAAGCCTCACTCGCGCTCTCCAAAACTTGTCTTCTTATCCTCGTGAAACTAAATGTGTCCGAAATACTTCTTTTTATTTTTATTTTACCGCCACTCCTTTCAGAACATTTTTTGGCTTTTTCAATGTACTCTCGTAGGAGAGCAATTTTATTCAGTTTCACAAGCCTATTCTTCATGTACCATGGTACACAACAACATTTACCTATCATCAAATCTATTTTCTGCCTCTGCAAGCATTCCCGCACAGTTTCGTAGTGCACTCCATGTTTAGAAAGCTTGCTTTCCACATCCCTGCATGTCCCATACGGCTTTCCCAGTCTGTCGTAATGTTTGGCGTCCAGTTTTATAAAAGTTTCGCTCCCCGGAGCTACCACGATCCCTCCCTGATTCAACATAACAGTTTCATCCTGGTCTCTTATGAATATGATAAATCCTTGTGTTTCAGTTGTGAACAGGTATTCATGTGTCTTCGCGTCCAGATCAAAAGAAAACCCTCCTATGTACCCGCCACTGGATTGCACATAGTATCCACTATCATTTAATTCAAAGCAATTGCCGAGTTCCGTCATTTGTTCCATTTCCCTCAACTCATCGTAACCTTCGATCTCCACCCCGACACCCCTGTAAATAAAGTCGTATTCGCCCACCAGTGTTTGAAACATGTCGTCTTTGAAACTCAGCGGCAGAGGGCCTAACTCCTTCTCAATGAGTAAAACTTGGTGAATGTTCCGTACGTCCGCTAATTTTAGCTGATCAGTGGGACTCCTAACGGTATCCCTGATTCTTCCCAGAACTGTTTTTATAAGTTCTGAGTCCTCCGGTCGGTCTGCAAAAGCGACAGCTAACTTCCTCCCGTTCACGGGATTGGTACTGCAGATTGTGATGGCTGGGAGCGTTGCGTTGTCTAGCCACACTGTCCGTGAGGAATCGTAGGAGTTGTAGGCGAAGTAGTCGGTCAGGAGTTCGTAGATCATGAACACTGTAACGGCCAGGAAGAACAGAATGACAACTCCCCATACTGCTTTACACCAGCAAGGTCTTCCAGGCATCCGTAGGACCTGTGAAAGACACACGTTGTGATTATCATTTGAGTGTTCTTGCTGACAGGTTTTTAAAGGTAAGAAATTGTCCCTTAGTAATTAGTATTCATGATTTGACTTCAAGGTTTCAATGTTTCATTTATTTTTACACATTAACTCTCTACTTGCTAGTCGTTTCTACTGTACCTGGAAGTAATCGCTGGCAAGGTCTTGAAACCCAAACAGAGCAATGTCATCCTCTTTCGTTTGCTTATGTCCCGGGTTTTCGGTGGGCCCGGTTTCTTCGGTTTCTCCTGTTTCCTCCGGACCTTCCTCACCATTTTCCCAAGGGTTCACCATCACAATTGTCATGGGTCTTCCTGAAACTTCAGTGTGATTCTCAAAATGGAGAAAAACAGGATCAGCTATAATTAAATATTTCCACGAATTTAGCTATGCAACGACGAATCTCATTGCGAGCATTTATCTTTACAAACAACTTTAACGTACATTCTACAGCAATATCAAAAGAATCTAAAATTCTGAATTCAGACTTTATAGTGTCTAGTGTCTAGGCTCAGCTGCCGAAATACTGTGGATATCCTATATTCTTATCTTTTGAGTCTATAATCGACGATTTGGCTCCTATTCACGAATATAATACTACAATAATCTCTTCTGATTCAAATGAATCACATATCACATGACCCACATAACACAGGAAATCATTCCCATGCGGCATTGCACCATTATGTTAAGGCGTAGATATTTTCCTCTTTTACATCCATATTTCACGACGACAAATGACATTATTCACGCATAAAATCGCTTTGGTTATATTTGTGTGGTGATTGGTGAATCAAGCATTTCTCAGAGATTAAGCATCTTTATTCAGAACTCTACACTCGACATAGGCATTATTAAGGCTGATGCGGTTATCAGAAATAAATCCTACTTGCTGTCTTCATTTGGTCCGTAATATAAGCAGATACGTGCCAGTTATCCGCCCAAAATCACTGCTGTGTCCCACTGCCCTACGTTTGTTAGGAAAATTTGAGAATATGAACGCGGGTATACCGCTGTCAGCTCAAATGCTCTGATTTATAGGTATTTTTCAAAGCACACATCTCTGTGGCGAGCCAAAAAACTAAAAACGCAAACAATGATTATCCTATCCACCCATCGCATATTATATTCTTAATTTTTCAAAAATTGGATCATTAACCACCATTAAATCGTATTATTTTTACAAAATAACAAAACACTAAAACAGAACAATGCTCTCTCAGTAGGATCACGACCAATGACTGACCAGTGCTTAGACTTTATTTCAAATAAATTATTCCTCTTTAAGTTCAATCACGTTTTCAAATCGCTTGCTCTTTGCTCCTCTTGAGAAATGACATTGACAATACCGCTTTCTCACTGGGTCAGAAGGGGCATTTGTGGATCTTTCTGCTACTAATATTAACGCTAAAGGTCTAGCCTTTACTCCTAAACGCTGTATTTGAAGATTCTTCATATGCAGAAATGAATTTTAACATAACGTTATAGCGCTGCTCCATGAATGAAAGACTGGCATAATCTCATACATCTTCGATTTACTAAGAGACTAAGGTTTTAACAGATATTTGAACCCTTATCGATCATTTATCTCAATGCCCGGTTCCCCAAAATGGTTATCTCGGCATAGGAACCGACTCTTACTCCTCTAGATACCCCTGACATGAATAGGGCTCCCAACGCCGTTTTTGGGGTTCAAATGAAGCAACGTTAGGGCGCCAAGGGTTGCCTTGGGAAACACCTGGGATCCGTAGAATGATCGGAATGTCAAATGAAAATGCAACCCCGCTTGCCTTGGGAAAGTGCCAAGAAATTGATAAATAATTGTTTTGCTGCTGAGGCAGGAACTGACGCTGAAGGAATACTAAACAATGCCGGTAGGTGGTATACGATTACGAATGGTCAATGTTCAATTGTAATAATTGGTAAATCGTTGTGTTCTTGTGATATTTCAATGAATGTATCATTCATCATAGTCATACATTCTGAGACGTTTATTGGTAAGAACATACAACTGATACACAATTGGTGATATCAATAGGTTGTGTGTCAGTTGTATGTTCTAAGGACACAAGAACACGACGTTTTAATTGTTACAATTGAAGATGTTCGTAACCACTCTACTCGTCCTATTTCTGATAAAATTGAATGGTCAGCTGGTCCCCGTTCCTGCTCTGAAAACGAGACCCTACTAAAAATGCGAGCCTGCTCTTGATACATTATCACGGTTACTCGAAAACAAAATCAGTGGATCATTGGCGCCGAGAAGAAAATACGGCGTCCTTAGTCTACACATTGTGCTTTTAGATAAAGACTAAATGTAAAAATCACGGCCACCAAGGCATTACAAAATAAAACGGTCTCCAAGGTAGGCTAATGGACTAGACTCTTCTATAAGCCAATTCAAACTCAGTAGCACTTATTGAGGTGTGCAGTTTCTCGTGGCTAACATTTCTTATATTATGGGTGATAAAAACATCCTTCAGATCATGTGATCAATCAAATACCTCAGTGCGTGATCAAATGGCATGAGCCATGCACCGTCAGTCAAATGACAGTTACTATCTACATCAAGTGGCGTATACATAGCAACGTGATAGTACGTGCAATGCTGCGTTTACTGTCTGACCATTACTATATTATTCTGATTATCATGCAAATTGAACCGGTCATCCGTAGGGAATTCTCATTATGGTGATAAGAATATAACATAGAATTTATTAATAATTGTTATCGAATGGCTTGCAGTCACACACTCAAACTCGGATGATCGAGATTATTCCTCTCAAACCACCCCCTCCTCCTCAGATCACCAACAGAGGAGTAAGGCAGCTCTTCCAGTTCCCACACCCAAGGAGGTTATCTGGCGTCCCTAAAGTCCCTCAGCTCCTACAAGCAACTCCTGAGGTGAGACCACGAATCAGCATTAACTTACCCACAGGTACAGTTGACATTTACCAATCGGCGTGTGAGTTGACGGTTAACTCGCTCGCTGATTGGTCAATGATTTGATGGCGATTTGAGGATCCTACTTATTCAGGTTAGATTATGAGCCATGGAAGTTAATGGAGATGATTAAAGGAGCGCCCTGTAATCACGCTGAGAATATTGGGAATATTGGCCGTAAATCAAGCAGAATTGCTCATGATCGGCCAGCTGCTTCGACAATAGACGGCTCATTAATAAAATAATAAAATATGCTGTCGATCCGTTAGTAATTATACAGTTATATATGCGTGGGGTTATGCTGGTCACGTTAACATATATCCCGATTGGGTCTCGCGGGGGTACCTATTTAGTATTAGTATAATAATATAACACAATTGACCAATAACCAGGTGCTGTTAAGCAAAGAGGGGTGTGAAGTTTGCGAGGAACCGGAATACGATGAATACCAAGATGTCAACATCCGCCGAAATACTTAGTAAGAATATTACACTCGACCGTTTACTATGGTTACTGTGGTTATTGGTTATTGATTGGGCATGAATACATTTCCTTAATCATCACTTGCTTGGTTATACTTGAATCCTTCGATTCCTGTCATTGGTCGTACAGCTTTTGGAATAGAAGTAAAATCTTCAAGGACACATACATGTGTAACCTTTAGACTCAGCAGTCAGCACCTTGACCTGTATGTGAGTTCTTCTGACCTCCTCACTCCATCTCATCTCCTCACTCCATCTCATCTCCTCACACCATCTCATCTCCTCACTCCATCTCATCTCCTCTCACCTCCTCACTCCATCTCACCTCCTCACTCCATCTCACCTCCTCACTCCATCTTCTCTGTTTACAGTCAGTCCACTGAAGAGGAAAGGGCCGTTACAGTGCAGACCTTACAGAGGAACAACTCGATCGACCCCTCTGTTTTCCGGAATTTCATTCAGAAGAGAGCGTCGAGGAATGCGGAAAGTTAGTGGAATTTGTATAATATTAGATGTCACGGCTTTATGCTGAATCATGATTCTACTTCAGTATCCTTTCAGTGGTTTTTGACACAAATATGATTTGCCACCCACAGGCCACAATTTAATCCGAATTCGTTCTCAGCCGAAAGTTTGGATTCGATCCAAGAAGGGGAATTCTCTCCCGTAAAACTGTCTAATGAAGGAGGAATCACAGTGGATACTGTGCGGGATATGAACCAGTTCTTTGCTTCCATCGGGGGATATTTGTGGGTAGAAACGGTGAGTCGAAGAGAACTGGTAACCTTTAAAAGTTTAAATCTAGAAAAGTTTGAATCCTCTTTTTCAAGTCATGATTTTTCAAACAAGTAATTAGTCACGCGCAGTTGCGTTTTTCGATCTCGTCGCAAAGACCAGGTTCAAGAACTTTTTTGATTAATACCCGGAACAAAAACAACTAAACTCTTGAATCACTCCTCTCTTTTTACAGGATTCAGCCTCACCAGACCCCATCACACCACCCAACCCACCACCCCCTCCCCTATCTCTGGCGGACAGACAGCGACGTGATATCAGAGCAGTGGGGTGTATTCTGATAGAGATGCTGTCCCCCACCCACATTCCCGAGTATGAGGACATGTCCTGGGGGAGGTACCGGGCTGAGACGGAGCAGATTTGGAGCAGGAGCAAGAACGATATCTTCCTGTAAGTACTGACACTAGTGAGTACTGGTTTTCTGTCAGTAGTTCCTGTCAATAACTTTCCTGTCAGCAACTTTCCTGTCAATGGATCATTTAACTATAGATATTTAGTTGAACTTCCGGATTCCTCTGATTAAATTCCGGAAGTGGCGCAGTATTTTTTGTCCTTCCCGCGATTGAGACTGGAACAAGAATTGCGCCTGCCGGTGCATTTCTCGTCTGGAAAAATTTCACTGGAAAAATATAACATTATCCAAATAACAAATGCATACAGCAAAGTGATAATGCTACCCTGGTTACTTGGTTACGATCCAAGGACATGTAAAATACCGTTCCTATACCTATTGCTGCTGCATAATCCTATTCTTCACGTGGCATAATATCGAAGAATAATGCAACTAGGTCGTTGTCATCATATATGATGCTGACCCGTTAAAATGAGTGAGTACCCAAATAGGTGGTCCTGTAAAACTACTTTTGTAATTACACGAGAGCCGCCATTGGGAGGTTTCGCGGAAGAACTTTCTTGCCTTTGTTATATCGATTATAATTTATGGTGGTGGATGGATCGTAATTTCTATATGGGTGGCTGATAGTTCGTGATTTGACCAATGATCTATGATCACTTTAAATGATCTTTGATTATTTTAAACGATAACTGATCATCTGGTGATGATGATCCTGCACACTTTCACGCGCGATTCGTCACTGTTAACCCATTAAGCTGGCAGTAACTACTTTGTCCCTGGTACAGGTACCTAAACGAGCTGATAGAGTACTTGCTGCATAGCGAGGATGTTTTCTGTACCACGGAGTTCCTTCTCCACCCAAACTCCCCCTCCCTCGCCATGCCTCCCTACTTCTACCCCCTCTACAACCTCCTACTCAACATCGAAAAGGTTTCGTCAATACGTCATGAAAAAAAAACACTTGTTTTTCGCATCCAAGATGCATTTTGGGATTTCTTTTTATTGCAATGTGACCTTTGTTCAATCATCACAGAGAAAAAATGAACCTATTTTAGTATAGATTGATGATATTTCAGAGGGCTGATCTGGAAGGAAAGATCCTGTACTGTAGCACGTACCTCAACTCAAATCCCAAGTTCCTACCCAGTTTGGAGGTATCCGGAATGCTCCTGCTTCTGGGATACTTGAAACCGCTCTTTTCTGGACCAAGCGCTTGTAAAACCTTCATCAAACTCTTCGATACTTTAGCAACGCACTGCAACTACAAAGCATGTAAGTAGAGGATGTCAGGATGGGAGATTCATGTGATATGTGGTGAAATGAACGATCGGAAATTCTGAATTGAACTCTTAGATTCAGATACGCAATGATTTAACGTTTAACACAGAATCCTATGATTGAGATTCACAAACACTCCCCCTCTAAATTCCTCTCTGAAATTGCCAGACGTTGTCTGGTCCAGACTCTCCTAGTCTGGGTGCGCGCGAGCGCGCGAAGGGGGCCAGGCAACGTGTGGCAACTCTGAAGAGCTAAGCCCCCTTTCAATTACCCTCTTATTTCCTAAACCCCCTATCTCTCCCCCAGTGAGTGTACTGAGTGCCTCTCTAGAAGAGTTCTACCGGGGTCCAGCATCCAGCTCAGATCGGATGATGCTCGCTAATGTTAACTTCGTCATGAGCATGAAGCGTCACTTTGGCTTGAAGGAGTTCCTCGGCAGATTCGCTGGTTACATCATTGAGGACATCGTTCATACAGGTTTGAGTTGATTTGTTTTTATCTACATATCACGATCTTCTCTCCTACTTTTCCCTAACTTAACGGACATGGATTGATCAGGGTACAGCAATTCTGTACTGTGGTTAGTAGATAAAAATACTACAGTTTGGAAGTGCCGTAATATAATCAGCAATCATCCATGTATCCGTGGTAAGTGAGTTATGAAACGAAGGGAGACTTAAACCCAAATGAAAAACAATTCATACTTGACTAAATTTATTTTAGAATAGTATTATGCAAGGAGAAATCCATGGTGTAACTAATAACAGATTCCCTTGAGCGGACCTAAGGTGAATCACCCGTTTCCCGGCTGTAAATCCTTCTTGAACTAAGAATATTACTCAATTTAGCTGATTTGAGTTTTGACACTCGTACGAGTTGAATTATCTGCAGTGCCCTGAAAATGAGGGAAGAAAGAAAACACGCTGATTATCATTCATGCTCACAAAACTTTATTAAAAGAGACTTTTTACTACATTTTCCGTTTTCAAAACTTTATTAAGCTAAATTTCCATTTTTGCATCAAGTTTTTTATGAATCTTGAGATAGTGGAATTTTCGAAGATGCTAAAACACAAAAATAACATTCTTGTGCAACTTTTCAGATTGACAGATAGACTGTTTTTCAAAATATCTGAAAATTCCCGTAAAACATGAGCGCAAGTTTTGCCTTAATTTTTGTTTCATGAATCTTGAGATAGCGGCTTTCAAATTCAAAGCTGATATGAAAACTCAAAGAGAACATATCTTGCGTAACTTGTCAAATTGACCGTGAAAATGCCTATAAAACAGGTGCTCGCTGTCAAGACGTCTAGTGTCTATAGTTCCAGTGTCTATAGTGCCACTGTCTATACTCTTACTGACATGTTGACATGTGCAAGTGCGATATGCCTTGTACGTTAATAACTTCAATATTCCCCTTGTTTTTGATGCGTGCTCATCTCTAGACGCACCCTCCTATCACGTCAAAATATTTTAACACGATCTAAAGGGAAGCAACCATACGGGGGGCTTCGCCCTGCAGCCTGCAAGGGGGTATAAGCATTGGCCCTGACTCATTGATTTAAATCATGTTAATCCACCGAATTCATAACATTTATCGTGTCAAGTAACAATGCGCGCGGCCTTCGGCCTTATTGTTGATTGCACTGATCACTGATTAGGGATCGTTCACATATAACGTATTAATTTTTCCAGCAATTTTCACTCGCATCCCCTCCCAACGTCATGTTTGTTTTGAAGGTTTCATTAATCATTTGAAAACTCCTCTCTCCCCCCTCCCCCCTTGACTTATCACGTAATATGTGACCGATCCCAGTTTATCCCAGTTAACTGGATAAACTCAGTATGATCTTTCATACCAAATCTGATATATCTCGTACCCCAGTGAGCCATGTTGAGGACAGTGTACTTCCTTCCTCTCCTTCTTTCAAGTGTCGCGGGGATCGCATACGAGATGGCGTACGGCACAAGCTACATACACTACAGTGGCACACAGAGCCCAGTGTCTGCTGTCCTCATAGGTGACACGGGTTTGAGGACGGAGCGAGAAGCACTCCCCGGACGGGATGAGTCCCGTCCTTGGGATGACACCGTCACTGTCTACCAGAAGGACATCGGAACCCCTACTTGTGTCCTGCTGAAACTCTACGGGAAAGACGGTTGGATTATGTCACAGTTTCAAGTTAAGAAGGAGGGGGATGACACTTGGTATACTACTGGCGAAGTGGACTACGAATTCCAACCATGGGGAGAAAAGGAGTTCTGCGACCTGAAACCAGCCATCAAATACTCTTTATCTATCGTGACAAGTCGTTCATCAGGAGCCGGGACAGATGGAGACATTTTTGTGACACTGAAGGGCAAAGATGACAAAGTTACGAGGATGAGAAGTCTGGATGACAAGAACAGAGATGACTTTGAGGCTGGCCAACATGACGATTTCCATTTCTACGATCTTGACATCGGATCCCTTGAATGCATCGAAGTAGAGTATAGCGACAAAGGCTCTAAAGATGGCTGGAAGTTGGACCGCATTGAGGTCGAAATGGACTACGGTGGAAAAACAAATTTGTACAAGACTAAGTCGGTTGAAGAATGGTTTTACAGAGAAACAACCAAGGAGTACTGTGAGATAGAAACAGATGATCCCTGCGATTGTAAGGCAGTTATCAACGATAACTGGGAACTCACTGACATAAAATATGACACACAAAATGCTGAAGTGGAGGAAATGGAACCAGTACATGTCGACACCCAAGTTGTCGAAAACACCGAATCCGCTGCTCAATCGTCTCAGTTCCAGGTCTCTGAAACCGTCACGGAAACAGCTAGTTTCACCCAAACCTACGGAACAGAGGTATCTGTTGAAGCCAAGTTTTCAGCTGGTGTCCCTCTGGTTGGTGAAGCAGAGTTTACCACCTCCTTGTCTGTTTCAGGTGAATGGTCTCACGGTTCGGAAGAATCCGAGGCAAAAACCATAACAGCAACCTTCAACTGCATTGCCCCGCCGAAGACTGACGTGAAATGCTCAGCATTCCTGACAAAGTACGCTGCTGAGGTTGGATATACCCAAACTTGGACCCACAAGACCCACAAGTGTTCCTGTGAAAGTGGGGGAGTTCTGAAGGAGGTGGCAGCAAGTCATATGACCCTGAGGGTCAATGGGAAGGAGGACGAGGATGCTGAAGTCAAGACAGAGAGTGAAGGAGGGCTGGCTGAACGGAAGGGCCGCTTACTTGTGCCAACCGACGGGGAACCAATCTCAAAGAGAATGGGAAGGATTCTGTAAGGACATGTCTTAATTTGTAGAATATTTTATGAGAACAATGTTTTAATTACTCAGTAAGAGAGATAAATTAAAATTAAATTTACATTTAAGTTACAATTGAAATAATATTCCTTTCCATCTTGGCGCTTTAATAAGGATCAGTGATTGAATAAGAGTAGTATAGTTTTGTAGAAATAGATAAGTTTTGACTGATTCTCTCTTGATGTTATGAACTTGATTTTAACCCAGTTGTAGCACTTATACCGAGTAAAAAAGGAAGTAATTAAAGACTTATCATCATAGACTAACACAAACATAATTATTGGTTGGTATTATAACATTATTTGGTATTAGTATTTAGATTGATTTCAATAGATTTTGGAGCTACATAACTATTTTATTCATGAAATTTGTTTCTTTAATTGACTGCGAAATTTTGAATTTTTGGAAATCAATTCCGGATCAAAATGTTGTTGACTGCGCAATTTTATTTGTTTAAAAAGAAAATATTTGGACACACAAAGTGACGCTCATCATCCAGACGCAACGCGAATCATCTTCAAAGAATTTCAATTATATAATTTAAGATTTATACAATTGAAGATTTTTTAAGATCTTATTGGGGATTGGACGATTTACATTTGGGATCGTTCACATATTACGTAATCAATTTTTGGCGGATTTCAACCCCCTCCCCCTCGTAATCAAGTTTACAGTAGTTGCATTTGTTACAATAACATGTAACGTAATCATTCAGAAACCCCCTCCCCCCTCTAGGTGATTACGTAATATGTGAACGATCCCTTATTGATTCCCAACGCCCCTTCAATCCCCCGCAGAGAGCTATGCGGTGTTGGAGCCTGGCACACAGAGTGTAACACAGCTAGTCCAACCTAGTTTCCTGGCTATTGAGTGTTACTCCACGCTGAAGCAAACTCTGTCTTCTCTTGGTCCTATTCTATCTGCTAAATACGTCACCAGCAAGCTCCTACAGGTTAGGGTTGTGATTTACAATTGAAATCCTGAGGAGTGTAGGAATTGTTATGAAATTCCTAATTATAATCGTGAGTTCATGGGATATTCACATTTTCATAGGATTTGAATTTGATGTAATTAAATAACTCTTGTTATAATCAGGTGTTAGTTGGGTGCTACGTGTACAATGATGCAGCTGAGAGACGGTGTGGGGGTGAGGAACTGGTCGCTAAGTTCCTGATAGACATAGCTCTGATATACGGGGAGGCTTTCATAGGTTAGCTTTAGAACATGAGAGAAATTCTTATCTTGGAGGTAGATATCATACCTAGCGGTTACTATAGCAACCAATATCGTCCTATACACTCAGTAATCTCACGCGTTACCTTTGTTTCCATGTTTCGCAGTACCCCTCATGCGTTATCTTGTTATCATGACAACACTCTCCCAGACACGCAGTACCACTCACGCGTTACCTTGTTACCATGACAACACTCTCCCAGATACGCAGTACCACTCACGCGTTACCTTGTTACTATGACAACACTCTCCCAGACACACAGTACATCCCACGCGTTATCTTGTTATCATGACAACACTCTCCCAGACACGCAGTACATCCCACGCGTTATCTTGTTACCAGGACAACTCTACCAGACACGCAGTTACCCCTCACGCGTTACCTTATCACTATGCCAACTCTCTTCCAGACACGCAGTACCCCTCACGCGTTGCCTTGTTACCATGACAACTCTTTCCCAGACACGCAGTACCACTCACGTGTTACCTTATCACTATGACAACTCTCTTCCAGACACGCAGTACCCCTCGCGCGTAACCTTGTCACCATGACAACTCTCTCTCAGACACGCAGTACATCCCACGTGTGTTTAACATGGTGAAGAGTGCCATGTTCCGAGTTACCAATAAGAACGAGGGTAAGCTTCTGGCAGCATTGCACGTGGTACGTGACAGTGTCAAGTGTCTTGATGGTCCAACGCTCCACAACATGCTAAACGTACGTGGTAAATTCACGTCCACTTTTTCTGGAATATGATAATTGTCAAAATCGGTATTTGTTTGAGAGTCCGTTTGAGACGGTCTCCAATCTGAGATTGCCCTGGAATTTTCCAGATGATAACTGAACTCTGAAAGATATCACACTACTAACATTTACCACTATAAACAAATTTTGCCCTCTCTTCCTCAGGACCTACAGATGTTCATGTTTGAACCCATCATGAGGCTACTCACCAGTTCCCGTATCATGTTCCCTCACACGGGCTCAGGGCGACTGCTCCTTTGTAAATCTCTCTCCTTGCTCCTGGTTCAGATTGTTAAACACGTTCAGTGCTCCTTCATCCAGGATCCAGAAACTGGGAAATCTCTTGTTCTGCCTCTGGTATGTTGCACTTGATGAAACAGACAGTTATTGGCTTCCAGATTTTCCTAAAATCGTGAATAATTGTAGGCACTTTATTATTTATACAATCCTCCCTATTTTGACTTATATGCACTCAGCAGATTTAATCATTGTCATATCCAGGTGAAGCAGTATTTCCAGATGTTCGACTCAGTCTCGTACCTCTACATCGAGAAACAACGCTAACCAAGGAGCAGATCGACACCCACCTCCACTCCACCGGCCCTCCTGGGGAGGGAGGGGAGAGTGGGGTGCTGGCGAGTGGGGAACACATCATGAGCCCCTCCTCTCAGTACTCACTCCTAGATAGGTCCCAGGTGAGTGGGTGATCAGGCAATCAGTCGGTTCATCAAGCAGTCGATCAATCCATCGATCAATCAATCAAGCAGTCAGTTTATCATTCAATTAACCAATCAGTTAATCAACCAATCAATTTCCCAGGATGCTGACTATTTCAAGCACCTGAAGGAGCAGTTCCCCTCCTATCCGAGGAGGTACTACTCATCCAGTGACATGCCTGAGCACCCTGACCCTCCCCCGCCAGAGATAGACATTACCGAGGTGATGCTTCAATTCTTATACTTTTTCGGGAAACAATGTGCCAAACTAACCCGAATTTTTCGCCAAAAAAAGAAATTATTTAGCAAAATACTTGCTGTACAGGCCAAATGCTCGTCGTCTTAATTTTGATTCACTCTTCCAAACTTCTTCTTTCCTTCAGGGCATTGATCCGGTTCCAGCATCGCCCGTTTCCAGAGAACTAAACCTTAGTGAAGCTCTGGAGTTAGAATCGGAGAATATCGTGGATGACATCGGTGCCAACAAGTCAAATCCAGGTTCGATATATGTTTCTTGGCTTCTTGCAAAGATAACATTTTTTTGTTCCAGTTTCCCTATCAAGCATTATACAGAAATAACATCTTCCCCCTCCCCTCAGATGATCGTACCAGTTGCTCTGACGTCATGGCCCCATCTGAAGACAGTGCCGATGACAACGCCAGTATCCACATCTCCCTGATGCCCTCTGCAGGCGACATCCTCTCCCAAAGTGACTCAGAAATGCGATCTTCCTCCCTAGTTGAGCGGGATTCCGGCTGCATCCCCTTCACCCAAGTCTCTAGCCCTCAGACCCGTCACCAGTCCTCCTCTTCCAGTCAGAGCAGCAGTGACGAGGAGGAGGATAGAGAGGGGGAGGAGGGGCAGGGGAGGAGGATGGGGACCCTACTCTGGACAACACGGACTGCATGTCTGATGGGAGTAGGAGGGAGAGGGTCATACAGAACCAGATAGAGGGGTGTCTGACTCCGGAGATAGCTCAGGAGAGTTACGTGGCGCTGTGTCGGCTTATCGGACAGGAGACTCTGAGACGGACTCTACCGAACATAGATCTGATAGAAGTTCTGGCATACATGGACATACCGAGCCTAACTCCGTCTACTACGGATAGTCCGACTAGAGCTCGGTATACCTCGGATAGTTCCGCTTCGTATGTCTACCCCTCGCCTCTACTGACTTGCCAGCCTCTTGATCATACTGATACGCTCAAGGATAACTGGAGAAGGGTCTGGGAGAGCTCGGTGACTTCTACTTCGGATGATTTCAACTTCAGACACATCTTCCTTCAGCAGTTTAAAGGTAAGTTTTCCAATGCTATTGGAAACGAGAATTCTTTTTCTGCAATATTAATCATCATCGATCTCTAGTATTTTGAGTCCTATTTGCATGTAATTTTCCATTAAAGTCATCATTTAATAAAAACCCTATTTTCCTTCTCTTCAGGGCACACAGACCGTATCAACACGCTCAAAGTAACGGATGACGAGTGCTTCATGCTGAGTGCCAGTAAAGATAAGACTGTGGCTCTGTGGGACCTCAGGGCTAATAACACCGGGCTGGGGAGGAGGATTAGACGGTGAGTGGTTGATTAATGGTTGATATTAGACTTCTCAATTGTTAATGTTTATTAAGTCTGTTGTCTTTCTTTTTACCTTTTTGATGTTTTTTATAGCCGTTGCCCTCGATTTCATTTAGATCAAATGCATCGGAATAGGTTTGAAATCGCTCCTTATCCTAGGTTTGAGGATCACACGAGACCAGTTTTAGATCTCGCCTATCTCGACTACAGACACACCTTCATTTCCATGGACCAGCAGCAAACCATCGTGAGTTTGACTCCTTCTTATCGGGTTTTTCATAGAACGATTATCGTTGTCTATTTCACTATCAAAGTTGGCGTTTTCCTATCTTAGTTGGCGGCTACCACTGTGGATAATTTGTACCATCACTGACACACATACACTAAACCGCACTAATTTCAGTGTACTGATCTTGTGAGGGAGCGGGTGATATCGAAGTATGAGAGTAAAAACAGTGTGGTTATTGCACCCCTTCCTGCTGCCTCCAACAGATTCATACAAGGTACAAAGCACCATCTATCAAGAGTTGAAATGTTGCTTTATCCTGTAGTTTCCAAAAAAAAAATCGGAAAACGTAAAATTTTTATAACAAGGTTTTCAACGCCAAAATCTGTCTCATTCCTATGAAATCTGACAATAGCACACCCCTTATTGCCCCAGGAACGAGTGACAGCACGCTCCGGACGTATGACACGCGTGTGCGTGACGGCGTGGTGTTGGAGTGGCGTGTAGCCACGCCCCTCCGCAGCGTGCACATCATCAAGTCATTGTTGTGTGATCCTGCAGGGTTGTGGGTTGCTACTGGCTTCTCATCAGGTGCGTGGGTAACTCACGGTCTATAGATTGTGCCAACTGTAAGCAAGTTGAAATTCACTGAGTTTCGGTTTGCACCTGTCATTGAATGGTCGCTTTCTGTTCCATTTCACCTCATCAAGACTTTCTTATCGGCCGCTCCACACCAACTGTGACTTCATTCTGGCGGTATGACAGGTACAATCCCAGGTACAATCCACGTGTTAGATTTGAGGGTTGGCATAGTGATGCACGCGTTCCGACCCCACCAAGCTGACATCACGAGTATCCTGTGTGGAGAGAACGGGGATGTGTACACCAGTTCTAGTGAAAGTGCGGTGTCAGTGTGTCATTGGAGACGAACCAGGGCTTTCACTGAGGGCCTACCTTCTGACAACAGTAAGTAATAGTATCAGTGCGAGAACCAGCCGAACATTGATCAGCGAATATCGCATTTGAGTGACAACACGACCTTGAGGCTTGAAGTTACCCTAACAGCAGATCGCTATATCGATACTGCTTGTGATATCCTGATAACACACTGCTATAGTTACCATGACAACACACTGATTACCATGACACCCCTCGTTTCAGAGTACGCGGGGTACCGTGACGGAGTAACTGGGATGTGTCTCATGGAACCAGGAGATCTGATCACGTGTGCCAACTACCGGCTCACTACCATCACCCCCACCGGCAACTCCACCACCAAACTCAGATCTGACCTCTTCAGGTGGGTTTATCAGATACTGAGATACTGTAATTATGCAGGAATGGTAGTTTGCCAAAACTTTAATGGAGGAGAGTGAAAACGATACCATTGACCATAGGCATAACCTATAATTAGCCCAACCTCCTCACGAATTATCGATCTTACCATCCTAAAAATTATAACCAGCTGTTAGGAACAATTACATTCAAGAATCTGATGGAAATGGAACATGCTTCCAATTTTATAAGATGAGTTTATGATAAAGTTGAGTTTATGATAAAGTTAAGAAAGTAATTAGTTCAGTAAATCTCACCTTTTCAGGGGAGGTGTCAGCTCCGTTGCAGCCATGCCTCTCAACAGACTCGTTGTATTTGGGTGTGATAGTGGATCCATCAGACTCCTTGCCTGAATCTGCTATCGGATGGTTCTGCCGATTCCAGACTCCTGATATCAGCTCGAGACAACTGAGTCCTTTCATCATCTTCAGCTAGCCAGAGATCCATAGACCATCGGCTAAAGATATGAGTTGGTTAATGACTATGGCAGGTTAAAATGCGAAGCCATAATTTATTCAACAGAAACAAGTTTTTATAGAATTCTAAGCAGTTTGAAATTGAATGGGTTTATTTTAAATTGATTAAACCCAGCATAATATTATGAATACTGGATACTATACACGTTTCAATTTTGAAATATAAAAGATAAAGTTTTTGCGATTGTTTATGTTTTGTTTCGCTGATTTATGAATGGTTGATTTTTCTCTAGGTGATATTCATATTCTTTGATGATATTCATATTGTGATTGATAATCATATTGATATTATTGTGTTATGCAGTTGTTTCACTTTGGAATAATTTAATCTGCTAGAACTAGAAATACCCATTCGTGTTGCAAATTCACCAGGCACATAAAGTTAAAATCAAGGCGACAAAAACGAAGTATTAAGCCGCGTGAAGCCTAAGTGTTACACCACCTAACGCCTAGGTGTTACGCCGCGTAACGCCCGTGTGTAACGCCGCGTAACGTCCGGGTGTAACGCCGCGTAACGTCCGGGTGTAACACCGCGTAACGTCCGGGTGTAACGCCGCGTCACATCCAGATGTTACGCTGCGTAATGCCCTGGTGTAACGCTGCGTAACGCCCAGGTGTTACGCCGCGTAACGCCCAGGTGTTACGCTGCGTAACGCCCAGGTGTTACGCCGCGCAACACCCAGGTGTTACGCCGCGTAACGCTCAGGTGTTACGCCGCATAACGCCCAGGTGTTACGCTGCGTAACGCCCGGGTGTTACGCCGCGTAACGCCCAGGTGTTACGCTGCGTAACGCCCGGGTGTTACGCCGCGTAACGCCCAGGTGTTACGCCGCGTAACGCCCAGGTGTTACGCCGCGTAACGCCCAGGTGTTATACGCCGCGTAACGCCCAGGTGTTACGCCGCGGCGTCACACCCAGGTGTTACGCCGCGTCACATCCAGGTGTTACGCCACGTAACGCCCTGGTGTTACGCCCCGGCCCAGGTGTTACGCCACGTAACGCCCTGGTGTTACGCCCCGGCCCAGGTGTTACGCCACGTAACGCCCAGGTTTTACGGCTTTACGCAGTTACGCTGCGTAACGCCCTGGCCATGGCATAACGCCCTGTAACACCCATGTGTTAAGCTGCGTAATGCCTTGGTGTTACGCTGCGTAATGCCGTGGTGTTACGCTGCGTAATGCCGTGGTGTTACTCTACGTGACGCCCAGGTGTTACGCCACGTAACGCCCAGGTGTTACACCGCTTTACATCTAGGTCAAGGTGTCAAATACGTGAAACACCTAACCACTACCAGGGGTGTCGATACGCTTGCCGCACCGCGCACTCTCTGCGCGAAACCAGGGCGCTGGTTACTGTTATGGCAATACGGGCCCGCGGCGTTACACCTGGGCATTACACGGCGTAACATCTGGGCGTTACACGACGTAACATCTGTGCGTTACGCAGCGTAACATCTGGGCGTTAGACAGTGTAACACTTGGCGTTACGCAGCGTAACACTTGGCGTTACGCAGCGTAACACTTGGGCGTTACGCGTCGTAACACTTTGGCGTTACGCGGCGTAACACCTGGGCGTTACGCAGCGTTACACTTGGGCGTTACGCAGCGTTACACTTGGGCGTTACGCAGCGTTACACTTGGGCGTTACGCAGCGTAACATTTGGGCGTGAGGTGGTGTAACACCTAGGCTTTAAGTTCACGCGGGTTAATACTTCGTTTTTTCGCCTTGAGTTTATGCGCCTGGGGTATTTCAAACAAGATCTGCTGTGCACAATTTAATTTCAAGCTGAAGTTATGACTCAGAAATTCTGCTAGTCCGCCTCATCAAAATAATCAAGAAAATAAAAACACCGAGTTAAAAAGGAAATCATTTAGGTCTGTAAATATCATGAAATCAAATAGAGAACTTGCTTTACAATGGATACAAAAAGGGTAATATAAATCACAAAATACACAACACTGTTTTAGTATTAACGTCCTCCAAACGAGCCAAACTTTTTAGATTCAATGTCCTTCTTTAGTTCACTCGCTCCAGGCTCATACTTCAAACTTACAAGAGGTAACGCGTATGTGTACACATGGATCAATTGAAAGATCCGTCGAAAGAACGCGCAAATTACAGTGTGCGCGCAAAGCTGTAATTTGCTTTTCATTGAAATTTGTGCGTTCTTCCGACAGATCTTTTGATCGGTCCTTGTGCACACATACGGGTAATACTGTAATACAACTTAGCTAAAATCAAATACTTGACTGGATATCAATATCAAAAATCCAACTAAAAGTAAAAGCTGTGAAATAACATGGACGGAGTTGACAAGATGACCATTTTAGCTGAGTCAATTAATCAATCATTAATCGCGATGAAGAACAACTGGTAACTCGTTAAGTTTTGAACACCTTCTATGCTACATCTCCAGTTGGTGAAGGCGATATGAATTCTTACGGTGAAAGTTCGACCTGCAGAGCGTAAAAGCACAAATTGTTGCTGTTACACCACCCAGGTGTTACGCCGCGTAACGCCAGGTGTAACGCTTGTCAGACGTTGTCTGACCCCTTCGGCGAAGCGCGCGACAATGTAATTGTAACGCCCAGGTGTTACGCTGCGTAACGCTCAGGTGTTACGCTGCGTAACGTCCAGGTGTTACGCTGCGTAACGTCCAGGTGTTACGCCACGTAACACCTGGGCGGCATACTGGCTAACACCACCAGGCGTTACGTAACTGCCAGGTTAGGTGTTGCGCGGCGTAACACTTGGGCGATACGCGGCGTAACACTTGGGCGTTACGTAACGTAACAATTGGGCGTTACGTAACGTAACAATTGGGCGTTACGCGGCGTAACACTTGGGCGTTACGCGGCGTAACACCTGGGCGTTACGCGGCGTAACACTTGGGCGTTACGCGGCGCTAAACGACCGCGGCGTAACACGCAGCGTTACAGCGTAACGCCAGGCATATTATCGACGGCGTATTAGCTTACCCACAGGTTTCGCGCGCAATTCATACCAATGCGCTATTCGGCGGTCGTAATTTGCGGCCAGCGGCCGCGCGCGACGCGCGCAGCATTTAGCTACGCATGGATACTGTATCCACCAATTTCGTGATAAAATTGTTTTTTTTTTTTGCAATTTCTGGCCAAAATAACATATAATTAATGATACTCATTTTATTTTTTGTGATTTTCATCAATTTTCTGTTTGGGAGCCGCGCAATTTCATATGGATCACACAGTTATAAAATCGAGCGCTAGCCAAATCTTCCTTTTGAAGTGAAGCAACATTGCTGCATTTCTCTTGTGTGCTGTTTCAGTGACGTGTCACGAGTCAGCTCGTGTACGAGACGTACAGGCCTTGAAATCATGATTTTAATTGTATTCCTTTACGTTGATTTTAAACTGGACAGTGGACAATCCTTTGAATTCATAGTTAATTGTTTATCTGTTATTTCAGTCTTTATTTATTCTGTTTCCTGACCAACGCAATTTTCTCATATTTGCTGCCTTTCAGGGCAATGTTTTGGTTACAACTAATATCTAATTTATATTCTCGACTACGTAATTAATGCCTTGGCACTGGTGCTGAGGATTTGACACTTTTCGATGAGCTAATCAAGACTGGCTCATATTGAAACGTAGACTACAACATAATGTGGTTTTATGGTTGCATTGACTAATTAATTGATAACATTGACTCCTCGCATTTACCTTAATTAGCTCTAGCCTTAGGATGACATCGAGATTCGAGAACTTGTGACAACTTTGTGTATTTGTTTGAGTTTTCAATGACTGTAGGTACTATGTATAGCTGATTCCAGTATTTTGTTTTATTCATGGAGGTATATGATTACGAATTATTTGATTATCCAGTGTTATTTCCTTTCCAAGTTTCCTTTCCTTGCTTATCGGTATCCAGTTAGGCACTATATATCATTTGCTCCGTGTTTTCAATCCTGGACTCAGAATAATTGTTTGATATAAACCATACCTGTTTGCAATTTCCAGTCAATTTCGTTGACGTGCTTAATATTAAAAGTTCCCTTCGAGTTAAAATTGATGCAACATGGTCACAAAATGCACAGCATTCAGTTTACGTTGTTCTCCTCGATGTTCCCGGCAACAGGGATAATAAATTTGCTTTAGAAGTAGGCATGCTGCATTCCCACCGACGATTTTAGGTTGAACTTGTTACTAGAAATATCTGTGTTTTAATAGAACTACAGTTTCATATACAAATTGCCTTCATCTAAAAATTATCGAATAGCTTGCACAGTCTCCGGGTATTCATATATGAATGCCCGCAGACTGGTGGAAGTCTTTCTTCTTTCATGCAAACCTCTTGTCCTCCCTGAGGTTATATTATGTTTCCTCTCGAACGTACTTTCACGACCCTTGGCATCTGCACACAGCTTTTAACCAAACCCATCTCTGACTATTATCCCTGTTCGGCTGACCACATCTACGACTCACAGCTATAAACCCTGGTATTATATTTTGCCCCCTTCTCACGTCTTGAGCCTGCTCACATTGATGGCTCCTTGTCACCTCTCTAGCCCCTGCTCACTTGATTACCCCGGAATTTTTGTAACTTATGACATTTCTACTTTTCTAGTCCGTTTTAATTCCGTTCCTAACTTTTATTATAACAATAAATTTTTAGCATGGATAAATCTCAGTTTAACACGTGAACGACAACAGAGGACTCGTTGCGAATGACTGAGTGGAGTGACAGAAGATCGTATGGTTAATGATGAGCAGGGGCCTAAAAAGTAAGAAGGTAATGACTTATTTGAATTTTGACTATTGAAAATTAACTGGTCAATATAGGAAGAAGTATGATACAGTATCTTTGATATGCTTGAAGTGGACCACCCTTGACCTTGCTAAGCTACCCAGACTGTCGCCCGGTGTGGGTTGAATTCGATATTTTTGGAAGAGGATGGGAACGCCCTTTTAGGCCCCAGAGGATATAGAAAATCGAAAAGGACCCTAGAGGGGGGTGCCACTGTCCCAAATGTCCCTAACTCAAAAAAAGTGGATTGGGACAGGGACAAATGGGACATTTGGGACAAATGAGACATTTGGGACAAATGGGACAATTGGGACAGAGAAAATGGGACAATTGGGACAGAGAAAAGTGACTTGCAACTGGTAAAAATGGGACAATTGGGACAAATGGGACAATTGGGACACATGAAGCAGAAAAAAATGGGTCTCGAAAAGTGAATTGGGACAAGGAAAAATGTGACATTTGGGACAAATGTGACATTTGTGACAATCGGGACATTTGGGACAAATGTGAAATTTGGTACAAATGTGACATTTTGGACAAATGTGACATTTGTCTGATCGGTGCTGGCAGCGTTGTGTAAACCCCTGTACCACACTCTTTCACATTTCTTGTACCAAAGATAAGCAGGTCTATTAACTTAATCACATCATAATTCTTCTCGCTAAAATCATTGTTACACAGTAGTACTTTTTATGGAATCGAACATTTTTCGTTTTGTCAATTTGCAGTAACATCATGGTTTGCCTTTTCAGAAGTATTTATACCCGTGGCCATGGCCGCTGAGGAACCATAACCATCTCACCATGGAGCATGACAAAGTCGTCTTCTTCTGAAATATAAAGAATCTCGAGAGTGATACGGGTGAGTCTTTTTATTTTTTTATGAATTGAATCAACGCCTCTATGAAGGATGGAAATCGATAATATAATGGATCTTCCCATTGATCGGCAGATAACTCAGAGGTGAGTTGATTTCCAACTTACATGACAACAAATAAGACCAATAAGACCATGAAATTTTCAGATCCAAAGAAACGGTGGAAATTCTTAATAATTAAGCGTACGTTTCTATCAAAACCCCATGGTGTATATCGTGATACGTACTTAAAGCATTGGGTGATAATTGTTTTTTTCGTTCAGAGATTACCAGCTGCTGATGTTGTGTGGAACAGACAGATAAAAGGACAACATGAAACAACATAGAAAGCACGAAGGCGATGAAGTCTATTGGCCGAGAAGAGTTAAGCATTTTGAAGTGAGTGATGATCTGAGTCCTGAGATATAAAAATTTTCTCATTAAATGACCCAAACTTTCTACCCATCAACGGAATTTTGGGGACAATCTTGTCCCAGCTATTATCCAGTTCAAATGAAGATTTGATTAATTTCTGCTCCTTCGGGCTGGTTAATGATGAATATGATGCATGTTGTAAACCAGGCAGTATCATCTTATATCTTACTTAATGTATTAATTTGATTCATTTCATTAATCAATGATTGTACATGATACATTGCAACAGGAAAAATGTCTGCTGCTGCTGGTCTGCTGATCGTTTCTGTCTTGTTGTTGTGTGAGGAAAACCACGTATCAAGAAAAACTGCCAACAGGTTTTCTATTATTTCATAACTTGCTATTCTTGAGTTACTGTAGTCCAAATAAGTGGCACCTATAAGTCTGACCCCTTGATGCCAGTATCCGAAGACTTTTTTTAAATCCTCAATGGTCACTCATTAGTCATGTGAGGTTACATAAACAATGGTCGTGTTAAACGATCAACACGGCAGGGTGTTATGTCAGGCAAAGTATCCTTGACTCGAGAACATCAGATTTGATGACTGATGATGCAGCACGTTTCAGTTTCACAGGCATTCAATGTTTTCAGGTTGGTTTCTAAGCTTGTGGTTGGATCTCGTAGGTGGAAGTGTTCCATGAGTCGCCATGGTCTATGACGAGGGTGGGTCCAGTCGTAAGTCTTGGCTGTTATTCTGCAAACCAATGGCAAACTACATCATTCCTTTCATTAATATAACTAGATTTTTAAAATTTTAGTCATTATCAGTAAGAGACTATCAAGAACAATTAAACGTGGATCAAAAATTTATTGAAATAAGTCTGAAACGCTCCCACGGCATGACCTTTCACTGCTCCAAATGCTTCTCGGCTTACCCCTCCTTCAGCGCCCAAAGGCCTGACCCCCTGCCTTAGCTCCCACCCTCCCGTTTCCCCACCCTCCTCAGCTCCCAAGGCTTGACTCCCTCCCTCAGCTCCCAAGGCTTGGCTCCCTCCCTCAGCTCCCAAGGCTTGACTCCCTCCCTCAGCTCCCAAGGCTTGGCTCCTCCCTCAGCTCCCAAGGCTTGACTCCTCCCTCAGCTCCCAAGGCTTGACTCCTCCCTCAGCTCCCAAGGCTTGACTCCCTCCCTCAGCTCCCAAGGCTTCGGCTCCCTCCCTCAGCTCCCAAGGCTTGACTCCCTCCCTCAGCTCCCAAGGCTTGACTCCCTCCTCAGCTCCCAAGGCTTGACTCCTCCTCAGCTCCCAAGGCTTGACTCCCTCCCTCAGCTCCCAAGGCTTGACTCCCTCCCTCAGCTCCCAAGGCTTCAGCTCCTCCCTCAGCTCCCAAGGCTTGACTCCCTCCCTCAGCTCCCAAGGCTTGACTCCCTCCCTCAGCTCCCAAGGCTTGACTCCTCCCTCAGCTCCCAAGGCTTGACTCCCTCCCTCAGCTCCCAAGGCTTGACTCCCTCCCTCAGCTCCCAAGGCTTGACTCCCTCCCTCAGCTCAGCTCCCAAGGCTTGACTCCCTCCCTCAGCTCCCAAGGCTTGACTCCCTCCCTCAGCTCCCAAGGCTTGACTCCTCCCTCAGCTCCCAAGGCTTGACTCCTCCCTCAGCTCCCATAAGGCTTGACTCCCTCCCTCAGCTCCCAAGGCTTGACTCCCTCCCTCAGCTCCCAAGGCTTGACTCCTCCCTCAGCTCCCAAGGCTTGACTCCCTCCCTCAGCTCCCAAGGCTTGGCTCCCTCCTCAGCTCCCAAGGCTTGACTCCCTCCCTCAGCTCCCAAGGCTTGACTCCTCCCTCAGCTCCCAAGGCTTGACTCCCTCCCTCAGCTCCCAAGGCTTGACTCCCTCCCTCAGCTCCCAAGGCTTGACTCCCTCCCTCAGCTCCCAAGGCTTGACTCACTCCCTCAGCTCCCAAGGCTTGACTCCCTCCCTCAGCTCCCAAGGCTTGACTCCCTCCCTCAGCTCCCAAGGCTTGACTCCTCCCTCAGCTCCCAAGGCTTGACTCCCTCCCTCAGCTCCAGCTCCCAAGGCTTGACTCCCTCCCTCAGCTCCCAAGGCTTGACTCCCTCCCTCAGCTCCCAAGGCTTGACTCCTCCCTCAGCTCCCAAGGCTTGACTCCTCCCTCAGCTCCCAAGGCTTGACTCCCTCCCTCAGCTCCCAAGGCTTGACTCCTCCCTCAGCTCCCAAGGCTTGACTCCCTCCCTCAGCTCCCAAGGCTTGACTCCCTCCCTCAGCTCCCAAGGCTTGACTCCCTCCCTCAGCTCCCAAGGCTTGACTCCCTCCCTCAGCTCCCAAGGCTTGACTCCTCCCTCAGCTCCCAAGGCTCCTCCCTCAGCTCCCAAGGCTTGACTCCTCCTCAGCTCCCAAGGCTTGACTCCTCCCTCAGCTCCCAAGGCTTGACTCCCTCCCTCAGCTCCCAAGGCTTGACTCCCTCCCTCAGCTCCCAAGGCTTGACTCCCTCCCTCAGCTCCCAAGGCTTGACTCCTCCCTCAGCTCCCAAGGCTTGACTCCCTCCCTCAGCTCCCAAGGCTTGACTCCCTCCCTCAGCTCCCAAGGCTTGACTCCCTCCCTCAGCTCCCAAGGCTTGACTCCCTCCCTCAGCTCCCAAGGCTTGACTCCTCCCTCAGCTCCCAAGGCTTGACTCCTCCCTCAGCTCCCAAGGCTTGACTCCCTCCTCAGCTCCCAAGGCTTGACTCCCTCCCTCAGCTCAGCTCCCAAGGCTTGACTCCCTCCCTCAGCTCCCAAGGCTTGACTCCTCCCTCAGCTCCCAAGGCTTGACTCCCTCCCTCAGCTCCCAAGGCTTGACTCCTCCCTCCTCAGCTCCCAAGGCTTGACTCCTCCCTCAGCTCCCAAGGCTTGACTCCCTCCCTCAGCTCCCAAGGCTTGACTCCCTCCCTCAGCTCACTCCCAAGGCTTGACTCCCTCAGCTCCCAAGGCTTGGCTCCCTCCCTCAGCTCCCAAGGCTTGACTCCCTCCCTCAGCTCCCAAGGCTTGACTCCTCCTCAGCTCCCAAGGCTTGAGCTCCCTCCCTCAGCTCCCAAGGCTTGACTCCCTCCCTCAGCTCCCAAGGCTTGACTCCCTCAGCTCCCAAGGCTTGACTCCCTCCCTCGGCTCCCAAGGCTTGACTCCCTCCCTCAGCTCCCAAGGCTTGACTCCCTCCCTCAGCTCCCAAGGCTTGACTCCCTCCCTCAGCTCCCAAGGCTTGACTCCCTCCTCAGCTCCCAAGGCTTGACTCCCTCCCTCAGCTCCCAAGGCTTGACTCCCTCCCTCAGCTCCCAAGGCTTGACTCCCTCCCTCAGCTCCCAAGGCTTGACTCCCTCCCTCAGCTCCCAAGGCTTGACTCCCTCCCTCAGCTCCCAAGGCTTGACTCCCTCTCCCAGCTCCCAAGGCTTGACTCCCTCCCTCAGCTCCCAAGGCTTGACTCCCTCCCTCAGCTCCCAAGGCTTGACTCCTCCCTCAGCTCCCAAGGCTTGACTCCCTCCCTCAGCTCCCAAGGCTTGACTCCCTCCCTCAGCTCCCATGGCTTATATCCCTCCCTCTACTTTCAATGGCCTTACATCGTTTTCCACGTCTCTGAACGCCATGATTTCCTCTCGCTGCTTCCCAAGGCCCGACACTCTCCTTCGTGCAGTGTTGCGTGTACACTGCATGTTTGACCCTATAAACAGTATGCAGTGATTGCTGTACTTGTGAAAAACATCGGCTTTCTTGGGTTAAATTTAGATTTTCCCAACAATGGGGTGTAAATTTGTACTTTTCGTCGGCCGCGGTTACTCATCAGCAGTGAAAGGACCCCATCACATACAAACCTGTTGTGCAGCATGTAGAATTAACAAAACTGTATTATGTACTTGTACATTGGATGAATGGGCGTGTATTGTGTGTTGTGAAGCCTGCTTTATGATCCCTGTTTTTAAAAGTTGCATTCCCTTAAACTGTCAATGATTACAGACTGAATTGCTGTTTGTAAATCATAATGCCAACGCCCAGATTGTTCCTCTTCCCAATCCATATCCGCCTTAATTCTACATGAATGATTTTCGGGCCATTACTTCCAAGTACTGGATCCTTTTCCTATCTTTAAGTTTAAGTCCTAGTAAAGTCATAAGGCAGATAAATTCCCTGTCATTTCCCGTGAATCCCTCCATGTTCCCCCCGAATGATCCTGAGATTGAGCCCTATCATGTCCCTCCCAATGTCCTGTATTAATCCCTTTCCACGTCTAAATTGTACGAATATCAATCCCTTGCCACTCCCATGCCCGAGATCGATCCAAATTTTCGGAGAATCCAAGAAATGATCATTGTTGAGTTGTATTTGTTGACAACATTGGATAATTTTATGAGCTTTCTGTACAAGTGATACGTCTTTATTTGAAATTAAATGGTTATTTGAAATGGCTATTTGAAATTAATTGGTTAGTAGAAGAAGCTGTTTTACTGTTTGATCTAATTCAACACAATTATTCATGTGAAACTAAATTTGATAAATTGAATTTCCTGTGAATTTGTCGAGGCGAATCATGGTTTGATCAACCAGACGCGCGCGCGATCAGCTCGAGCTTCCTCGCGCTCTGATTGGTCGAATGAGCTGAGGATGAGCTCATTCGACCAATCAGAGCGCGAGCTGAGCTGCTCAACTCGCGCTCTGATTGGTCGAACCCTGACCAATCAGCGACTCCCGACCTGTGGGTAAGCTAGGAAATCATTTAGGTCTGTAAATATCATGAAATCAAATAGAGAACTTGCTTTACAATGGATACAAAAAGGGTAATTTAAATCACAAAATACACAACACTGTTTTAGTATTAACGTCCTCCAAACGAGCCAAACTTTTTAGATTCAATGTCCTTCTTTAGTTCACTCGCTCCAGGCTCATACTTCAAACTTACAAGAGTTAACCCGTATGTGTACACATGGATCAATTAAATCGAAAGATCCGTCGAAAGAACGTGCAAATTACAGGCGCGCGCAAAGCTGTAATTTGCTTTCCATTGAAATTTGTGCGTTCTTTCGACGGATCTTTTGATCGATCCATGTGCACACATACGGGTAATACTGTAATACAACTTAGCTAAAATCAAATACTTGACTGGATATCAATATCAAAAATCCAACTAAAAGTAAAAGCTGTGAAATAACATGGACGCCGGACGGAGTTGACAAGATGACCATTTAAGCTGAGTCAATTATTCAATTAATATTATTAATCACGATGAAAAAAACTGGTAACTCGTTTAGTTTTGGACACATTCTCCTCTACATTTTCAGTTGGTGAAGGCGAAATGAAGTCTTACGGTGACAGTTCGACCTGCAGATTGCACGTCTTTTGTGCGCGCGGTTTAAGCTTGCGCGGCGTACAAACGTTATTTATTTGCCTATACGCCGTGCAAACTTAAGCCGCGCAAACTGCAGTTCTAACTGCCCCAGTAAATCAAGATATAGTTCTTAAGCTTAACTCAACATAGGAATATAAACTATCAAATCATTAAATATTGTAAAACTACGTAAACTTTATCATAAATCTAGGAGTAAAGTGTTTAGAAGACTGAAGAGATTTGGTATGATGAGATTGAAATCATATGTTCTATAAGTATAATATGTCATAAACTGATGAGTAATAAATAGCAATTATAGTAGGGCAAAATAGTTTGCCAACGGGCATGAAATGAAATATTTGTTTTTTTCCAAAAATTTTTCCAAAATATGTGTGACTGAGCTGTAGTTTTGGCAATCATGGACCGTTGGCGAACTATTAATTTGTCATAAGTTCTATTAGGTTTCAAAAATTCGTTTGATATGGTCATTTTAAATGTGATATACATACAAATGGTAAATGTTAAAAAGGGAATGACAACTTCAGGTAAATTTGATGGAAAGTTGATGACTGTCGCATTCCATATGACAAGCATTAAAAAGTCCATCAATACATAACCAGGTAGCTTTCACATGTTACTGGTTGGCTCTTAGGGCTGGATTACACAATTTTCGTGTTAGGTCGGCCTAAGAGGCTCTAAGTTTAAGGAGGAGCTCTAAGGAGCACCTCATGTAGGTCCTCCTTTAGAATGGAAAGTTTTGCACAAAATGATCACAGGAAATCTGCGATTGTGCTTAGCTGTTCAAATATAAAGTTGTCAATGAATGCTTCAACTAACACGTATGCATGCTCATAGGTCGAAAGCAACACGTCGAAAAGTAGGACGAAAGGACAGGCAGAAAGAACCGAGCAAAGTCCCATAGCCCTTGGTTAGACGGTTTTTAGTCAGGAACAATCTATTCCCCATTGTAGAGTTGGGCTATGCAATGCAATAATGAAGCCTTGAAAGATCTTTGCTCACCCTTTTTAACAATTTTTTGACGTTAAGTTTCCGACCTATTAGCACACATACCAGTAATACAATATATCATGCATTTTAATTTATTAAATAACTTTACTTCTTACAGGGTTAAACCACTTATGATCCTAAAAATAAATTAACAAATGATTAAATTAACACAAAACAGGATAGAAAATGGCTCATTGAGTCCGGTTGATTTTGAACACAATATTTGCAACAGGGGATCAATTTCGATCAGATTTTGGCATTTGATATTCTGAGAGCTACATGGGTGTTTGACTGTTTGGTGAATTGGGCTCTATTTTATCTTTCTAAAAATCATTCTACGAATTTACTGGAGTGCTTAATTCTATACTAAAAATTCAAATTCAATATTCACAATTCGACCCACAACCATTCGTTGTCTTTAAAACTTTAAAAATTTCATTGGCCTAATTCTTTGTATCAAAAGGAATTTAGTATTCATCATTGATTTTGAAATAAAGTTGGAAAGCCTGCGAATTTTATGAAAGGATAGAAAATTCTACCAAGTTATTTCCTATCTTTGATTCCAATCGCTGGTTTCTAGAAGATTAAATGGATAACAATATAGCTGATTTTAAATCAGAAGATTTATTTCGGTGTATTCGGCAATGCGCTCTTTACCACAAAGATACATCCCACCCACACGCACACGGTGCGACAAAGTATTCGAGGCACGGCAGACAGTGCCGCTTTATCCACTTTTAGCTGATTCGTTTTAAAATCGGCGAAACTTTCTCAGAAACAATCGCCGAAAAGAAAAGTCGGCTCTGTTTGGAGAGATATATGCAGGCCCTGATACATGAATTTGATAATCAGCAGAAACTTTGTAGTGTAATCTTTCAAGGAAATGTTTTTCTTCAAAGAAGTTAAAGCTAGCTGCCTTTCTATCAATACCGTCTGGAATGAACTGTCATTCGCAAAAAGGAAAGTGCTATGTAATGAATTTAAACGTTAAGGGAGCAAAATGTTTGATCGATCATCCTATGATCACGAATTTATCAAAAAAGTTTAATGAAACCAAATATCGACTCCCAGTTATTTTTACGGAAATTAAGGAGAAGGGTGGTCAAATTGAAATGTAAAAAGTTGATTTGATGTTGTACCTGTTAAATGGGGGGAATGTAATAAAATTCCCTTTGAGTTTCAGGCAAGGAATGGACTATGATCCCTTGTTGCAAATACGCGGGGTTTACTTCATATTAACAATTAATTTTAGTAGCCTATATAAAAAGCTTTGACATAGCTGCATCTATGCTTCTCACCTTATCAGTCCTTCAATGTAGACGACACATGGCCGAGTGGCTGATAGCCATGTGGTTGGTGGCTCATTGCCAATAGCCATGTGGCTTATGGCTTGGCAGCAGGGCGAGGATTGGGTTAGCTCGAGGCGGGACATTATCTGAGGATAGGAGGCTACTAAAGTCAGGAGAAGGGCGGGGCGGTGGGGTTGTAATACTGGTAGTTGCCGTACGGCACCCAGGAAGTCCTACTGCGGTACATGGCCGTGTGGAAGTCCTGACTCCACTGTGGCGGCCCGAACACCCACATGTCCGGGCAGCTCTCGTTGCACTCCTGCACGGGCTTCAGAGCGTCGCACACGTCAAGGTTCCGTTTAGGACATATTCCCATGTACCAGCATTCTATAGCTAGTTTCAGGGTCACCCCACGGACTTTGAGCTGTGTGAACAACCTGCGGAGACAGAGGTAGGAGCACGTGTATCTGGGAATGTAACACGTGCATTATTCACGACACGTGTCACACTCAACGTGTCGCGTGATACACATAATGGGCCACGTTTTTAGGAGAGTTACACACGCGCGCGCACAAATTTAACAAAATGAACTCCAAGTGGTGTCTAATATGTCCCTAATACACCGTTATGAAGCGATTGCAGAGTTCTGACCGCACCGCTCACTAAATTGGGGACTTTTGATGTTAAGGGCCGGGCGTGATGTGAAAAGTTTCCCTATAATTGAAATGTGTCGAAGGCTTTGAGCCCTATGATAGCGGAGCAGTGGACAGTAATAAATTTAAGTGGAGCTCCTTTGATTAATTATCAATCACAGCACAGGATGAACTGCCGAGCGCGGTGTCTCGCCTAGTTAGTATCATGGTTACCACTCTCCCGAACAAAGGTAATCGAATTTATCAGATTAAGGATCTGTTAGAGGCGGGATCTTTGAGCATCGGGATCTAGACAGGTCCGAAGAAAGAGGTGAACAGTGCTAATGGACAGACAATTTGTGTATCTGTAATCGGTAACTAGGGTGCTAAACCGAGGCAACTCCTTCCAGAGACGTGCTATCTTAGGGCTCAACTTCCGAGACTGTGCGATGCACATGATTAATTTCCCTGCTAATACAGGCCTTCCTTTTCACAGGGCACATGTCAAACGGAATGTGGCAATTAATCAGATAAGGGAAATGGTGTGATACAATCTTAAGATGAGAATCACGTCCATGGCCCAGAAGAATGGAATCTGATGAAATTCTTCGTGTTCAATTTCGGTATGCAGAAGTCAGAACTCCAAATCTTGGGAAATTCATTTGATTGCATCATTGCGCCACTCACGAGATAACAAACTGTAGAATTTATATTTCCGGGATAGATTTAAATTATTCTGGAATGTGAGAACGCCCACAAACAGAAACAAAACAAAAGTTTGGAAACTCCAAGTTTTGAATATGAAAAGTTCGTTTACTTACCAAGTATTGTCGAGAATTCCATGCCCGAGACACGATACACCAAAGACAGTGCTGAAATAGTTTGCATATTATTTTAAATGTTTAGCATGCATGAGGTAGTATTTTAATTAAAATATTCATTATTTTAATTGGAATATTCAGTATTCAGCAACCACTGCTACGCCAGAAATTCCGCTCACAGATGTAAATATAGCAGGCGGTAACTCAAAAGCGCACGCTAGAAATAGCTCAATACATGATAATATTTAAAAGCTCCATAAATAGCGTAAAACGTTTATTAAATTTATTTTAAATTTTTCATGCTGACAGAAGTTTTAAAATCACAGTCGTACAAAAGGAATTCATATTTACTCTAAGTTTCGGAGTGACGAAGTGACTTCGTTGAGAATTCGAGAAAGATTGTCGTTTGATGCGTGGTCCCCCAGATTGATTCCTTTCATAAGAAGTTGAAAAGTATCAAAGTAGAACTGTACGATCATCAGTGGCGCTGAAATATTGAACGTGTTTAAAAATTCTAGTTCGTTCCAGAAATGGATGGGAAGCAAACTGATAAGTCCAGAAATTCAAAAAAGCAATTCTAGAGAAAAAAAGGTTACATTTAGCTACTCACATTTTATTCTTGGATAGATGTTGTTTCCATATAAACATTTCCAAGGATTATCTTTGTTTAGTTCTAAGCAATCGTCGCCTATCGTTTTATTAACCTGAATGAATATTTTATTTTGTAACAATTTTCACTTTTATCAAGCATCAAATACAGACAACATACGGTAATCCGCCATGTTTGACCTAATTTTCTATCATTTTGGCATTCTACCCAATATCTGACACGTCTTGCTGGGCATGCTCATACCTTCCAATGATTCAGGTTGCCGTTGGGTGGCACGTGGCCGGACTCTAAAAACCAGCCACTATCCGATATCCCCCGGACCTCTGCACTGCTGCCAACGTTTCGAAACTGGGCTGCTATCTTGTCTATGTGGAACATGACACCCACACCGCCAGCACTGAGGAAAAAGGGGTGGTTAATGGGGAAGTGAAGGGGTATATAGCAGGGGTAGGGGGGCAAGGGTAGGCGTGGCGAGGGGTATAGGGGTGAGAGGGTGGGTGGTGAAGGGTTAAGGAGGTGTGGGGGGCTAGAGGTTATGGAATATTTTTTAAAACGGATAAACACACGACCCAGTGGAAATGTTAGAGGTGATAGGATTTCTGCGCGCGCAAAGATTTTTGATAAGAAAAATGGTCCCATGAAACGGGTCAGATCATGAAAAGAAATTAAGTTTTTTTGGGAAAAGATGTAATGAAATCTAACCTAGTACCGGTCACTAAGACGTGAGTAGCGTGCCGCATCCCAGAGTCTAGGAGGTCTTCTATCACTCGCCGGATTACTCTAGCACCTCGGAAATGGAACTCTGAAAAGAACGAATCATATTCGGAGGGTGAATTTTATGCCATTTGAATCGATGCAGCCAAGACAATAAAAGGCATCTTTAGTGGCGGCTGCAGGAAATGATTGGAAAGCACTGAGCCTCCTGAATATTGCATAACCACAAAATCGAAGGGTTTTATTGCCAGACTTATAATAATCCCACATTTCCCGCCCTAAAATCGCAACCTCCACTCACCTGTCTTAAACTCAATCTCGTTGTCCTCAGCGGATGAGTCCCCCAACCACAAGTCACTGGTGCAGTAGGGCACGTAGACCAGGTTAGATCCCCAGCCGAGGGGATTAATGTAGTAGTTAGTGGAGAGGATACCTTCGCCCTCCTTCTTGGAGGGCCAGAAATGGCTGCTCGTGAGGTCCCGGTATTGCTCCTTCCTCAACTCACAGCCCCCAACGTCGTTACAGTAGTTCCCACCTGCAGGGGCAAGTGTTTTCGTCAGAAAAATTATGGAAACAAAGGGGTCAAGATAAATATGGGTTTTTCAAAAATTAATGCGTAGTTTCTGGGGAAATCTAACGATAGGACCATCAGTTTCAGAATGAATAGAAATGGTTACGGTCGGCTGAATTCACCACTTTTTCATGATATGATCTAATTTCTTGGGAACTGTACATGATTGGAAAGTTAGTGGGCAAGATTAACAATTAATTCTATTTCAATTAGATTCCAGATAACAGATTTGGATCGGTTTAACGGAAAAATTAGTTAGGTCAGGGATGAAAATAGCACAACATTTCCAAGACCCGGAAAGGCGGAAAAATATCTTCAAGGTATCAGGGGTATCAGTGAATTCCTTTTCATGCAAAAATTCCAGTGTGAAAACAACATATTTTGACACTGCAATGTATACAAAAATGCAACGAAAGGGGCTCACCTTCAAGGTATATGACCCACATAGAGATGTCGTTAACCTTTCTGATATAGTACCTGCAAAGAATAGCGTATTAAAGCCATGCTCAGAGGCTTTATAAACAAAAGTAAAATATTGAGATTCGAGGTAACAGGAACGTTACTTGGTTGGGGTTTTTTTCATACTCTCACTCGTTCCCTTGTATATCACACTTTCAATCTCAACTTGACAGTTGACATAAGGTAAATCTCTGCAGACAACAAATTGCAGATTCTGAAGAAACGCTTATATAATGTGACATCATGATAAACATTGACATCATGATAAACACTGATAAGCTGATAGTGGGACATGACGAAATGATTCTCACGCCCTATTTGAGATACTCGGAATTTTGTTTCGCAGATTCGCAGAACTTAACTACTAGGGCGTTTCATAATTTCCCAACTAGAGAACTGTATATTGTTCGGGGTCAAAAGCTATCCTTTAGGACATAAAAAATTGACAGGAACAAGTTTCAGACGGAAAAAATAATTTTACAGACACAGCCATTTTACCTGTAAAATCATGATTTTGATAGTTACCCATCTCTTTTTTCTGCTTGGTGACATATTTCTAAGCCTTCGTGTTTCTCGGCCCAGAAAATGGGGTATAGGTCCAAAATTTTGACCTACGACCTTCAAGCGAGTTATCACCGACTTTCATACGCCCATATATGGGCATGCGCCTATTTTTGCTAGTATGCCCATATATGGGCATAGATGTGACATGAGGTCAAAATTTTTAAGCACTGGCCCAGTATGACAATCATGATAAGACCGAAAATAATTTTTACAGGTAATGGGAGATGACATGCTTAAAATATTTTTTTCGTCGCCTTTTTTGAGATACTAAAGGAATTTTTGTTTCGCAGATTCTATTGGGAAATTATGAAACTTAACTACCTTGCAGCCACAATCTAGGAGGATTTGGAGACGCAGCTAAAGGCCCCACCGACATGCAAGCTGGCAAGACTAAAGCTGCCGCCACCACCCTCCGGCAGGTACGACGAATGTCCGAGAGTTTACCCGTGGAGAATAACGATTACGTGATTCATAAAACCGCCATTGCTTCGTCACACCATGTAACAACATAAGGGCTATAATTAGATTTATGAGTCATAATAAAAGTGTCGGTGATGCATGAACGCAGTCTTTAGTTCCCAGTCTCGGTCTTTAGTCGTGTTTATTTGATTTGTGTAGCGAGATTGATTTGTTCTACTTTAGCTCTTACAACAATGCTCCCCTAGCAACCGGTAATTTAGTTTTTGTTACCACAATTTATTGTAATAAGCGGTAATTATGAGCCCTATTTGTCGACATTGGCAAGGACTGTTAGGATTTACATCTTTGATAAAATGAAAGGTTCATTTTCGCTGCAACAAAACATTCTTAAAATTTGGAGTTTTCAGTGGATGGGAATTAAATGCTATACTGAAATTGTTCAAATTCAGTGAATTTTCCATGAAAAATTCATTTCCACATTTAACGTGACCAAATTTCCAGGGAATTCTAAAATTGTGCCGTGCAAACTGGCTCCTTACGTGAACTTGTCATGCAAATCCCTCCTCTCCTTTGTATCACCAGTGTACTTGTTCACAACAGCATGAACATGGTTTTCCCATTTGACTATCATACCTAGCCGCCTGGATGCATAAGGCAAAAAAGTTCGTTTTGAAAGACATGTCCGTGACCAAGTCTTTCAATTTAGCTTAAAAGCCGGAATTTGTTTTTTAATCAGAGTGATCTTTGAGGAGAAAAAGGGGTGAAAAAAATGGTCATAGATGTTGATTTGTGTGAGAAGATCAAATGCTATTGAAAATTTTTGAATGAGAAAATGAATCTTGAGGGGGAAAAAGCCCTGTTGATGGAACGATGACTTGTATTAAAAATCAAATGGTATGAGCAAATTCAATAAGGGGTGTTTTGATGAAGGGCCGTCCACAGAAAAGCTACCTATAAATTTTCTTGAAATCTGTTTTGAATAAATGTCTTGCCCCCTAAAACTCGGTAAGGCCTCAGTGTGACAGCTCTGGTCGATTGATATTCGTATTCATACATTCGAAAAACTCTTTTCTGACCATTTAAAGAATGGGACCATTTGAAGAATGGGAAAATTGTTTATTTAGCTAGATTCATGTGTCCCTAACCCAACCCCAGATTCACTCTAAAACTCGGCTAGTTTCTACAAACCCTCAGCGCTGAGTCTCCAGACCGGTGTCTCAGTGTGATGGGGGACTATGGATGGGAACGAGTCCTGTTCCTACAATGACAGTGGGGGGAGGAGGAAGACCAGAAAATTTCAGATCTTAGATATCGAAGACTTTAGGAAGATGTTTTTCAGCTTGCAGTAAAGGAATGGATGTCAAATTGGGTCTAACAAAAAATCAAGTGTTCTAATATTTCACCCAATTCATTCTGGAAAATCGCTCTGGAAATTCACTTTGGAAATTCACTCTGGAAAGTTTAATGACTTCCTACTCTTTTATCAGGTAAACCTACCCAGCCTTAGATCCGTCGTTGCACACGGCGTCGTGGTGTCTGAGTTTGGTGAGGTAGAGGTGGGGGTCGCGCCCCTGCATGGTGTCCCCAGCTGCCTGGATGATCTGCTCGAATCCCTTGGGGTGGTAGTGGGGTCTGTTCTGGGGGTCCAAGTGTCGGTGCCGGTGATTCTTCTGATGGTGAACTGATCGAGGGGTGGAGAGGTGGAAGAGGGCGACAAGAGGGAACAACAACAGCGACATTACTGACATTCTTCAATACGATACATTAAAATATTTCCTTGGAGTTGGAAAGAAGGGTTAAGTAACTTTTAAGAATAAAATCAAACCACTATCCACTAAAATATACGCACAAAAAAGGAGAATATCTGTCGATATAAAACGTCTCGTTCATGAGATCTATATGAACTACCTGGACAGCAACTATTTAAAACATCCGGCAACCCCCACACATGATATAATAACGCCCCGGAAATGACGATCATTCCACTTCAGGTCTCGAACAAGATGACGCAAACAGGAGCAAAACACATACTACACACTTTTACACAATCCTGCAACAGGGAAAGTCATAGGATTTGGAGAAGAGCGGTCGAGACAAGCAGGCACACAAGAGGGGACGATGAAAAGAGGATCCGACAAGAAAAGGAAGTGTCAAGATACGGGAGAATTCCAGGAGAGAGAGTTTCCTCACACAAATGTAACACTTATCTTTTTCTTTGAAAACAAAGGTTGCGTAAACAGTCGCTTAGCTTTGATATATGAACAGCAGTAACGAATCAGGGCTGAGGAATTTAGAATTTACTGTTTAATTACAGCCCCTTTGAGGGCCTTTGATCAGCGGGATTAAATGAAAGATATTCGTCGTTAAAACCCGGGTAATTGACACTTCCGGCAACGGGAAAAAGACGGACTACCGAACGTATCTCGGACAATTACTGTCACTTTTCCAAATGCAATAACGAGATTCCGTGTTCATAACAACAGAAAGGTCCGAAGTATGCAGAACGGCATCGCAGTACATGCTAATTTACTTCGACCAGAGAAGTTGCAAAGGTAACTACAGTATTAAAAGTGTATCTACGCAAGCAGGGAGAGTGAAATACCGCAGAAGTCGTACTAATTTCCTCCTCGGGTTGAGTGCTAACTGGGAGATACAGGGAAGCCCGTTAACGTCGCACAAGTGCGCACACACCTAACTCAAAGCTTTCCTTCTCTCTCACCCGGGCCCGGGCATCAGCAGCAAGGGGGCCGCATTATTCACCACTTTCACACTGTTGCTGATTTGATTTCAACATATCAGGGGTGAAATTGCAATGAAAATTAGTGATCCGCGACGGTAATTAGAGGAGGAGTTCACGTTAAGTGAAAGAGTAGTGGCCGCTTCACAATAGGATGGCCATGTCCGCAGTCAAGTAGGTAGGAGGAGCTGTTCAGGAGCTACAGTTCAAAGTGCTCGTTAAAATCACTTTCATTGGAGTGCGGCCAACGCCGGCCCCTTTCATACCTAATTTATTGATCATTTCAGCTTGTTTTTGTTATGTAAATAGCTATTTACGACCTCCTCGTTCTTCAAATGAAGTGGTTTTTACAGAGAAAATATCGAATGGGGCGAGATACGAATGGCACAATTTGCATTGTTGTATGGGATGTGCCTGGATACCGACGTGTTTCTCAGCGTATATCGGAGCTGTTTGTGCCACCGAAAAGTAAATTAACATCCGCTTTTACTGATCAATCGCAGTGCCGTCTGGAGTGTGGACGACTCTTTGAGTTAGAACTCGCTATTGTTTTTCGAATTGTAATTGTGTTATCCTATGGAGATGCTTTTCTCTGCGCTTTCAACAGAATTTCAAAAGATCTAGTTAGTGTAGGGGTGACGTAGTGCTAATTGAACAAAGATTTATAACAATTGATCTCATACCAATTTCAGGTGAGTTAGATCATCAATTGAATATCTTGAAGAAAGCTCATGCTAACCTGGCCATTGCCCAAATAGTTTGCAGCCTAGTTTGCCCATATTTTTGCATTATCAAACTACGAATCGATTGAAAAGCCGACTATTCTCCTATTTTCAACTTAAAGCCGACTTGAAATTTTCTCCTTATTTTCGTCTTATAGCCAAGTGTTACATAATTTGTACAATTCAGAGTGCTCATCTGTGCTCCAGAAACAATATACTGATTACCATATAATAATGGTTTTCTCAACACGATCAATGGTGGTATAAACTTAAGGACCAATTTTCGCGCGCAGTTACCTTAGTTAATTAAATCACTGACATTGCACGATCCAAATCCTAACTCTCAAAACGGAAGCGATAAGACAAAAGCGGTGAAGTGATCTCGAAACCATGACATAATGAAGCAGAAACAAACGAATAAGAGGTGAAAGACAGAGTTGCGATTAGGTAAAAGTGTCGGCGCAAGTGGGGCTTGCCTTCACGTGTGGCAGGTACAGGTCCTTAGCGGTTAGCCACATCAAACGATCTTCGGACTTTAATAGAGCACTTCCCTGATGAGCACAACACACGCACACACATACAAACATACATAGGCCCCGATATAATGCCATGAAAATATAGGTACAACTCATTAGTACGTGAGGGAGATACTTTGAAATCACGACAAGTAGCGCTAGTAGACGGCAGGGCGTGGTACCTGAGTCGGCGGAGTGAGAAGAGAGAAGAAAGGAGGAGGGAATGTCGTCAGGAAACACACGCAGGAATTTGATAAGTTTCCCTCATTTCCTGTCAACTGCCGCCCTTCTCTGAAAGAATTTCCCTGTGATGAATTGTAAGAGTAGTTATTGGTCGTGTAACAGAGTGGAGTGCCGAAGGCACGACACGATGTTACACGACCAATAACGCTCTTATTTTTCGCTAGGGAGATAAGAGGGATCGATTGCCGTCAAAAACGTTGACCTAAATGCATGCATTCATGCATTTTCATTCACGTGACTTTGTGCACCAATAGCAGCCCGCTACGGGCCTCCCCTGACCCTGTCTCGTGGCATTATAGCTTCTACTAGTGACTTCAATGCTGCTACATTACTGGCTGATATGTCTGCCACGTCAGTGCCACGTGCTACGCATAATTCACTCTAGAACACGTGACCCGGTCAGGTTGAATGGAGGAGAAAATACGAGATTTATGGAACGGCAAGCTCAGGAGGATCAGCTGCGGTACTTGTAATTGATAGGAAGTAAATGCAGTCACTTCAGAAATTTTTACGGATTGTGCGCTTGCTCTTCGCATTTGCTGTTGACTACCAATGTTTTAACCATTTTCTGCTCCGGAGTTCACAGATATTATCAATTATGTGCGCTCAAGTACATAAACCGTATGATGGAAAAAACATGCTAATTACTAAAAAGGTAGTACCCGCGTCACGGCACAATCCATTAATTGTCTAATGTTTATTGTAGCATTTCTGTAATCTACACCATTCGCAACGCCTATGATCGTATCCATGAATGAAGTTCCAATTATTACGGCATAGGATAAGGAATTGGATTCTTTTTAAAGCAATCATTACGTGATTATACTTATTCTTAATTTCAATACGTTTTTCATAACCTGCCGACGAAAAATTCTTACTACCTATGACGCAACTATGCTCTTCCCCTTTCGTGTGACATCCAGAATATTCATATTGGCCCGTATCCAAGTTTTTTACTCCATAGGTAATAGATACCATCATGTGTCACGTACATGGGTGCAGTAACTTTTGCCTTGATATGAGCTCATTATTAGGTATCAAAGTAGCAAGTCAATGACATACAACCGCCAATTTTTCAATTTTCGTGCGTGGATATTTGTAGATTTGCTATAGTAAGTTTGAAATCGGATCATTCTGATGGGGCAGGTCAAGTCAAAGTCACGTGACATGGTCAGGTGACCCAGTCACGTGGTAACTGCCAGCCACAAGGTCCGTCACGTGGTCACCACGTGGCCGCTAGGTGGTTACCACGTGACAGGCACGGCCAACAGAGCGAAAAATAATAAAGCTGTAGTAGAATAATCAGATCAACTGCACTGCGTACTGTGTTGTATCAACTTTGAGATTTACTGTTGTCGCCGTAACAAAGCCATACATGATACGAATTAAGAAATTAGTTGAAGGAGCAAGTCTACTTTATGCCTACTACGAGAAGGAATGTGAATCTGGTAGTAATGAGGGAGAGGGAGAAGTTTAACAACAGATCTCCTCATATATACCCTGATAGCGACAGGAAGAAAGGGAGGGATTCCGTAGAATTCTTTGTTGAGATACTATCAGGGGATAAAACGTCAAGATATCTTGTAGATCCGAACTTCGCATTTTCTTGGTAAAATGACGATCTAGCATGTACGACATGTATCCTAAACGAATCATACTTGAGTTAGCACCGTAAAATCTATCCATGTCCTAAGAATCAGATCCATCTGTACTTGGGGTAAGTAAATAAAAGCATAATTTATTGATAATACTGTCTGGAAATATGAAAATCACATACCTATCGGGGTTATTTTGTCACAGCGATTTCACGCTGGAAACCTCAGTTGAGGAAAATACAGATAGTGGGTGGGAATATGAAATGCGACCCACGATTGAAATTATCATAATTGATAGAAAAGAAGTTCCGAAACACACCGCATCGTTTGGAGTTCATAGACAATTTAAAATTAATTGATTTAACAACCCAATTATCGTTAACAACAAAGCACTCTGACTTCAAAGAAACATGAACTTCAGCGTAAATGTTAAATGAGTTACGTTTTTAATGGAGCATAGAGGTCCGGGGAAAAGAGATCAAGAAAATTTCCATTTTCTGAATAAGTTTGCTAACAAGAAACCTGAAACTTATTAAATTTCGGCACCCTATCGTTAGAAGAAATAATTACTCTTTGAGTAATGAGTAGTGATCACACTGAAACAGTGAAACGTTTCACAGTTAACAGCTCAATTCCGCGGTCTGTTCATGATTATGTGCATTGTACACTTTAAATAAACAGTTAATGATTCAGTTAATTAATAAACGAAAACAATCAAAAAATCGGTCGAAATGGTGAAATTCATCCTTATCTAACATATTTAATGAAAAATGAAAAGATAATACAGCGAAATGGCATAGTTAAAATAGTATGAGCATTTGTCCCCAGTCTTACCATCTGTCTAAACTGTACATTTGTGTACTACATCAGTCATCAGTATAAGTACACTGATACATAAATACATTTAGATTGCACTCCTATGGCAGATTGTTTCCTACATCTAAGTCATCAGTATAAAGAAAAAGAACGTAAACAAAATAAAAGAAAAATTTAGTTTAAATTACATTTTAATTTTTGCATATTTACTCCTATTTCATGTATTGTAGATTTTTCCATCTATGATAGGGAAAACCGTGACATTAAATTTCATTCATCAATGATGCACTTGACCAATGACGTTGTGACCAATCGGGAATCAGCGCGCGAGAAGACCGCTGAATCGTGCACTGACTGGTCAATTTCATTTCATGGCAATTTCAAGATCCCACTGCCAGTTAATTAAGGTGCTATTCTAATTAGTTAATACCCCTCCCATCTCAGGAGTTCTCATATACCGGCTCACCCCTCCGCTCCACTACAATAGTTCCCGTAGTGATGTCGTAGAAGGTCTGTCCTACCCGGGAGTGCATCATGGTGAAGAAAACGGGGAATATGATGGTCGTTGTCAGGTCTTTAAATGCTGTCCGAGATACCGCTCTGAGGGGAAGCGTAATGTAATGGGGGGGGGGAGAGATTGACAAAGTGAACTGTCAAACTTCAAAAGATATTTTAAACTGTTATTCGTATCGACTTAAGTGAGTTAATAAAATCTCTTAGCATGAAGATAAATTTGGAATCATTTCAAATAAAATTTATCAAAATGACACCCTGGCACCCTACATCTGATATGAATCTAATTCTATGTGAATTCAGATGGCTATAGAGTGAAAGTGTCTAACTTCCGGGTGTCGAACTTTCGGGTGTCGAACTTCCGTCGTCCGTGACCCTGAATTCAGATGGCTATAAATACGGAAACCAGATAATCAGCTCAGTTCCCAGTATGTGGTATGGCTTAAATGAAAAATATTCTAATCTTTCGTGTGACCTATTGCCGAACAGCATTATCAAATGAAACGCTCCCAAACGCAGACAATCAACTCTTGGTAATTGCTTTTGAAATAGAGATCTCGATGCAGTAGAACTGCGCGTATGGATATGGATATCAAATCATCAACTCAGAGAAACTGATTGAATTTAAAACAATATACCTTAGTGGTAGAAATTATGATGCGTACTAATTATGATTATTTTCGCAAAATGATCATAATTAGTACGCATCATAAATTCTACACATCATAATTTCTACAGATCATAATTTCTACCTTCTCAAAATTCGACCATTATTTAGACATGTTGAAACAACCAGGATGACCATGTTGCCCAAAAATTATGGTTGGCTCCAAGGCCCTTTTCACATCTTTGTAACTAATCAGCAAATTTTCAAAATCAAAGGTTGCGGTGCTTTCATAATATTATGGAGTTGCCATAAATTACGGAGTTCCACTCAACTTATTTGATACTAATAATCAAGTAACATTCAAATAAGCTACCTTACTGCCAGACCTTATCAAAGACCAAATTTACATGTTTACGATTGATACAAAAATGAAAACAAAGACAACATCGGTCGAAAAACAATATGTGAATGTTAAGGCATGATATTCACATAACATTAACTTCGTCACCATAATGTTGAAAGTTAGCACAATTATTATATGGATGTAAATCATGATTTTTCGGAAAATCAAATCTGGAGGATTCTGGACAATTTTGGAACGGGTAAAATGGATTAAATTTTTTTGTTTTATCCCAAAATTTTTGGCTGCTGTTCGATTTTATGGAAATTTCACAGCATTGCTCACTTCTTCAGAATTCTTTCCTTCGGTCGTTAAGGGAAAGCATTCGGCTTTCTTGCAATTTATAGAGGTACAATACCTTCTTATTTAGATGCAATACCTTCTTATCTTCCCAGTCATTACGATAAACCCCAAGAAATCGGAAACAAGTTTACCAAAGAAGTTTCTTTCTCCCGGAATTTACCGCAAATTGCAAAATTTTCTTTAACCACGTAATCTGAACTCTCAAAGATTTCAGGAAACAATTTAACCACAGAAGTTCTTTTATCCCAGAAATTAGCATAAATTGCAAAAATTTTTATTGACCACGTATTTTGAACTATCATGTGAGATTTCAGGCTTGAATTTAAATTATTTTGGTACCAGTTCACAACTGGCCAATGGTTTAATCCGAACGCGTGACGAACTACTTACAAAATTACTCTATAAATCGTTTTTAAAAGTTTCATCATTACCAATTTCTTTTACGAGTTGAATTTTGTAGAGGCTCGTTGTAGACTAACGCGCACTGAGGGATACGTAATCTGGACCATGACACATACTTTCTCTTAATAATATAACTGGTTTTATCCACTTCCTTGTAAAGCTGGTTACTCGGTGTAATCGTAATGAATCTGATTTGCTCGGGTTCGAATCCCATGCCATTTCTACTGTGTTATGGATGAGAGATTAATCTTGATGAGAGATTAATCTTAATGTTAATCTTAAGCAGCCACACGGTTCACCCAGTCAAACTGTGCAGGAGTGATAAATATGCAGAACCCCTTGCCAGGCTAATATTCCATATTTAAATATGCTTAATTACACCAGAATCCGTCGCTTCCCGTCATTGGCTCTACAGTTGTAGGAATAAAAGTAAAACCTCGTAAATAAGAAAGTCACAAACCACCCCGCAAATTAATCAAACCGCTAGAACGCGTTATGTCGTTACCCACCCATTAACTTACAACCATTAACTTAAACTTCTTGCAAAGTGTTTCCTTAGATTTAGAACTACTTACCTCCAGAATCCGATGTCTCTGCCTGGCTTTACGATAGCTTCGGATCTGTTTATGGGGTTGACAGTCTCTGCTCTCACCACTTTGATACCCAGCAGGTATTTTCCCACTGTTGCACCGCCCAGCCCGTCACGGGAATAGGATAGAAAACCCGACTGGAAACATAATATTCTGATTACAACTCTCACGTATATTGCAGTTATATCGTCTAAGACTAAACTTGAAAATCTTGAGCACAGATTACGTCTTCCCGGCAAAATCAATGATGAACTAGGCAAATCAAAGTGATTAATTCACTGCCACTCCCTTTAGAAGGTATCGTTACAGGTACTATGAAATTGTTGTAAACATGTTAGATTCGTTATTAATCAACTTAATAAGGAGTTTGTTATCAAGATCAATTTGCGATAGTTGTTTTGATGTGATTGACTACCAACCTCGTATATCAAGACAACTGCCCAGTAAACGAGGAGGTAGCTGATAAAGTCCATGAACTCGTCCAGCGATATCTCCGTTTCAAAGTCTTCGTCAAGAAGTAGAGATTTTATGAAATCTTGTTGCTTCGCACTGAAATGAAACGCATCAGTTTGATATTTGTGTTTTTGCTGTGATACCTAATGCTTATCCATATTCTAATTCATATCAATTCTTGGCCGTGGGCAACTATTCTTTATTTCCCTCTATTTCCAATAAAGAAAGATTTCAAATGAAGTCTTTTTTAAATTATGGCTTTTTCCAAATTGAGTCTTTAAATAGAAATAAGGACAGCTGCAGGGCCATGTCGTAGAATGAGATGGATGCGAGGCATTCATCTCTGCCTTAAACCGCACACAAGGCACATTGCGGCTGTTAGTGACACAATTATCCAAGTTTAGAGAGGTAACTTGATGACGTCAAAGAACCTTTCACTGGCGCAGTGGGGCGCAAGGCCGACAAACGTGATAATTTTCACACTTCGTGCAATTAATTCCTTAATCACTAATGACAAATTCGGACTACCTTAGTACCAGAAATATAGGCGACAAGAAATTAAGGCGATTTTGGAAAAATCGCCTTAATTTCTTGTCGCCTTAATATCTGGTCGTCTTAATATATGGTCGTCTTGATTTTTAAAAGGCATAATTTTCCGTTATTTTTTCTCTCCTATCAACTTTTCCAATATAGGAATTAGGAACACAATAAATCACTTGATAGCCAGTAATCAGTGCAATAAGCACCAAAAAGAAATTAAAATACTGATTCAATAAGTCGACAAACTATTCATTATCATTCTTATTTTCTTCATCTGATGTAAAGATGCCGGTATGGACTCTAGAATGACCCATTTGAAAAGCTCAGGATCTGGTGTAGGTACTGTATTTTGAAGGCCCACTCAAGAAATTTTCTGTATTTTTGTTCAGTTTTATATTCATTTCATAGCCATTTCAAATGGAAGAAATCGTTTATTTTCGAAAAAAAAACTTCAATTTGAACTCCAGGAAAAAATCGTCTTAATATCTTGTCGCCTTAATATCTTGCGCCTTAATTATTAGTCGCCTATATTTCTGGTACTAAGGTAGCTATTTTAAGTACTACATTAAGTAGATCAAACGCTCCTCGCTTCATTAACGTTATCGTATTACTTGTCTCATGACACGGTCTACGACGAATGACAAAACGCAAATCTTTCCACAAAGAATGGAGAAAATTAACGCCCATTGCACACACACTGCTTCAGTACGGACCGGGCACGATAAAACAAACATCCCAATGTCAGCATTTGCATGTGTAATTCCCTGAAAATAACATCACTCCGACCACCTAGTGTTCCTGCGCAGGTGTATCAGGAACCTGCGGTAACACGGCCTGATAATTCCCTTGTCGGCATGGAAAAGAGCCCCCATAGGGCACACCACAAGCTCACATTCCACCCTTCACCGGTCTGCTACAGGAGGGCGGCATTAGCTTGAAAAGGGCTCGCCAGACGCAGTTTCAGACCGTATTTAGACCTCCGCATTCTTCTCACTTATTTCCGACACACCCACAAGAATTACAAGCAAGGGAGGGATGATGTGTGGAACCACAGTCATTTTCACTTGCGACAGAATTAGATCACCAATCTTTGTCGGCGTGACCCCAGATCCATCTTGAGTGACAATATGAACCATGGAACGCTGTTTTCACTTCTTGATGTAAAAATAATGTTTCCTAAGAAAGATGATGTAAATATCAAATTTCAAGGCTTATAATGGACATGTGTGAAAGTTTTTGGCATCAGGATTGGTTCGGGCTGCTTCGAGGCGTACCCTAAAACGTCAAACATTCGAAAAAGGCCTATCTCGAACATGCCTCACTCCTCACCCTTCATGAAAACATGCAAGTCCTATGTGGCTTGTGAACAATTGGTTTAAAAGTGTTTTCTTAAGTTGCACGGTGTAAAAAAACACGAAAGGTTACGTTGAAGGCCCGTTGCTTTTAGAGGTCGTTACTAATAAGAAGGCGCTTCATTAATTGAAAGGCGGGGCCAACAATCATCCAAGAGTTCCCCATGAACATAACCATTGGACTTCGTAAAATCTATGTGATTACTCCATCAGGGCTCCCCTCGCGGAAAAAGTAACTGGTAATATCCTGACCATATCCTTACAGATATACAAAACCTATAGTAAATAGTTACATGCTCATAAGCATTTATAAGTTTGGTCTTTGAAAATGGACATGGGAAGTTGCATTCTAGGAAATCTAAATGCTTGATTTCCAAGGCATGGTACCGGGGAGAACAGGCCTCTTGTTCTCTTGTAGTAGGTAGTAAATAGTTAATAGTAGCAGATATCATTTTAACTTCTGCTTCGCGCAATATCCTACGCTTGAAAGATGCTCAAAGCAGTTCCTCATTGCATAGTCTTGACGATCAGACGGACAACTAAAATACCTTACCAGGAACTTCCCCCTATTCCAAATTCGAGAAGAATTCCGATGAACTAAGTTTAATAAATCTCCAAGGAATCGAGACCATGATTCATAAGATTCCTAGAAACCACTTTCCCTTGAAATATCACAGTGGTTTCCTCGGCGGCAATTTACTCTAAACCAAAGAAAAGCTCGTGGGAAGGGGAGACTTTAACGTAAAACCTAGCTGACGGATAGGTTCCTAAATCGTAACCTAATGCTCTAATAGGTGTCTTGAACGTGAAACCTAACTAATGGATAGGTTATTATGCTAGTCTCGCCACATAACCAAGCACACGTTGCCGTTTATCAATAAGAGGAAAGTAGAAAATAAAGACTTGATTGCGGTCATATATCACAGTTCTTCAATTACTGTCCAGCTCTGAACCGCTTTCCTCTGAACAATATAAGTATCAAAGATTGTTTCAAATGAAAAGCGATTTCGCTCGAGCATTTTAGCTTTTCATTTCCAGACTACATGACAGTATGTGCAATTAACTTAAGCCTGTTGATCGATTGTGAGCAGTAATGTGTGATAAATGGGCGTCTTTTTAAAATTGTTAAGAAACCAATTTGTCTGTTCTCTTGACAAATGTTCCAAGATCGAATATCATAGCAACCAAAGTGCTACGCTGTTCCTAAGAGTCTCCAAACAATCACTTAGTGCAACAATCGATAACTCACACCTTGTCATTAAAATAGTGCAGCGATCATCCGATTCACTAAGAGATCCATCTCGTCCTTTTATTAGAACCGATATCGATTAACTTGCCTCTTAACATACGGCGAGTAAAGTTCGTTATGAATTTTTCATACGATTTCAAAGGATGGAGTATCGAACGAAATATTGTTCAATTGATGTTTTAAGTGATCAGGCAATGACTCATAAATGCCCAGAAAGGCCGCTGGACACAGGACAAGTCGTTATTTAGGATATCCCGATCGATCGTAGACTAAATTATCTTTCAAGCCAATTTGCTAATATTCTAATAAATGGTTGTAAAGGTTCGCTCAAACTTTTCTTGTTGAAATCAAGATTGTATGAAAATTTCCCATGTAAATACGGGGAACGGACATTTCATCTCAGGACACTTTATCTCGCAATATGTCAGCTGTACGCAAACGTAAGGGTCTGGGTTATGCTCAGGGTTAGGGTTATGGTTAGGTCAGGAAAGGGAGATGAATTGTGTCCTGAGATGAAATGTCGTGAGATGAGATGTCGCCAATCCGTTGAAATGCTAAATTTACACTCGGCTATGTGCGTCAAAACGAAATAATTGCTGCAATGCTGCGCGCGTCGCTTGGTTAATTGCCAAAACCGCGCGTGAATGGGGTCTTTGGATCAGATGCGACACTTCGCGGCGTATGTAAAACAGGCTGATTTTGGCATTAGCCGATGTTTTTCTTTCGTTTTATCTCTACATACGTACCGATAAACCAATGCAAAACGAGACCATTACATACACTGAATAGCAAACAACCATGCACTAACGAGGCTTTGAATATTCCTAAACGCAAACGCTTTAATATCCGAAGCTATCGGCATTTTAACCGGAAAGGAAGGCAAAATTACTCTTGTCTACTATCAAAAGATTTAACCGACTATTGAAATCGATTGGAATAATGGAATATGCTCAATCGATATGTATCATAGATTATTTCCAGGAGAATGCAGTTTCTTGAGGTCCTCAAGAAACTTCTTTCAAATTACTATGTTATATTGGAGCCGGGTCCCTTATTACGGTATTACCCACCCATTGACAATGTAGACACTTACCCAAGCATGGTAAAGAGGAGGTATTTGACAATGTAGACACTTACCCAAGCATGGTAAAGAGGAGGTTTTTGAGGAGGTAGACACTTACCCAAGCATGGTAAAGAGGAGGTATTTGACAAACATGAGTATCTGGAAATCAACTATCTCTGCTGCTACTCTGCGCTTGATACTTGCTATCTTGTACTTGTAGCCAATAACTGAGGGGTGAGGGTATAGGTAAAAAGGTACAGTGTATAAGGTTGAAAGGTACAATTAGTATACGCCTTTCTTTTTCACACACAGATTGTTTTTCACTCAGGTGTATACAACTCTTGATGTAATAAGGTACAAAGTATATAAAGCTGTTCGGACACTTAATTAGAAAGTTCCTATGGACTTCTATCCAGAGAGCAATAATTTTGCTATTAAAATTCCATAGAAAATTCAGTCCAAGGAATTCACTACCATCCTAATGGAGCCCTTAAACTAGCTGCGCAATCCTAAGCCGGTTTAGATAGTAGTCCCTGCTTTACAGCTTGCTAAGTTACTAGGTAATTACCAGGGAATATTACCCAGGTATATTACTTGCTATGTTACCAGGAAACATCCAAGTGGTCAGTATAACGTGTACTGAGAGAGGCGACCATTTCCTCGGAACAGAAACCTACTGTAAACTAGGTAACATTACATGTTCCAGTATTACATGTTGCTCCGGGGGGGGATCAGGTACTAAGTGCATGACACAGGGTGTGGGTGGGTGGGTCTCGGCCGAGTGTGAAATACAGTTAGTCATTGTGTACTAAGTTGGGTGGTCCTTGAAGTTTTTTGTACCAAACAGTTAGTACAGTGTACTAAATTGGGTGGTATTCCACAATTTTGTATCCAAAATGTTAGTACAGTGTACTAAATTTGATAGCCAAGGACTTTTTTTAAATATATTTTACGGTCCTTTACATTTTTCTGACTCAAAAAGTAAAAAGTTGGTTGGTAAAATTTTATTGATTGAAATCACCCAGTCATTTTGTGACCAGATTTAAACCAATCCATTGTTCTCTCTTGAGTCGGATACTTCATACTAGGCCTTATATTGTGCTGTAAGGGATATATCACATATTGATTTAGTCGAAAACAATAAAATTTTAGTTTGATTGATTGATTGAAAATTTTAGTTGATTGATCACGGGTACTTAGCCGAAAATTACTTCGATAGAAATTTCCAGATGTATATGTAGGTACAACGACCGGCAATGAACGATTCTTAATTTGAGTACATTACAAAAAATAAAGATTTAAAAAAATTATACAAATATGTTAGATTTTGTCGAGTTTGATTGGCAATCTGCCTATTCAGTATTCACAATAGGGGTAGGGGCCATCCATAAAGGACGTCCGCAAAATTTCGGCTATTTCAGACCCTTCCCTCCCCCTTGTCCGCAAACGTCCGCAACCTGAAATACCCCCTGCGGACGTCCGCATTTTCACTGAAAATCTTTTGTGTCATTATCTTTATGCCCTTTTTTCAAATAAGGTAACAAAATCAACTTTATTATTTTACTCAATACCGAAAATAAGCCAAAATCCTGGAAAAATCGTCTATTTTCAAGTGAAAAACACCCAATTCGACCAAAATTTTCACATAAATGCGGACGTCGCATTTGGCCAAACGCCCCCCCTCTACGTCCGCAAACGTCCGCATTGGCCAGACTCCCCTCCCCCTCTTTGCGGACGTCCTTTATGGATATTTGTACCTACTTGATAATTGATCAAATTGTTTGAAGGCAATAAAATAGCATCATTTAACAATTAACATATTGTGATTAATATTATACATAATTAAATTAATAATTAGTAATCAAATGAAACTTTAATAACTAATTTTAAAGTTTTCTATACTTCTTCTTACTCAACTGCATCGAAAATTATGATATTATAGTGTTTTCTATTCAGTACCTATTGCACTTCTGAATTACCTATAGGTAAGTTTGACTCGTAGTTCCCACAAGGTACCAATTTAAACTTTTAATTAATGTAATTAAGGGGTGGTCCTCGATTTTAGCTCAAAAAGAGTTAGTATAATGTACCAAGTGTAGGGGTGGGTGGTCACGTTTCAAAATTTTCAGAAAAGTTCAGTTAGTACACCCTGTGTCATGCACTTAGTACCTGATCCCCCCCCGGTTACTCTAATATTACTGCGCTGGTTAAGGGGTATCCGGTGTTCAGAGTTCAGTGAAAAATGAATCACTTTAAATCTGAAATATCCGAGAGGTACAACCAGTGGCCAGCGCGGCGGGCTTCAATTTGTTGCTTACCCTCGCTTCATTTGTCACTGATTTACTGCCGCTGCGGAATATCGTAGAAAATGGCTTTAAAATGGCTAAAATATCACGAAATCTTAAATCCATCTTAAATACTCTGCAGTATTTTATGTAGAGTTAGGTAGATTTTCATTTTTGTCATAATATTGATTTAAAAATCTTTGATTTCCAATATGGTTGATCTGACACTTTTACAGCATGAAATCCAGATTTGGAACCATATCTCACGAATAGTTCACATTACTGTTTAGCCGATGAATTATATTAGTTGGGTTTAGTATAAAAGTGAGGCCTAACTCTTTCACTCAGGTTATAAAGTTATAAATTTAACTGTGGTACTGCTCGATGCAGTAATTAATAAATGCATTCACAAAGTTTTCGAATATAAGCATTTAGGAATTTGAGGGAAACGGAGTAAGCATTTAAACTTAATAAGAATTTAGGAATGAAGGAATAATTAGGCTTGTACTTCCTCGCGGTGAGCTCCTACAAGTTAAATTACTAAATTAATGAGGAAACTCCTTGTCTATTGTAAAATAATGTATGCAATTCAAGTTGTAAAGAAAAGAAGTCATTGAATTAAATGATCAATTATTGGCACACATATTGCATTGTATGAAGAACAAAGGAAATGATAATAGCTACTTCCAATGTATGTATGTATGTATAGGATTCTGGTAGTTACTAGAGGCTCTGTATGAATTATAATGCAAGGAATATGAATATGAGGCTGGTAGGAAGGGCTTGTTTAGGTTAAGGATACAAATAACTAGTTTGAGGACACGGTTGAGGTTTAAGGTATCAAGTATAACAGTTAACAGTTACCTGTGCTGCTAGCAGTAGCAGTTGCAGCGGATATAGGGACTCTGAACAGAATGTGAGGCTGGTATGAGGGAGAGGGGAGGGTGGAGAGGTACTGGACATAATCCTTCCACCAACAACTCCATTCGTCGCGGTAACGGTCCATCCTGAGCAGAGGGAGGAATTAGAGTATCTTAGTTTAGAGGTTTTACGAGGTTTCATTTCAAATAGAAACAGTGGCGTGGTTAAGTGCGTGTAACGTATTAAGGGGGGGTTCAAGCCAAATTTTTGGGAAAACACGTTTCTGAGATAACGGTTGACCCAAAAGGTATACCCCGTGGGCCAACTTTTTGGCCAGGTTTGGTACTCCCAGACCCACTGGCGCCGCCGTGGCGCCGTGCCCAAATATGGGCATAAAATGGGCATATTTTTTCAAAAGCAACTTCGGCGGGATCTGAGGTGTGCAATCGATAGATAATGGTCCCCTGAGTTACCATAAAAAATTTGAAGTCGATATCTCAAAAAATGGCCGAGTTATGGCCGAAAAACGCATGCCCATATATGGGCATACGCGGCGCGCGTCCCGCAAGCCAATTTTGGCCCAAAAGCGCCAAATTTTTGCCAAAAATTTGGCGCTTTTGGCGCCAAAAATTTTTGAAGGCCTAACTCTTACTTACTTTGGGGTGGAACGGTAAATTCGGCCGTAGCCCTACAAACCGTGCCGTCAGGAACAACCTCTGCTGGCTGAGCCTAAGGCTCCCTGAGAAGGCCTAACTCAAAAATCCGAGTCCATTTGTATCTGAGGAATTTAGTCTAGTTTCACGTAAAAAAAGAATTATGCAAAAATATCAATCGTAGCCGAAGTTATAAGCGTTTGAGTAAAGTGCACTTTGGAAAAAACGCGAACTGAGAAAATGGCGATTTTGAGGTTTTTTAGAGGTCTTTTGGACCTCAAATAGCCATTTTAGCAGCAATCAAGCCCAAACTTGCAGAGAATACATAATTTAACGCTACTTATCGAATAAAGTTGGTTTCATTCAAAAATATTGATACTTGGCCAAGTTATGGGCCAAAATAGGCTTGCGTGACGCGCATATGCCTATATATGGGCATACGTTTTTCGGCCATAACTCAGCCATATTTTGAGATATCGACTTCAAAATTTTTTATGGTAACTCAGGGGACCATTATCTATCGATTGCACACCTCAGATCCCGCCCAAGTTGCTTTTGAAAAAATATGCCCATTTTCCATTTTATGCCCATATTTGGGCACGGCGCCACAGCGGCGCCAGTGGGTCTGGGGGTACCAAACCTGGCCAAAAAGTTGGCCCACGGGGTATACCTTTTGGGTCAACCGTTATCTCAGAAATGTGTTTTCCCAAAAATTTGGCTTGAACCCCCCTTAAAATATAGGGAACAGTGCTTCATAATCCCTTCAAACCCAATTCAAGTTTCAAGCGGAGTTCCTACTGTATAACCGGTATATATTTTTTAAAATTATGATTAAATTTAAACTTTTTAAGTGACAGGTGTGTTTACTTTTAGCAGGTGTACCTACCGCTTAGAAAAGCTTTAAAAGCGAGATTGATCATTAAATTGTGACTTGAAATTCAAAGAAATAGAGATTCCTTGAATTTAAGAAGACTAAAAGCGAGCCGTTGTTAGAATTTTCTAATTCTATCGCGTTCGGTCACGCTTAAGAAACGTTGCAGCACACGATTCTTACTTTCTTAGTGGGAACGTTTATTTTTCGAACGTAATGCTTCGATATCATGAGGTTATCCCAATAAACTGAATAATTCAACGACCCAAGTCTCGTGTCTCGACATAGGAAGTCTAAGGAAGTAAAAAACGCCAATCACATACAGAATTTGATCAGGATTTAAATACCTTTATATACGAGGACGATTGATATATCTCAGAATATGGTGAATACAGAATATGAAATGCCTTTATTAAATGCAGAATTAATATGCAGAATTTCATTCAGATATTCAAGGTGTTTTAAGCACCCGTTAAAATGATTTAACTTCATACGATGATGTAAATAGTTAAGAGACTAACTCTCTACGTCCCACGTTCCTGTAAACTATCCGTCAATCTCTGCTTTAACGCGTCTGAATTTCGAACTCAATGAAGACTTGTGAAGTTTTGATCTAAAATCGATTTTTAAAATTGCCGGGGTCGCAATGATTAATGTTCGCAGTAAAATTGATTTTGATGCCTTTTATAATGCAAAATCAACATTTTAAATCGTTTAAATTTTCAAACATACAGTAGTCAATTAAATCTTATTTCGTACACAAATTCACAAAAAATAAATCAAAGGATAGTCAAGTCAATCACTATTATGAGATATAGTAGTGCCTGGGTTCTGCAATCTATATTATTAAATTCTAAAATCCCATAAAATGAGCAAACATCAGTGAAAAAATTAATAACAAAACGCACAACAAGATAGTTGATTTTGTTAACCTTTTTATCCTAACCAGTAAGATAATATTATGAAGCTTAGAATCATTGAACCCAATGAAACATTATTTTGCAAACAGTTGCCAACTTTAATTATAGTAAAAGAGGCAAATTGCATAAAATAAATTTTCGAATTCAAAAAAACGTAAACATTTAATGGCACAAATTTTAAAATATCACCAACATGATTAAATATCACTAGATATTCTATTGACCAATGGCAGTTATGATATGTTGTAGGATCATTGAGCCTAAAACCACAGCTTCACTATTTACAGTTATCTTGATGCTCGCAGAAAGAACATCCATAGTTACAAGTAGAGTTTTATCATGAGCAATTGTTTTTGAGGCGAATTTCAAGCAGTTGGGTTCAGTCGAAAAACAGATCGAAGTAGAAGCAACTTTGGAGACAATGTTGTTTAAATTTGGGAAAATCTCCCCTCAAATTGGGCCCGTTCCGGTTTCGATCCCCGGGCAGCTTTTGCTTTCCAAGAATAAAAACAGATTCCACAACAGCAATGGGTGAAAGTAGTTCTCCAACGGGGGGGTTTTTTTGCTTTTAAAAACTTTTTGCCCAGAAATTGTAAACAGCCCGGTTTTAAAGGGGGTTTTTTTTAAATTGGGTTTAAATTTTTGTTTTGGGGTGTTTTTCCCGGGGGCAAACAGGCATTGGGTCAAATTTAAATGTCTTTTAAACTGCTAGGGGCTATTTTTATTCCCTTGATTTATCAAATTTTGGGTTTTTTGAAAGAAAAAATGGGGAACAAATCCGGGGGTGTTTTACCGAGGGAACTATCGACACCAAAACCCTCCACCAGACATTCGGTGAAGTTTTAAAGGGGGTGTTTGGGGTTAGGAAAAATTTGGGCCAAAACGTTTTTTTTCAATCTCCCAAACACCCAAAAACACCAAATAACTCAAAAAAGTGCATTATTAAAACTACGGGTTTGGGGTCCGGTTTTGGGGGTCAAAATCGGAGTGTTGCAGACCCGGGGTTCTTGTTCTTCTGAGCTGCCCTTTTTTTTTGGGGGTTTCCTCCCCCCGAATATCATCATCCTCCCGCTTTTAAGGCCCCCCTAATCCCCATCCTCATCATCAATCTCCTTTTCCCCAGACCGATTTTAAAAAACCCTTTCCCCCTTTCGACCCCACCACTGTCATCTTGGGGCTAGAACCTTTTGAACAAATCGGAAACATCTTTCCCCAGAATCATCCCCACTTCTCTCCCCAGGAATAGAAACCCCATTCTTGTAGTTGAAGGGGAAATTAATTTTTTTTCTTTTTTTTCCCCACTCCATAATGCTCTTTTCCCAAAGAACTTTCCGAACCCTCAGGGGAAAGGTGACAGGGTTTGGCCCAACCACGGGGTTGGGAAATTTATCTAAAAACTGTAACTGATATTCATCTAAATCTTTGGGTTTTAAATTGGGAGGGGGGCTTACTTGTCTTTAAAAAATTCCCTTTGGGATATTTTGCAAGTGGACTGGTTTTCTGGGGGTTTGGGCAGAAAGGGCTTTGGGTGGGGTCTTTTTGAATTTATTTAGGTCATATTTTGCTTGGGGCAAAAGAATGTAAAATTTCCCGAAGAGTTATCTTTTTTTTGTTGACAAAAAAATTGGTTTTTCAGAGGTTGAGGGTCTGGGCTTTTCAATTCTTCTTCCTTAAGAACGATTTTATATTCTCAAAAAGGGGGCAAATTTTAATTTTCTCCTTTCTCTTAACAAAAATGGGAAACCTTTGGAACTGTAACTGTGAAAGTCGGTTCCTTTTTTTAATGCTGGTTTTTCAGAAATCTGCGAACAACTTGATAACAAACGGGTCTCTCCAACAACAATTCATCTTTTTTGCTGATCAGATTCTAAACCATGGGATCATCTTTATTTCTGGGTTTCCAAGCCGGGGGTCCAATGGCATGGACTGTGGGTGCGGGAAATTCCTTTTTCTGCACTTGAATATTAAACTTCTCGAACTTTTTGGGTTGGGTTTCAATAAATTTTCCCTTTAAAAGCAAACATAGTTGGTCAGTTCATTTTGAAAAGAACGACTTCTGGATTTTCCCCCAAAAGTTTCATTTTTTCTTTTACATGGTTGTAATATTTGTCAAACCAAAAACTTGGTTTTCTCTTGACTTAGGGAACCCAATGGGCTTTTGACAACATTACTTTTCCCCCGGAGGAGTGGTGGGCAGCTGAAGGTTTGACTACAAATTGAAAATTCCCGGCACAAGGGTCGACAGGCTTGGGGGCAATCTCAGATCAGAATCAACCATATCAACCCGGGCCAGTTTTGGGGAGTGCCCTAATTCCCTTTTCCCGTCCTCAGGGTCCGAAAGATGATTCTTTCAGTTTCCTTTCTCTTCTCCAAAACTTTTTTTTGGGGTCAGTGAACTTTTTTATTTCTCGTGAGCATGTTAATTCCCCCTTTTGTCCCCCCATTCGTCAATATCAACAACAATGGCTTTTTAAAAGCCCACGGAATTTTTGTGAATTGAAACGATTCTCCCGGGGGGAAAACCCCCAAAAGCCATACAGCACTTCCAGCAACCATGTTGTTTTTGTCCTGGAAACAACTTATCCACCACTTCCCAGGTTGCTCCCCCTTTCTCCCCGGATCCGGTTTTAAAGCTTGGGGAAAGGGATGGGGAGCAGTCTTAGGACATATGGGGACCCAAATCCGAGGGCAGGTCCTTTATAAAACATCATTATCGGTACAATTCTGGGCAGGCCCCAGTACCCAGGGGCCTCTCAATCAAGGGTTGGGTTAAAGGGCCTTCAGCCCCTTTTGGGAAAGGTTTCTGATGGAAAAAAGGGCCGGCCCTTTCTGCTCCCGATTCCCAACCAAAAATACATAAAATACAAGGGTTTTTTTTACCTAAATTTAATTTTTAAAACCCCAGCTTTGACAACATCTGGAAAAAAACAAAAACGTCCTTCCTTAGCAATTTCTTCCTTCTCATTGCCTGATTTTTCCCTTGTCCTTCATTCCAATTCCCCTTTTGGGGGGTCTGGTGCCCCTTCAAAAAAGGGTTTGGGACCTCCTCCCACCCAGAGGGGCAGATCTTAACCCCCCTTTTTGAAGTAAAAGGGTTGGCAAAAAATCTGATTCCCCCATATTTAAAATAACGTCGGTTTAAATTTTTAAAGTGGCTTTAATTTTTGATATAGATATTAAGGAAATTTAAAAAAACTGAAAAATTTTCGAAAACAAATCAAGATATATAAATTGGTATGTAAAAACTTTTAAATTTATTGTTTTAAAAACTCGGGTATATAAATTAAGAGAAGAGTAACATGAAAAAATTAAAAAATATTAAAAAATTTTGGGACATGTCAATGAAATATCTTAGATTAAGTAAAAAATTTTTTCACTTTTTAATTATAATTTAAACATTGAATTTAAATTTAAAATTTTAAAAAACCAAAAAAACAACTCAATATAAAATCCCACTTCTTGATAAAATAAACTTATCCAGACATTAAAAATAAATTAACACCCCCTATTTACCTATTGATATTTTTAACCTGATTATACCATATTGAATGGCAAAACCTTTACTGTTTGGCCCTAGATCGTTCTTACGTAATCATTTTGGTCGATTTTAACCCCCAATCAAGTTTGTGCGGATTTTTACAATAACATTAAACGAATTATTCGAAACCCCCTCTAGGCAAAAAACGTTATACGAACGATCCTAACATCAAATAAATTCTGCTTTTATCGTCCAACAATCAATCGATCCAAGAATATGTATAATTAATCAAACATTATAATGGTTTTAACAAAAAAAACCCATTTATTTCTGCATCATATTGTCGCAATTCGTTCTTTTTTCAAATAATAATTCTATTGGGGGTTCCCGATTTTAAAGTGTATAATAAAAATTACGTGATGATAAAAAAACAACAGAATGCATGATATTTATTATTTATCGAAAAGTATATTTATTTCGTTGCCCAAAACCATATGGTTTCCGAATTAACAAAATTGTAAATAAAAGTGTTTTTAACCCAAATGCAGTGATTATATTATTTAAGTTTAAAAATACAGTACTTTTTAAATGTATTCACGTAGCAAACACCGTTTTTATTCACTTGAACTTTTCAAATACAAAAAAAAGCTATTTCAAACAGAATCCCTACATTATTTTGTCAGATTTAACTTTTTTAGCTCGACAAAAGAAATTAAGCAGCATGTAAATTAAATGTATCAAAGAACTGTACAGAGGGCTCAATGAGGCCTTCAATCCCTTTAATATTAACGATGAACTCTGCTTATAATGGTGTGTCCAAAAAACGTATTTTCATTGTGGTACATTTTAGATTTTAAACCAAAAACCCAATTTTAAAAGTAGAAATCATATTAATTGAAATTTTGCCCTTTTTAAAATAAGAGATGAATTAAAAACGGTTTAAATTTTGAAAAACCCCACTTCAGGGGTAAAATGTTCTATTATTTACAGTTCAAAAAAGTTCTGACTTTAAAATTTTTTATGTTCATGTTTCGAAAATTCTAGGGGTTTTTAAAAGAGTTTTAAATTTAGAACGCAAAGATTCACTTTTGATAGGTGTCATTCGAGCAACTTGTTGTCAAGTTACTCAGATATTATATGTATATTCAAAAAACCCCCACCCAACCCATTCTCCCTCCTGAAAATATAGAACCAGACCCCCAATGTCCATTTTAAAATTTTTATAAAACCTTTTGAAATTTTTTATGATTCACTGTATTTGCTTTTTAATGTTTAAAAAGTGATATCATTGGGGACTTTACAACGTTAAAATTTTTGACTGAGTGCTCATGGTAAAAGGTCAAGGGGTTTTCCAGTTTAAAAGCAAGAAATTTAAAGGGTTGCTTCCAAAACATGAGTATCACGCCCCCCTTTACCACGCAATTTGGTCAGAATCTATGAAATTTTGAACTAAAAGGGCCCGGGAGCACAACCCTATTTCCGGGGAGAAGCTTTAAAAAGTCTGAATATTTTGAAATTGACGAACCCCCAATTAACGCCACGACAGCGTATTTTGTATTAGCATTTTCTTTTTTCAAAGGAAACACCAATACTAGTCACGTATTATAGTAAATTTTTTGTTTTTGTTGTATTAAAATAAAATTTAAATTGCCAAGGCCCCGTTTTTTAATTGCCCATAAGAAATACCTGTGGGCAAAAAAAGGATTCCTTGAGTCACAAATTCACCAGATATAAACTCAACCATTTAAAAACCATTTCAATTATTAGTACGCGGGGGGAACCAGCAAGAACCATTATTTCACCAATTACGTATTATCAGAAGGTCAATGAAAATTTTTTAGCAAGCTGGAAAAAATTTCATTTATATCTCGATATATTCGATTAGAGATAGGTTGTTTTCTTTTCCGCTAATTCAAAAGAGCTGATTGGCAACCCTTTATATTTTACATTTGCACAATAAAGATAGTTGTCAGAATTATTGAGTTAAAACCCTCAGTTTGATCTCATAATTTAAAATATTATAATTCTAAATATTAATCTCGAAAACAAGTTTTTCCTGAAAGCCATTAGTTTTTGATTTTTTAAATTTAAAAATAAAGAAATAAATTCCGTTAATATAATATGACACAGCCGTTTTATCCAGAAATGAATTTATTAGTCCCAAAAGTTGAACTTTTTTTGTAAACAGTAGGGTTTTAAAAAACACTTTTCAAACTATTTATACCACAAATTTTAGAATTTAAAATGATGTTGAAAGCAACGTTAATAAAGTTCGAGTTATAGTCTACTCAGAAAGAACTAAAAAATTTTGAAAAATCTTAGATTTTTCTACAGATTGAAGGACCAAATCTCGACCCATCGAATACAGCTAAATAAATCGATTTTTTTCCCTCCATTGACCCTACATAAAATCACTGAGTAACCATAAAAGAAATTATAATAATAATATTATGCTAATGATGCCCGACGAGCGGTTGAAATAAAAAGGGATAAACGATGCTAGAGGTTTTTCCCGTTTTGTAAGAGGGGTTTTTGCCGAGGCATTAATATTTCGCAAAAATTAAACATATTTACGTATTAAATTTGAAATTAGGCAAATTGATCATTGCCTTGTTCAAATAGTTGATTTGGAATGCTGTCCTTTTTAAAAGACGTAGATTTCATTATAGACCGAAGTGATGTATTTTGTCGTTGTTTAATGGGTGGGCATCATAAATCAGCAAGAAACGGGCGAATAAATGGGGCTAGTTACTTTATTAATAGCTTATATCATAGCTTATATTGATAGCCCTTTGTGATTTGTCCATGAAAAGGTTTCATTTTGGGTATTGCCTAATGGCTTTCATAAATTGATAAATTTTTTATAAAGCAAAAATTCCCAACTCACTCAGGTCAGTTCAACCCGGGCCCCCCTTTGTCAGAATATTTCATTTGAATTGGGAAATTCGGGTGTTCCCGACAGTGGTCTTTTCAGACATCCACTTTCAAATTGCTCTATGGGCCCCGGCCCTTTTTTGATGGAATTTAAATTAGGGGAAACTGCACGCAAATTAAAAATTTGATGCCATTGAAATTTTTTACCATTTTCTGCCCAACTAATAGTTCAGAACCAATCAGCTATTTAGTGTGACCCCCACGTTAAGTAAACCCCAATTTCCAGGTTAAGGGGGAGGGAAATTTTAGCGTTACAGTAGGCTCTCCAAAACCGAAAAGGTGTCGGAACCCCGCTGAGGGACGTCAGTCCCTTTTTTTGGGAACCAAGTAACAAACCCCACGCAGTCCGAAACAACGTTTTCTAATTTGGAATTACTAGGTCAGAATTGACCCTTTCCTAAATTTTTATAAATGTCCCCGTGAAAATCCCGTTTAGCAAATCTATTTTTGGTATTTCCCATTTGAAATAAAGTAAACAAGCAAAAACCAAATACTTTTTTTAAACCCCAATTTTCCCAAAGCCCAAAAAAGGGCAATTTTTCCCCCTTTTTGTAAAAGCATAAAAAAATTTTGACCGCCAAACCCGATGTGCAAAAATTTTTTGCATCTTTCAAATTTTGTCAATTTTTAAGGGTTGATCAAACCCTTCCCCCCGCAAAATTTTTTTGAAATTGAATCTAAAAAAAAAAATCGTAAAATTCCATGAAAAATTTTTGAGTTAAAAGGTTCAAATGGAAAAAATCCAAAAGCTTTTTTTTTCCTTTGTGAAAAGCCCGCTCAAACCAATTTTCCATATAGCCTATAAGAAAATTTCCGCCTTAGTACAACATACTTTGACCGGTCTCATCTCAAGAAAAGTCGCATTCAATCTCTTCTTTTAATTTTTGTCCAAATTTCGAATCGATTGCTTCACACCAAAAAATTGCGATATTCATAAAATCGAAAGACCAAACCATGATTTTTGAAAGTTTTAAATTTTTAACCCAAATTTTGGGAAAAAAATCAAGAAGCTTTTCCCCTTTTCCTTTTTGGTGAAAATGCTCAAAAACGACCTTTTTTGCAAAAAGCAGAAAAATTTCCCGGTTGATGAGTCATAAGGGTCATAATGACGTCCCCAGAACTTTTTATCCAATGCTTTCCCCATCTTAGATCTAAAAGGGACCTGATCATTTCAAATTTTTTGTAGAACTTGAGATCCGATTTAAATTGGGTCACAAAATTTATTTTTTTTTATTATATATAAACCTTGGACACTGAATTTCATATAGCCTCCAAAATGTTATTTGGGGATTTAAGTATACGCGTATCTATAAGAAGGTTTTTCTAGACCAAAATTTTACGAAATCGTTCTGATAGGTCCACCCCTATTTCTTTTTTTTTTTCTGAATGGGGGGTTTTTCCCCCTGGCCAGGGCGGGAATTACACCACTTGAACAAATCCAGTTTTCACCAATTTCCAACAATTTTTAGATTGGGGGTACTAAGATAATAAAAGCCCAGGTAATAGTCTTGGGAAAAGTACTATCGGTTCTTGATTTTAAAACGGGCCCCCGTTTCCCGCAGCACTTGCCGGGTTTAGTAACACTGACATTGGGGGGGCGGTTTTTGATCATTTTTGATGAATCGCATGGGTTTTTTATTTTACTAGACTTTTTTTAAAAAGACTACTGATGACCCGCCAATTCAACCAATTTAGGAGTTTTGGGTGTATTTTACATTGGAATGCTTTTCATAAAATAAGAGATAGATGAGGAGTTTTTATTAAATGCCATTCGGGCAAAAAGATAACTCAAGTTGAATTTGGGAAACACAATAGATCTTAAATTTTGGGTTTTTAAAAAAAGATAAATTTTTCTGATGCACATTTATGATAAGACACCCATTTTTTGTAATGTTTATTTTAACTTCTGACAAAATTTTTGGGGTTTTGTGAACACACCATTTTTGAACACACCATTTTGTAACCATTTCGACTATAGATTGTTTTTATATGGTGAAATCAACAGAGTTTTTCAAATAATTCTTATTTCCTAATGGAAGGGGTACCCAAAAACCATTTCATTACAAGTTCAAGTTCTGGTATCCTGCTAGTAGATTTCATTTAAAGTTATCTACATTTGATTTTTTTATACCAGTCTGTACCATAATCATTTCTTTACCTTGTACAGGGGTATCATAGGTCCCAACGGTTTCAAAAAACTAGGCTTAAATTTTAATTAAATTTCCCAAAAAGAAAAAAATCCCAGGTTTAAACCTTTTTTAACTTTTTTTACCCAAAAAATTT